>JAQHUG010000370.1:1668897-1687527 GCA_028555095.1 Dicrostonyx torquatus | reverse complement strand
GCTCTGTAGTAGAGTTTGAAGTCAGGGATTGTGATGCCTCCAGAAGTTCTTTTATTGTACAGGATTGTTTTGGCTATCCTGGGTTTTTTGCTTTTCCTCATGAAGTTGAGTACCATTCTTTTAAGGTCTTTGAAGAATTTTGCTGGGATTTTGATGGGCATTGCGTTGAATCTGTTAGAAATACATTTTCTTTTCAAACAATGTGTGGTTGTCCCTCCCTGCCACTGCAACTCACAAGAGATGAACCCAGTGAGTTATGTCAAAGTGTTATTACTATATACAAGCAGGAGGCAGGCTGGTTACCTTTTCAATGAGTTCCCAAAATCTCTAAGGAGTTGTTTTTTTCTGGCTCATTGTTCTAATCCAAAGGTTGCTGCACAGCAAGAGATCAATAAATGTTTAAAAAATGATGTGGCTAGGGCCACAGTCTAATGACATGAAGGTCACATGGTTCATTGGTGGCTGAGCAAGAACTTCCACCTTTCCTGTCCTCTGACCCCAATGTTAGCTCATCCTATTTAGCTGAGTAAAAGTAGAGCTAGGCTACCCATGTCTAAACCACTGGAAAACTCCTCTCTATTCTTCCTGGCACCATCTCTTCACATATGTTGTAACTCTTAAATATCATGTATACACACACACAGAGAGAGAGAGAGAAAGGGAGAGAGAGAGAGAGAGAGAGAGAGAGAGAGAGAGAGAGAGATCCTCTGACCAAATGAATAAATGCCTCTCTATTACAATGCTTCTCACCTGGTTAATTAAAGTGGTTGGGGTCTCACTCTTTTTTACCTGTCCAGATCTGACTTCCAGCTTTTCTCATCTATCTGTCTGCCTTGAGGAAATGTTCCATGTAGCTCCAGCTGGCTTCAAACTCCATATGTAACCAAGTCTGGTCTTGAAGTCCCAATTCTTCTGCCTCTCCTTCCATGTGCTGATGTCATGGGTGTATCCACCAATCAGGGTTTGCCTTCGTAGACTTGAACCAGGCACATCACCTTGTCTCATCTCTAGCTGGTGTACCCAGAAACCCTAGTCTTCCTCCAGGAGCCAGCCTAAAAACATCTCCTCGGTGCAATGCCCTTCACACTTGCCCGTACTTCCCCCCAGTCTATCATTTCTGTCTCTTAGTTTCTGCCACCTACCTCACCCTAATCTCTAGGCAGAAAGGTCTTCCCTCTAGAGACATCCTGGACATTCAAGTTCAAGGCCATAATACAACACTGACCCTCGTGTCCCCACTGCATAACACTTGAGTTTTCACTGCGGGATTTGTGGGGGACAAGGGTAAGGAGCAGTCAAATCCTTACACACTTTGCAGCTGCAATTTCTAGGGAGTTGTGAGATGACACTTCTGTGTGACCTTTTCCCCCATCAAAACTCAGAAAATCCAGGAGCAAGATTTTAGGCCTCACAGAACCAGCTCCAAGCACAGTCAAAAACTCAACTGGAAGGCATCCCAGTCTGCTTCTCCCCAAGCACCTTGCAGGCCCAGGGGTCCAGGCACAGGAGGCTCAGCAAGTCCCTAGAGCAGCTGCTGCACTACCAGGGCGCTAGGAAACACTTGGGACCATCGCTGAATTATCTTGTGAAATGAAGTTCTCTAAAGAAACCTCATCTGTGTTAAAGACCCTTGAGACCGACCAGAACATCACATGCAGAGAGAAGGAATGCAGCTGACCATGAGCCAAGATTATCTTGGGCTATCTTTAGTTCCCTTCTGAGCGGTCCTAAATCTCTGTACCTGACCTAACAAAGCTCTTGAAACATATCATTGAATGTAGCTGACCAACAGGGTCCACCAAACCTAAAACTAAGACTCTTATACCCAACAACAGGATTTTCCTGCTCTGCTGAAACCCACATAGCTAATGTACCTACCCAAGTAAGCACACCTTCTTTTACATGTGACTTTATCTTCAGATAACCTTTTCCATAGTGGAAAACGTCATTCAGGCATCCTGGATCCTTATCTGTGGGCCGTGGTCACTCATGTTTGTCTCAGAATGAACGCTCTCTTATTCCTATGGGGACAAAAGCTGAGTGGGTGCATAGAGCCCAGGAAGGGGAGAAATGGGCTTCAGTAAGAGACTGGCTCACTTTTCCATATGAGCCTCCCCTCAGACCAACACAGTCGGGATTTAGATAGGGAAAACGAAGCTATTCTGGAATCTGACGCTTTTTAGGTCTCAACTTTCCTGAGCCGAAGTGGGCATAGTGGCTGTAATCCTGGTGAAAGAGGATAGCAGCAAGTTCAAGATCAGCCTGAGCTACATATTGAGTTCCAGGCTAGCTTGTCATATAAATAAATAAATTGCAGATACCTCCCCAAATAAATAAAAATAAAATACAGATATTGAGGCCCTGAATGTCAAGAATATAGCTGAGTAGACTGGAGGTTGCTTAGAAGTCTGCACTGAAAATAAAACAAAAGACAGAGAGCCGGGGCTTCAGCTCAGCATGTGAAATGCATGCCTACCAGGAACAGAGCCCTAGATTTCACTTCCGGCACAGCACAAGACTGGGCACGGTGGCAGACACTACAGTCCCAATCAGGAGATGGAGGAAGGGCAAGAAATTCAAGTTCATCCTTGGCTACATTGTGAGTTCCAGGCCAGCCTGGGCTAAATGAGACTCTATCCCCCAAAAAGAAAAGGAATGCCAGATGTGGTGGCACGTGCCTTTGCTGCAATGAGTTCCAGCCCAGGAGACTAAGAAGTCCTCCAGACTGACACTTAGCAGCTGCTCACTAAACATCTGGCCATGACTGAGCGTTGGCGCTCTGGCAGGAATTGAGGCAAACTGCTCTGGGAGGTGTGGTAACAGGAATGAGAACTGTCCCCTCTGGGAGGTGTGGGTGACAGAACGAGAACTGTCCCCTCTGGCCACATGTATTTGAATATTTGGTCTCCTGTTGGGTGCTCTTTGGGAAAATTATGAAAACTCTGGCGGGGTGGTGGTGGCGCACGCCTCTAATCCCAGCACTCGGGAGACAGAGGCAGGCAGATCTCTGTGAGTTCGAGACCAGCCTGATCTATAAGAGCTAGTTCCAGGACAGGTTCCAAAGCTACAGAGAAACCCTGTCTCGAAAAAAGAAAGAAAGAAAGAAAGAAAGAAAGAAAGAAAGAAAGAAAGAAAGAAAGAAAGAAAGAAAGAAAACTCTGGAAGGAAGAGCCTTTCTGGAGAAAGTTCATCGTTGGGGCAGGCTTTGGGTTTTTATAGGCTCACGCTACTTCACGCCTTCTCTCCCCGCTTCCTGTGCGGTTAGGATGTGATCTGCTCCTGCCACCACACGTTCCCCGCCATTATGGTTATGGAACCATAAACCAAAATAAATTACTTCTTCTCAGATGCTCTTGGCTATCATATTTCCTCACAGCAAGAGAAAAGTAACCCACACGAGACAGCCAATCCCTGTCGTGACAGCCCTTCATTCACATGGAGACTAACCCATCCCATAAGAGGTGGGGGGTAGAATGAGTAAGGCTGGAAGTAACTCGTGTGCCCCATGGTCCCCTCCAACATGAAAATTATAGGGCAATGACTCTGGATTCGGGTTGGGGGATTATTGGAAACCCTGCCAGGGCCAGGTGAGCTGATCAGCTGTCAATGTGGTTTGCAGCAGCTTGTGTTCTAGGACACAAACCATGTGTGGCTAAGCAAGCTCATTGCGAAGCAGCAACAGGCAGACGAAAGAGGTCACTTGGGTTCTTCAATCTTCCAGTCCTTCACAGTTTCTGTGACTTTCCTGGGACTTCCCTGGGCTATCTGGATTCAGTGGGCATGCAGGGACCAAAGCAGCCTTGAGGCAAGGCAAGATTTCCAAGGATGGGCTCTCTTGAGTGTACCCCCTCAAGCCAACTGGGCTCCATACCCAGCCTGTGTGCCAGGCTCCAGGTAAGCAGGTACTTAGTCTGCCTCTTAACCTTGGTCTCAGCAACCATCAGGACAGGAAACAGACCAGGCTTCCTGCCTTGATCTGCTAATGACAATGGATTACCTATGCAGAAGGCCAGCATGGGCTTATCTGCAAGGGAAGCTTGGAGCTCATGCATGCCTTGAGCCCCAGGAATTCAGAGCTTTGAGGAAGAATTCAAGGCTTCCTGAAGCCTAACAAATAAATGATAAATATTTCCAGATTGTCTTCACAACCGTCAAGGATAGGAGATTCCATGGGTAGGCCCATGCCAACTCTTTCTCATCCCCTCCCTCACTTCAAAGGATAAGCAAGCCTCAGGAACCCGAATCTTCCAGGTTAGCATGTCGTCCAAGTGTGCAGTGGGGACAGGAGTCCAGGGTGCTGCTATGCAGCTATGTGACTTTAGGCAGGCCTGTTTCTCTCTTTGGACCTCAGGTTCTTTCTCTGAGTGAGAAACTGGATTGACCTTTCCCCACCTTGACTATAAATCAGAATCATCTGGGTGGTGACAACACACAGGGACCTGGGAACACCAAAGATTCCTAGGCCTCATCCCAAAGCCAAGGAACCTGAACCTCCAGGGAGGATAAAGAAGCCGTGTAGATCCTGAATTCCAACCTTAGCTGCAGCCAGGGAGCCTCTGTTTGCCTTCACTCCTGCAATCAGGGAGACCCCTAGGATTCACTGCTCCAAGCCATGCCCCAGCTCTTCCCAACTTTCATCCTCCTAGGGCCGGAGCTGGAATAAGCTTGCATCCCCGCTGTCTCCAAGGAGCTCTGGAGGCTGAAGCGCTGGTCAGTGAGCAGTTTATTACCCTTCAACCTGCCCAGCCTGCCCGCACCACAGCCTGGACAGCATCTTCGTCCCAGTCAGTTCTGGCACCCAGCCTCAGTCCCCACCCTCAGCCCCTATCCACATTCTCACTCCCCTTCAAGGTAGCACCAGGCCGGGGACCACACCTTAGCTGGGAGAGGGAGAAGGGGACAGGAAGATAAAAGCTGGGCAAAAGGAAACTAGAGTTGGCCCCAAGCTTCTGGAGCCATCACCCCAGTTTAAAGGGCAAGGAGGCAGGGCTTCTGGGGCCACTACACGTGGTTCAGGCAGGAGGCTCTTCTCCAGGACGGGCAGGGAAGCCACTCAGGTCTCGGCCAATGATCTCACTCACTGTAAAGGAGGGCAGTTGAAAGATAGGGCTAAGGCAGGGTCTTTTCTTTTCCAGAGGCCGCGCCCCCCTTCAATTCCAGGCAAGCCTCCAGCTAGGATACATCTGGATTCCTCTTTTGCTGGGCCTCAGTTTCCCTAATGTTTCTTAACATCTGCTCCTAACTAAATTTTGTCCAACTCCATCCATGTGGGTTCCCAGCCCTGGATCATAGCCAGCTTGGCCTCTGCCAGTGGCAGCAGGTCAGATGTAGGTGTCACCAGCTGGGCAGAGAAGAGACAAGACAGGAAGATCTTCTTCACCAAAGCAAACTACAGTCACCAGGGAAAGATACGGTAAGGGAAAACACTCAGCTGAGCTTTCCACAAGCCACTGTCCCTCCCTGAGACTCAATGCTTAAATTTACAACTCAGGGAACTAGAGGGAATGGTCTTGAAATACTTCAAGGGCTGAAATTTTGTGATTAGGGCAGAGAGCAGAGGCAGAAAAAAAAAAAAAAAAACAGCTGGAAGATACTCCATGTGCCCTTCAGAATTAAGGTGTTGAATTCAGGTGGCCACACATACACCAAGAACTTGCTCCTGAGACTTCTGACTAGCCCTGGGACACTAAGGCTGCCCAGTCTCCGAGCAGCCAAGCTCCAGCCCTCAGCATCCACACAAATGAATCTCTTGCACTCACTCACACTCACAGCCCCCAGTCCCACACCCACCTTCCTCCAGGGTGATACCCTGGATAGGTACATTGTCTCTGAAGCCGCTGCTGTAGCCACCCCTCGATTTCTCCTGCTCCGAAGCCCCCTCCCCAGGGGTATAGCCTGGCCCCACCTCATTGTAGCCCTCAGCAGGTAGGGGGTGGACAGCATTCTGGGGATTGAAGGGGTCTTCAAGGGGCGGGGAGGAAGGTAAAGGAGGCCTAAAGGGAGCTGAAGGAGAGAATGGAAGCCCCAGGGCAAAAGAAGAGCCCTGTCCTCCATAAGGATCACCGGGAAAGGGGCGGGGAAGGAAGGAGACTGCGGGTGGGCGGACACAACCTGTGGTACCTCCAGTCTCAGGGAACATCCGCAGGCCTGATCTATAGGACGGCGGGGGCCCCGTCTGGGGGTATAGAGTGGGGGTGCTATAACCAAAGCTTTCGGACAGGTAAGGAGTCTCATAAGCAGGGTCTTCGTGGGGATAGGAGGGGTAAGGGGGCCTGGGTGGTGAGAAGTCCATGTCAGTGCCAAAGGGGGGACCCGACGTGGAAGGGAAGCCCCGGAGAGATGAGTCTGGTAGGGGCTCCTCCTTGAAGATCACTGGGAAGATGAGGAGGCAGGAGGCTGGTGAGGTTCTGACAATTCCACCAGGACACACCTTCCAACCTCCTTTCCTTCCGAGGGTTCATCCCCCTCCACCCTCACCACAGGCAGTCTTAGAGCGCACCAGGTAGGAACTTGAAACTTTGGGTAGGACTGCGCTTCCTCCGCCCGTTGGAGACGTAGAAGTAGACCTGGACTGGCCGGGATACCCGCTTGTTGCTGTACTCGGGGACAGTCAGAGTCAGTGTCACCTAGTTAGGACAGAGGATGGGACACAAGTCCTTGAAGATCTTATATCAGTCCAACCCTTCCATGAACCCAACCAAACCTTATCTCCTAGTCTATGGCTGAGGAGCAACTAGACCCTCCAGGCCAGAAAAAGTTACTCTGGAGTTAACCTTTTCTGTTGTTTTTTCTCTTTTCTTTTTCTTCTTTCTTTCTTTTTTCTTTCTTTCTTTTTCTTCCTGTTTTTTGAGACAGGACAGCCTTAGCTGTTCTGGAACTCGTTCTGTAGTCAAGGCTGGCCTCAAACTCACAGAGACCCACCTGTCTCTGCCTCTGGAGTGCTGAAATTAAAGGTGCCATCCCCACTGCCCAGGCAAAGACCTTGCTTGTTTGTTTTGTTTTGGAGACAGGGTCTCTAACTAACTGTCCTGGAACTCTCTCTGTAAACCAGGATTGCCCCTGAACTCAGAGTTCCACCTGCCTCTAAGGGGAGCCTCTTGAGAATTCCTTAGTTCTTCCACCCCTCACCCTACAACCAGGTTGGGTACCCCAGGGACACTGGTACCTCACTGCTCTGCAGCCGGTTCACCACAGCCTCCTCCTCCCACTGCAGTTTTCCATCTGTGCAGGAGAAAAAGAGCTCCAGCCTAGCTCTAGGGCCCACCCACTGCCCCAGTGCCCTGCCCTTTCCCCTCCTGCTGGAGTCAACATCAGATTTAAAAAGATCCTTAGCAGGTCTGGCACAGACTATACCAGATGCAAAAGACAGGTTTTAAAACTGCCCCCAAGGAGGTCAAAAGACAAACTAAGGCTAAGGGAAATGGCAGGGACCTAGAGAGAGTGTTAGAAGTATCCCTGGAACTCTTCCACCAGCTAACTCAGACATCCCCTCCCATGATCCCAGCAGGACAGATAATGAGGTAGGACTGGGTCCCATCTTGAAGGCACTAAGACTAAGACTCATGATGTGGACCCCAGGGTGCTAACTGTGGTCTCAGGGCTGGGCCATCAGTGAGAAGGGTTGAAGGAAGGAGAAGCCCACAGTTTGGTAGTTGGACCCAGAATCCTGTCTCCCATTTCTCCACCCCTACAGCTCCATCTTGGGGCACCCCCATAGTTACAGCTGGGCTTTTATCTCCGAGCTCAGGATAGGCTCAGGGAAATCCACAGCGATAGTAAGTCCCTTCTTCACTTCATATACTTTTTTCATAACGATAAACCGTTAATGCCAGTTCCTCTTTAATACTTTAATAAGCAGGATGTGTATTTCTTGTATTTGCTCACTATCCTTGGTGTGTTAGCTGTGGTCACATCCATGGGAAACTGACTGTACACAGGAACCGAGGCTCGGCTTGGTGTTTTTGTGACAGCCGCAGAGTTTCACCTGCTTGTTGTAAGCTCTACTCCCCTCCTCGCCTCAGTGGGTACTCACCAGGGCCCCTCTCAATGAACACCACTTTAGAGTCTGGCAGGAAGTTGGAACCAGTCAGCACTAGTTCCTCCCCTCCTCTCACAGAGCAGGCACTGGGGCTGTAGGCTTCCACCTGGGGCAGCTCCTGGGCTGAGCGCTGAGCTGCAAAGTAGTATAAGAAAGATGTCTGGCTGGGCTGGGTACAGAAGGACAGCCCTTTCCAGCACTAGAGCTTGAAGAAGCCCTCTTTCCAGGAGCAAATAGAAAAGATAACCAGCAGCAACCATGAAATCACACAGACTTGCAAGGTCCACTCCTGAAACAGGGACAGGGCAGATAGGTACAGGTTCATCTGGACCGTCCCCGAGACAGAGTCTGTAGTGGGGTAAGCTAAAATACCACCTGCACCTCTCCCTCATCATGGCAGGAAAGCTGAGTCCTCTAAGGGCTACCCACAACACATGGGGCACAGGACACTATGTAGAGGAAATGGGTGATAGACAGACAAAAGAGCTGCAAGATACAGTACTGGCCAGAGCCTGTTTGCTCACAGCATTCGATGGGCACTGATGCTGCTTGCACAGAGACGACCTTTCCGCCGCCCTGAGGAACGTGTACACGGAACACCAGCCGCACACGTGTGTTTTTGCGTCCGATGTCCGTCTCACCCTTCCGAAGTTCAATGTCTGAATTTCGAAGCTTCAGGATTCCAGCACAGTCAATGCTGAAGGCAAAGGAGAGAGGGTAAGCCTTCCTAACCAAAGGTAAGACAGTGATACATTTTCCAGAGGGCAAGCTCTCACCCTCAGTCCATTTTCTAATCTAGAGATGGCCTCCATAGAAAGCTCCCCAGAGTCAAAAAATACTTTCTTAGACATTAAGGTCAGAAACTGACTGGGGATGAGACAGTGACAGAGCATTTGCCTAGCATATATAAAGCCCTAGGTTCAATTCCCAGGACTCTAAGAAGGAGGAGGAAGTTGAGCTGAGGATATATATAGCTCAATGGTACAAAACTGTTGCAAAACATTTGTACACTGTATGAAGATGTGTTGCTGTGACTGATGTAATAAAAGGCTGAACAGCCAATAGATAGACAAGAGAGATAGGTGG
This sequence comes from Dicrostonyx torquatus, assembly GCA_028555095.1. NCBI lineage: Eukaryota > Metazoa > Chordata > Mammalia > Rodentia > Cricetidae > Dicrostonyx > Dicrostonyx torquatus. Next base: position 1,678,403 of record JAQHUG010000370.1, on the reverse strand, counting down.
GACTTCCTGGCAGAGAGAAAGGAAGACAGAGAGGAATTGAGGCAGGCGAGAGATTCCAGGAGACGCAGAGAGAAAATAGGAGATGCAAGATGGAAGAGAGATAATGTCATGTGATAGAACTTAGATTAATATAAATGGGTTAATTTAAGTTATAAGGCCTAGTTAGAAACAACCCTAAGATATAGGCCAACCTTTCATAATTAATAAGTCTCCAGGTCACTATTTGTAGGCTGGTGATCCATAGATAGTCTGACAAGAAAGCTTGCTACATATGGTGCCCAAGGTGGATCCACATAAGGCCTGAGAAAGCTAAGAAAAAAAAGTTCTGAACAAGTGGCTCCACTATCACTGACCCTAAGTGGGCAGAGCCAGCCGCGAGGCCATGACAGCCTCATGCAGAGGGCCGAGCCACAGCTTAGCAGTTTAAGATTTGGCTCACGTGTCAGGGAATGCTGCAAGAGTATGGCTACAAGACCTTAGTAAAGTCAATTCCAGGACAAAAAACCCTCTGAATAGGTTACAGTATGTGTAAAAATGTACTTAGATGCTGGAGAAGAAAAAAGAAAATCAGTATAGACAGTCATAAAAGAATAAATAGTTTAAATATAATAAAGTAAAATATTTAAAGAGGGAGTAAAGTAATATAAAAGAAAAAAGCCACATAAAGATGGGAAAACACGTGGTGTCTGGATCCTCTGTGGTGCTTTGTTGATTTTAAATTTTTTTAATGCTAATGAACAAAAAAAAAAGCTGCAGAGAAACACTGAATTATGGAAACTGCTAAACGAAATCAACCTATTTATTTTAAGAATGTCTTAACTTCAAAATGAAAGTCAGAAAATATATTGCTTTGGGGAAGAGGCTATGCCTTTGTTTCCACAGGAAACAAAAAGTTATGGTTCTCTTCAAAATTAATAAAGATCAGATTTGACTGAGGGAAAAACCTCCTGAAAATCTTGGCTACAGACATGAAAAAGAAACCAAGAAAGACAGGAGATATATATGCTGATCCGTCTACTATGGGAATAGCTCTGAGACTGGATGAGACATGATAAATTTTGTTGGGTATAGAGTACTCATACTTATTATTACATGCCATCCTTTCATATAGCATGATATGAAGCTTGGTTATACAGTCCAAAAAAACCATAAAATTTACAGATGCCTTTTACCTGTTCAAACATAAAACAAAACATCATCTTTAGCTCTCTTGTACATACTGCACAGTCCACATTTGTGTTAATACAGATGTATATGCTACCTTTAAAAGTTTTCTTTTCAGAAAAAAAAAAGAACCAGACACCAATGAAGACAAGTAGCCCAGGTGGTCCAGCCTCTTAGAATGTTTCTATTGTAGTTTCCTCATAATTCTACATCCAGAACAGCTTCAAAGCTGCTAGCTAAGATGGTCCAGTCTTACAAACAATTCAGTCAAGATGTCACATAAGTTCTACATTTTCCCATCACACAGAGACAAAACAAAAAATAATACAGCTAGTTCTCCCAGGACTTGACCATTATCCCAGTTTTCTCAGGGTCTCCTGAAGATTCTGTTGCCTCCAGACAGCAGGAAGCAATCTAGAGAACAGGACACCCACATTCCCAAGAGATAGACTGGGTGGTCTTGGTCTTTCAATAGATTACAGACGTTTATCATCATTTAGGGGGAGTTGGTTACAAGTTGTAGTTGGTCATGGTCAGGTAAAAAGCTGAACAAAGGAGATTAGATTCAGGGATCTCTTTCTGAAAAGAAAAAGGGGGGATATAGTATAGAAATGATAGGATAAAAGGGTGGATTGTTGCACCTACTTTTGAACAATCACTAATCTCAATTATTTTACATTGGTATGTATTTTTGTATACTGATACAAATTTAAGGTTATTTTTCTTATACTGTATATATGTTTCTACTCTTGTTTAAGGTATTTATACCTATGTAGCTCATTTTAAAATGTAAAGTTTAGTCCTTGAAAGCTATTTAGGATAATAAATAGTAGTTAGTCATCTAACAATCAAATTTGTAGTCAGATGGTCAAGTTTTCAAGGCTAAACAGATATACTTTAGATGGGTTGTTTTTAAACAGTTCAGAAATCTATAGAATATGGAATTTAAGATGTTTTGATAACATAAGGCTTTTGATGACAGTGAGACATGTCTGCTCCTGGTAGCACCAATTTTCTTCAAAAAAGGAATGATGGGTATCAAAGAATTTGCTTTCTTTGTGGCAAAACTAGCCACTGGGAAAGAAAGTGCCCTTGCCTTGACTGCTGACAGTATGCTGTCCTAATTGGACAAGCAGGACATAAAAGAAAGTGACTGCTGAACTTTGCCAAGACAAAGTAAGACAGTCCTTTAAAATTCCTGCTTCACAGAAAAGTCCATCAGATGTTCTAGGCCTGTAAGCAAAAGGTGGATGCCCCAAGGTTGCAGAGGAATCTTGGGTGACTATCTAGGCAGTCTGTCATTTCTGTAGTTTTAGAAGTTGTTTGCTCTACGCTTCCTGTTTACTCAGGTAATAGTATATTCTTCTTGGGTCTTTGATGGGGTTGAAGATGAGATAGTAATAGTTACAGTTTTTATTGTTATCAAAGTCAGAAAAGAAACTTGAATAAGAAATGTAAAGTTTATAAGATTGATAAACATAAAGTTTTAAGTTGATTATGTAAGAAGATGTTTTGAGGTCTAAAAAGATATTTTTTAGGATGGCAATACATAGTTATGATAAAAAGTGGTTTAGGTATAAAACTTTGATAGGATAGGCAATACAGTACTTTCTCCAAATTTGCCAAATACAAATGGACTGGACATGGTGAATGTAGTCCTTACTTGACAATTGTGTATAGTTTTACTATGTCAGAATTAAAATCTTTCCTTTTTATTTAGAGAAAAAGGGGGAAGTGTTATGGGATATTTGTACACTGTGTGAAGATATGTTGCTGTGATTGCTGTAATAAAAAGCTAAATAGCCAATAGCTAGGCAGGAGCAATAGGTGGGCCTTCCAAAGAGAAAGAAAGAGGAGGAATTGAGGCACTAGGAGACACGCAGATGAAAGAGGAGATGCTAGAGAAGAGAGGTTATGCCATGTGATAGAATGTAGATAAATATGAATGGGTTAATTTAACTTATAAGAGCTAGTTAGAAACAAACCTGAGCTATAAGCCAAGCCTTCATAATTAAAAAGAAGTCTCTGTGTCGTTACTCGCGAGCTGACTTGCCAGACAGAGAAAAACTTGCTACACAAAACACTTGCCTAGAAAGCTGGAAACTGATCTAGAGTGATAATATCTAGCTCTTCTGGGGAAGAGAAAAGTGGGCCTTTCTGGTCTGAAATTCTGCAGGCTGAGGGAAAGTTAACTGGGGACTTACTTTGCGGCCATGTTGTTCTCAGGAAGTAAGGTCATCTCCAACACTTTGGTACCACTGACTACAGCTTCATAGCTGGCCGTGGCCACCATCTTGCCAGTAATACGATGCACCTGGTAGAAGGCATGCGGCCGCAGGCTCCTTTCATCTGCAGTACCAATGAACATCTGGAGAGTCAGTGGCTTCTCACTGTAGCCTAGGAGCTGGCAGGGGGAGACAGAAGCCACCTATTTGAAAGCCCCAGTGTCTTTTACCCTTTATCCATCCTTGGCTTTTCCTGTCCAAGGATGGGAATGGTGGAAGATGAATACCCTGTAAGGGATTCCCTGTGGGAAACTGGGTATCCGCTGTAGAGAAAATGTTCACAGTCAAGTTCACAGTGTTATTCTTGGAAGGCCCAAACTGGGCTGGGCAAAAGAGGAAGAGCTTCCAAGAAAGGCTAGCCCAACTCAATATAGAGAAAACCTAACTCCCAGTGACCTTTGGCCTCAGCTGAAACCCTCCCCCACATCTGGAGAGTCACCATTTTCCAAAGTAGACATGAGGCTGATGTCCCGTGGGATAGGTTGGGGAGCGTGGGGGAGTAGGAGAACAGAAAAGAAGAGTAGAAAGTATATCCGGGTCCTTGCTATGTACCCTTCTTCCCCAGTTCCAGCCCCTCCCCTAGGCTGCCTGCAGGGTCACAGCTGAGAGAGAGTGTGGGAAAGGGCAGTGCCATGATTCTGTGTATGGCTGAAGCTCATTTGCAGGAATCTGGGATGGGAAAAGAGAAAGAAAGTCAGGCCTGCCTTCTGCCCCTTACCTTGACCACAGGGTGACCTCCAGGGGCAGCTTTGACAGCACCTCGGCTGCCCTCTGTCTCGTAGTGGGCTCGGTGGTGTGCTCTAGGCTGCACCTCAATCCTCAACTCCAGCTGTTCATACTGGCTGGGCAAAGGCCAGTCCAGGGGAGGGAGGGCAGAGGTCCTGGGTGGAAGAGGAGAGTATGGTCGTCTGGAACCTCAGACCCATCAGCATCACACTGGGTGTGTGAGGGAGAAGGCAGTGTGGGTACGGGGGAAATAAGAAATCACGGCAAAAGTCAATTCCAAAAGCTCAGAAACGGGGGAAATGATAGGGAACAGGCTCCTTTTAAGATGTGTGTTCTGGACAAAGGACTGAAGGTTTTACCAAGAAACAGAGGAACCCAAAGGCCATACCCATCCTCTTATCTAGGAGGGCAGGTACAGCACAGAAGTGCCATTTTAGACCAGAAAAAGCATTAGAAAAATAAAAAGACTGATGGCAGAAGCCTACAGTAGAAGCTGGGCAGGCTACTCTGCTACCAGGTCAACTAGTGACTAATAGGTCACTAGTTGGGGCTAAGTAGGAAAGTTTGCAAGGGCTAAGAACTGCTTTTCTGAAAATGTGCTTACAGACTCGGCTAGTAAATCTCAACTGGTAACTTCTGCCCCTTCCCCTTGCCTCCATATTTGGCAGTCTTTTAATTGCCATAACTAATGCAAAAGGTGCACTAGTGTCTAATGAATAAAGGCCTAGGAGGATGCTTAATCAGTACAGCCCTGCACTAGAAATTGTCCAACTCAAAACAGTAGTCTGCCTAAGTTGAGAAATAGTGGCCTATAGGAGAGAGCCTATAGGAGTCTAGCTTCCCTCTAGAAACTTCTCAGGATGGAGACACCTCAGTATGACAACTCAGGGTGTAGGACTATTGAAATGGGCAGGATTGAGAGACCAGAAGGGATAGAAATGCAAGTTTCAATATAAATTCGTTGACTTGCAAATACATGTAACTTTATTCAGACTGGACGTGGGGTTCTTAAGCCATGCACCTAAAAATAAGAGAGTTAGTGGAGGGCTTCTTGTAATGGAACACAGGGTTCTTCTACAGAGGCTAAGATCAATCTGCCTGAGACAGGACTGGCCAGGAGGTGTGGGAACCCTAAAGGGGTTTATGATAACCGTTCTTAGAATATTGAAGAGACTTTTTCTAATAAGTCCACAGGAAACAGCCCATTGTCAGTCCGCTGGCTTTTTTGGGGGAGGGGAGGGGGTTGTTTTTTAAACTAAATTGCCTTAAAACCAATTAGGTGCCTGGGGTACTGTTGCAGAAGCTCTTCTGAGAAGTGGAGAACACCTGGAACCAGGACCTGTCTTTAAACCCATCCTTCGACTTTCCTGCTCCCTGAGTAGAATGGGTTGAAGAGCAGAGGGGTGCCAGATCTGGCCCTCACCTGAAGATGGGGCTATGTCCCCCAATCCGGGCCTTGGACCATGCAAGGGGAGAAGGCACTGCTAGATAGTCCATGCCAGCCACCTCTTTCCGCAGACCTCCTGGAGCAGCCACAGTCTCTTCTGTTCCGGAGGGCAGCTTCCCATTGCACGAGGCAGGCTCCTCAGACCGAGGCAGGGCCACCGCCTGCTCGCTAGAAGTCCTCCGGGTTTTCTGAGGGATGCTCTCAGCTGTTGGAGCGCCGACATAGTCAAAAGGGCCTGGAGAACTAGGATCCCTGACCAGAGGCAATGGGGGCGGTGGAGGTGGCTCTGGACCCTCTTCCCCAAGGCTGCCCCTGCGGGACAGAGCTGGGGAGGCCGAAGACGGGGTTCCTGAACTGGAATAGCGCCTCTTGCCGCAGGGTGAAGCAGGCCGCGGGGAGGCTGGGATGGGCCCAGGAGCGCTGAGGAGTAGCCAGCTATCCTCTGGCGCTCGGCCTCCGGAGCTTGGACCGTATAGGCTCCATGGATCCTCCGGGGTCCAGGGCCTAGGAGAAGCCCGGGGCGAAGGCAGTGGAGAGCTCAAGCCAAAGCGAGAGGCTGCTTCATTAAGTTCAGACTCCACCTCGTCGCATGCTGCATACAGGGCGGCCTCGTCCGAGGCATCGGAGAAGAAACTCCACGAAGACAGACTGCTGCTGCCAGGGCTCGGGCTGAAGAAGGCACCTCCGCCCTGGCTTCCTGCCTCTCGATAGCCCCCAAAGCCTTCTGGTGGGGGGTAATCTCTAGGAGAGCCGTCTCCCCAGGTTTCAGGAGTGTCCTCTAGCGAGGTCGGTGGGTCAGGCGTGGGAGAGATGGAGGTGATCCGGATGCTGGGACACTCAAGAACACGACCGCCCCCAGCACCCCCCGCACTCCCTCCTGGGCCCCCCAGCCTCACCGACCGAGCCGGCTGGCTCTCCCAGGTGCCAGGTGAAGGGGCGGGACGGGGTGGTGGTGAGTGCATGCCTGGCCTAGGGGGTGGGGGTCGGGGGATACCAATAGGGGCAGCACCATAAGGAAGGGATTCCCCAAGGGCCAAACGGCAGCAGGAAGGGGCATCCTCTGAGTCCAGCTCTGTCAAAAAGGAAAGGAGGGTAGAGGGAGAAAGGGAGAGAGAAGCTGGTGAGATGTCTAGGTTCCTCGGATGGTTAGCTCCCAAAGCCTGAATATGCTCTTCTAGGAGGGGTCTCCTAGTCTCAGGACAAAAGCAAAGTTGAACATCAGAAGACGGAAACGAGATACAGACATGACAGAACCCCATATTCTGAATCCCTGGTCCTGGGTCTTAGGGTACCAGAGAAGGTAGTACTTAAGGTGAGGACCGTTGGCTGCGGAGTGCTAGAGCCGGGCCTAGAGGTGTGTTTGCCCAGGCTCTGGGCTGGGGCCGGGGGCGACTCACACATGAACCCAATTAGCAACGGTTCCCAAACCCCCAAATGGTGTTGGCAGAAAACTCAGTTACCATCGCAACAGTGGCCTGGGGGTGGGAAGGATGGGGGCATGTCTGCGGTGACAAGGGGAGGTGGCTCCTCCCTCGCCCCCACAAAAGGGGGCGGGGGTGCAGCCGAAGGCTGATGCGTGCGGGAGCCCAGCCAACGGGGGGGGGGAGGCAGCGGGCAACGCGGATTTCGTGCGAGCGCCGGCCGCCGCCCCCGGCTCGATCCCCGCCATCTGCCTCTCATTGCGGCTAGACAGGGGGAGGGGGAGGGGTGCCCCTGCGCTGCCCAAAAGAGCCCCCAGCCCCAGGCGTCGCGTCTGCAGGACCAGGCCTAGGTCCGAAAGCCTCAAACTCCAGAACCAACCCTCCCCTTCCCAAGCCGGCACCCCGGGCTCCTGGGGGCCGAGAATCCCTTCCGCCCCCCATCATATCGGCCTAGCCGGGAGGCGGCGCGTAGCCAACAACACCCCCACTCCCACCCCAGTCACGACCTAAAAAGGAAAAAGTGGTGCTATGGCCCCCAGCCTCACTTCCTCAGCCTTGGTAATCCCTCAGTTCCCTTCAACCTCTGACCCACCTCAACCCCCACCCCAGGCTCACTACCTCCAAAGTGTCCTAACTCAGATCGCCCCGGCCCTTCAATACTGGCCAAATGACCCCTTCCCAGCCCCACACTAACCTTCCCCAGGGCCCCCCGCGCCCAGCGGGGGGGCCTCCTTTTCCTCCCCGAACACCAGCTTAAATTCCAGCTCCTCATCTTCGCAGCTTGCCGCCCCCATGGGTCCGGCCGGAGCCCCCAGGTCCCGCCTGGGTGGGAGGGGGAGGCTCTGGACGCTGCTGTAGCTTCACGCGAGGGTGGCTCCCTCCCTCCCTTTCTCTGAGACGCCCCCTCTTCTGTCGCTGCCGCCTCCCTCCGGACGCCCCCTCGTTATTATAGAAACTTTTCCAAACTTTTTTTCCCCAAACTTCTTCAAAGCGGGCCCCCCCAGCCCGTCTCTGATTGGCTACCAGGGATGCTCCGGCCCCTCCTCCAGGGATGAGATGGGAAAACCACGCGCCCCTAGTCCTCCCCCACTCTCCTTCCCTCAGTCATCTCTCCAGTCCCACCCCCTCCAAAGGGGGAGAAAAACCTGAATTGGAAAGTGTTCCCTTCAAACGTTATAGGACCCTAATGGTACCTATTGGCTCGCAGTTGTGACAATCACTTCTCACTGGGAGCCCAACCTCAACTTATTTAGTCTCAGCAGAGGGAGGAGGTAGGGGGAATCCAAGTCGCCTTAAAGAGGCCATATTCTGGGCCCACAGTGTGGCGGATCCGCGGTACATCCTTCCTTAAGATCTGAAGAGTAGTGTAACTAGCATCTCCCAAGAAAGGCCACCGCTTCTGCGCTGTCAATCCAAGTCTAAGAAGAAAGAGTTCCGGAATTGAGAGAGGTTCTGGGCTGTTCTGAGAGGAGGCCATTCTTTTCTCCACCCTCGCTGAGACCACTGCACCTGGGCCTTCAGGGAGCTTTTGCACTCCTTACCCATCACCTTCACCGGCCACTCCTCCCATTTTCTGAAGATGTAGAACTTTTAGTTGTCCGGGAAGCCTCTCAGACTTTTCTAACCCCTGGAAGCCTTTAAAGGCCCACAGCCCCTTCTGGGCATAGATCCAGGCCGGGCTTTGCCGATACCCTGGTCCTAGCCGCCTAGATAGGCCATTAATTAGCCTCCTTGGAGGAAGTCGGCGCCCTTTCTCCCCCCCCACCCCCCACCCCCGAGCTGAGGACTAGAAAGACTCTCTCTTCCAAGAGCATTCCCCTCCCGGCTCTCCTAAATTCCAAGCCAGGTTTAGAAGGGGCCCGGAGCTGAAAGCTTAGGCCCGAGGGCTGGACACCTGTCACCTGGGCAGGGGAGGAAGACCTGGACTGGATCTTCTAGGAAGGGCAAGAGGGTCCCAGTTGGAAGAAAAGAAAGTGGGACCGGAGATTCTTGATTTGGGCTACAGGTTCCGCGGGGCAGGGTTAGCCCAGCACGCTAACCGTTTGCTTCAAACTTCCCTAGGAAGCCTCAGGGAGCTCTGATCTCCAAATCCCTCAGGCTCTGGGCCGCGCCCCCGGCAGCAACCCAAGGCCAGCACCGAAAGGGTTAAGCGCCGGCCCTCGGGTCAGACGTTTACAAACACTCGGGAGTCGGGCGGGGACCGGGCCCATTACTCTAATGAGAAACAGGCTCTGCGGGGCAGAGGGAAGGGGGGCTGGCCTGACGGGCCCCAGCTCCTTGGCGGCCGAGGCGGCGCCCCTCCTCCTCTCAGTCCTCCCCCGAGCCCGTCCTGGGGACCCCCCCCCAGCCCCGGGGGACCCCAGTGACGTGCGGCGCTGCCCCGGCTGCAAGCCCAGGGCCGTGAGGCGGGAGGGGCAGGGAGGAGAGGCTGGGCGGGCGGGAGAGAAGAATGTTCCGTCCGAG
>JAQHUG010000370.1:1595768-1652066 GCA_028555095.1 Dicrostonyx torquatus | reverse complement strand
GGCAGGGAGGGGAGCAGAGAAAAATGTAGAGCTCAATAAATATCAATAAAGAAAAAAAGAAATAAAAAGTTGTCATTTTAAGCATTTAAAGTATACACTAAGTACATTCACATTGTTGCTATTATTACCATTCATCTCTAGATGATATTTAAAAAAGCAAAAAAAAAATATTTCTTTAATTCCCAGATAGATTGGGAAGGCATCGACCAAAAATTTGTGTAACTACCAAAATTCCAGAACTGGCTTAAACAGAGACACAGCTGAATAATACATTGGTCCCCTGAAAAAGGTCTCCTTTTAATGCAGCAAAGATGGGCACGGCTATAGGAAAGTCTGGTGTAAGGAGCAAGGAGCTTTAGCATACATAAACTTGGAATCATGCTAGAAATGAAAAAATGTAAAAAAGGAATCGTATATCCACCAAAACTATTTTTTTTTCAAGGAGTGAAAAGATGACGTTTGGAAAATAGTGAAACTTCATCTCCATCAGACTAAGAAATTCCTAACAGAAGTAAATTAAGATTTCAGAAATTCTGAGATGTGGCAAAGAGAAGAAGTTCTCCAGCGCATTCAAGCCAAGCCAGTGAGCATCTTCCCAAACCCATGTTGGCGAGAAGGGTGAAGGGTGGCTCCCTCATTCCACACAGCATCTGCCTTGGGCACTCCCACTTCTAGCCATATGTCTGAAAGAAGCCTAGCAGCGTTCAGGCAGCTATTGCACGACATCCTTCACAGCACCATCATTCTCCATGTCAGGAAGAGAAAACTGCCCAAATGCCCAGAACGGACGAACGGGTAGAAAGGTGCGGTATACAGCATGCCAGAATATTTCCAACCTTTACCAATATTATTTAACCTTAGTAAAATTTTAGAAACATCCCATAAGATAATGAATCTTGAAGATACTGTGCTGAATGAGGTAACCCAGTCATGCAAGGATCAATGGCATATTGTTCCTCTTTATGAGGAACCTGAAGTGTTCGGATTTACAGAGAGACAAAAATGCAGCGGTTTATGTGGCCTGGGAGGAAGGACTAGGGAGTAACTGTGAAGTTGTTCCAAGGTGTTGGCTTGGGATTAGATCTTCCTGTAAAAGGCTGAACGGTAGGGCTGACTGCTCCATTTTTCAGTCTCCAGCCACAACCATGCCGTGGAGTGATAAAATACAGGCTTATTGGTCTACTTTCAGTTCTTTTTTAAATTTATTATTATGTGTATAAGTGTTGCCTATATGTCTGTGACCACATGCCTGCTGGTGCCTGCAGAGGACAGAAGAGAGCGTCAGCTCCCCTGGAACTGGAGTTGTGCGCCACCATGTGGACACTGAGGATCAAGCCTGGATCCTCTGGAAGAGCAACCACTACTCTCCTCCAGCCCCTACCTAAAATTCTTTCTGACTTATTTATTTTGAGACAAGATTTTGCTATGAAGCCTTAGCTAGCCTGGAACTCCTTATGTAGACCAGGCTGCTCCTAGAGGTCTACCTGCTTCTGCCTCCTAAATACTGGGATTAAAAATGTGCATCACCATTCCTGTTACCCAATGCTCTGACACTCTGGAGTCTTGAAAAGCCTTTATCCAGGGTATATGCTTATCAGGAACATGAATCAGAGTATCTGCATGCAGGAGGTGCCATGCATGGGAAAGAGTGGGAAGCCCCAAGTCGGTCGTATCTGTGCAATGGACACCACAATGTCAGTAGTCTGCGGCAGGGCCAGCACACTTAGCCTGATTGCAATGTCCTGGAATAGATATTGAGCCCTCCAGCTCCACGGAGCAGTTCACAGAGCAGACAAGTCCCTAACAATGCCAAGGGCTGGCATCAGCAAGAACAGCAATTAATAATGACTTGAGCAGGAATCCAGAGAGGGGCCCCTCCAGTGCATTGCTGCAAGCGTCACACCGTCTTCTGTCACCTGCACCACAGGCAGACTTATATCACCCAGAGGCATTTGCAAAAAAAAAATAAGCTAGCTTGAGCTTGGGGGAAGAACAGATTAGTGGGTAAAGCTCTTGTCATGCATGCATGAGGACCTGAATTCAAATCCCTACACTCGAAGTGAAACTGGGGACAGTAGTCCACGTCTGTCATCCCAGTATTCCTACAGTGAGATGAAAGACGGAGACAGGAGAATCCTGGAACCTCCACAGGCTGGCTAGCATTGCTCCACACAGCAGAGAACATCTCCAACACCAGAGGTTGTCCTCTGGCCTCCACACACACACCATTACATGCATCCCACCCCCACATACATGGATGTAAATTTTAAAAATAAATAAGCCAAACATGGTGGCGCACACCTTTAACTTCAGAACTTACTCTAGAGGCAGAGGCAGATGGCCCTCTGGAAGTCTGAGGTCTGCCCAGTCTCTATAGCAAATTCTATACCAGCCAGGGCTACATAGAGAGAACCTGTCTCAAAAAAAAACTTTAAATAAATAAATATGGGCTAACTTGGTGAAGTCGAACCAGGTTCTAAGCTATTTCCATACTTACTTGACCAAGGTACTTAAACTGTAAGTGCTTGTGTTTCCTGGTCTATAGAAAGGTAAATAAGGTTGATACAAGATAAGGAAGACGTCATGTGTACCTGACCCGAGGCAAGTCTTATTAGAAGCATTACCACGTCTTAGAAGAGCTGAATCTAAGATCATACAATTTCCATTCTCCCTTCAACCCAATTCGGCAAGTGATGGAGCTGGGAACACAAGAATCCAAGAGAGACTGGGGCTGTTGTGGAGAGCCGATTGTGCATTCCTGGGTCGTGAGGATTCTTCTTTCTTTCCTTTCTTTCTTTCTTCCTTCCTTCCTTCCTTTCTTTTTTTGTGACACGCCCCATTACTCCTAAGGTGGAAACAGCTCAAGGCAGGTGCACAGAAATGAACAGCCCCAAGTTTTCATTTGCTCCACCCCAGGAGGCGGGACCTCCTTTAAAAAGGAAGTTATTCAGTCACTCCTTCAAAGTAGGGTGGGTGAACGACCTGGGAAGTGGAATTCGGGGCCTGGACCTCTGTGTCTGGACCAATAGATCACTCCCTTTGCAGGCCCCATCTTCCTCTCAACCCAAACCCCCAGCTGTAGACGTCGTTCCTGCTTTCTGTGCACGTAACTCCTGGAAGCCGCTAACTCCTGATGTCTTCTGCCAAGTTATGGTGAGTGGGGAGTGTGCCGTGGATCCTCAGTCTGCCGGCACAACCACACAGGAAACCGGGGGACACACCCAGAGGGCGCCTTTGCTGAGGCAGGGGACAAAGCTGGGGGCCGGGTGGTCCTCAGGGGGAGGTTGACACGCTGCACACGTGCAGCCGCCGAACTTGGGAGACAGTGAATGTGCTGACGTGTAGGCGGGCTCCCCTACTGGATGAGAACCTTCTCTCAGGCGCTATGGTGCCTCGGCCTCTCTTGTGTCCTGTGATGAACTGAAGAACCCGAAGTTTGTGGGCAAAGGGGGATTCGGTGCAGTGTTCCGGGCACAACACAGAACTTGGGGCCATGATGTGGCAGTCAAGATCGTGAACTCGTGAGTGACCCCAGCTATAGGCAGGATCTGGTCAAAGAACCCGAAGGGGCAAGGTGGGTGAGGGGGTCTTCCAGGGTCCGACCCAACTGTGACTCCCTTTCGGAGTGTAGGGAGGCGATATCCAGGGAGGTGAAAGCTATGGCGAATCTGCGTAACCAGCACGTGCTGCTCCTGCTGGGGGTCACCGAGAACCTCGAGTGGGATTACATACATGGGCCGGCTCTGGTGACAGTATTCATGGAGAATGGCTCCCTCGCTGGGCTGCTGCAGTCCACGTGTCCTCGACCCTGGCCACTGCTCTGTCGCCTGCTGCAAGAAGTGGTGCTGGGGATGTGTTACCTACACAGCTTAAACCCAGTGCTCCTGCACCGGGACCTCAAGCCTTCCAATGTCCTGCTGGACCCAGAGCTCCATGCCAAGGTCAGCCCATCTACACCCTACTGCGAGCTTGGAACGTGTTGAATACCCTCAGCCTGTCCCTCTGAATACAAGACTGCCCAGGTCAACTAGAAATTTTCTCTAGTCATACCAGGTGGCAGAGGCCCTCCTTACCCACCTGGGTCAGTTCCATAAGCCTATTCCACAAATTCCCCCACCCCCATGGACCCAGGTTGACTTATCCCAGAAATTCTGACACCTCTAGACCCAGGCCTGCCCATCAGCATCTTAGATCTCCTCCTTGAGGTCTCACTGACTCCACCTTTCCCTCTGGTCCTCCAGACCACCTTCAAAAAGCTGAGGCTGCATCTTCTGGAGGAGAGAGAGGGAAAATTCTGAAGAACGTCTGGCCCCTTCATCTAATACCTCCCTCTTCCTTTCCTTTACAGCTAGCAGATTTTGGCCTGTCCACATTTCAGGGAGGGTCACAGTCAGGGTCAGGGTCCAGGGATTCAGGGGGTACCCTAGCTTACTTGGCCCCAGAGCTATTGGTTAATGTCAACCGGAATGCTTCCCCAGCCAGTGACGTCTACAGGTGAGTTATCCAGTCCAAAACATCCCAAATTGCTATGCTATTCGGGCCCTTCTAAAGGATATGCTATGGGAAAGTGGTCTTTCCAGGGGCCAGCTAGGCCTCCATTTTGTGTCTGTGCAGCTTTGGGATCCTCGCATGGGCTGTGCTGGCTGGAAGAGAAGCTGAGTGTAAGACTCTAGAGAGACTCTGAGACTCTTACCCCAGGTGCCAGAAGCACCTAAAACCCTGAGCCCTGCCTTTCACCATTCCCACCCCACCTCTCCCTGGGCTGACACTCCCGGCTTCTGTCCGTGCTGTGTGACCTCATATCATGGATCTCTGTTGTTATCGCCCCCCACTCCAGTGGTAGACCAAACATCACTAGTTCGTGACGCAGTTTGTGAAAGGCAGAATCGACCCCCCTTGACAGAGCTGCCTCCCCCCAGCCCTGAGACTCCTGGCTTGGAAGTGCTGAAGGAGTTAATGATACGCTGCTGGAGTTCTGAGCCCAAGGACAGGCCAACCTTCCAGGGTGAGTTGGCTGTTTCTCTAGCATCTAGGATCAGGAAGCTTGTCCTGCTCACATACAACTCACTCTGTTGCCTTTCAGATTGCCGACCAAAAACAGTTGATACCTACATCCTGGTACAGGACAAGGTAGATGCTGCTGTCTCCCAGGTATGTTTCCAAAACCGCCTTCCCACCCAGGAGCTATTAGGGTACGGCGCATGTGACTCCTTTCACTATCCGATGTATCTTCCCTGTCACCATTCTTTAATCATTGACCATCATCCTCTCCCACCCCAACCTACCCCTGAGTCTCCCGGTAACAGACTCAAAAGATAATCCCTGGTACTTACTCTGGCTCCCCAACTCCTGTCTGTGCAGGTGAAGCAGTATCTGTCTCAGCACAGAAACAGTGGCAGAAAGTTGTCTGCTCTAGAGCCAGGCCAGAGAGGTACAGAAATGAATGGCCCTGGGAAAAGCTCAGTTTCTGACATGCTGGACGACCTGCATCTGGAGGGGGCCTCCAGACCAGTTCCTGAAAAAGGTATAAGCCTTACGGAGAGAAGAGAACAGCAAGAACTGACTGGGCATGCCGCAACAGCAGCGACATCTTTGGATACGGGGGCTGGAACTCCCCAAATGCCACACACCTTACCCTTCAGAGGCCCAACACCGAGCCCAAACTTCCCTGAGACTCCCAGTCCTCACCCCCAAAGGAATCAGGTGAGACATTGGCAAGACTAGAGTATACCCCCTTACCAGGGAAAAGCTGGGCTTCGGGGGTCCACAGTGATGGATCTAGCCTCTTGAATAGAAAGCCTGAGAACTCTGTGCTGTTTGCAGGGAGATGAAAGACAAGGCACTTCCTGGGCTCCAGGGCCAAATCCAACAGAAGGTACCCATTCTTCAACCCAATTGCTCTCCCCCTGCTCAGCTTCCCCATCACCTTCCTCAACACCTATAGGCAGAGTCGAGTTACCTCAGAGGGGGAAAGAAAGGACTAGTGATTATCTAACCCAATCCTTCTCATGTAATGCACGAGGAACCCGACTCCACTGAAGTCACACATAACCTGGTTTTGCCCTGGGGTCTGCTGTCTCTCCCCAGCACCAGATCCATGCGCCTTCACAGTTCCTTTATTGCTAAGGCAATCCAGAGGGTCTTCCATCAAAGACACCCAAACAGCAGGCGCTAGTCCTCTTGAGCTTCTTCTAACCCTGGAGAGGCCCAGTTCACAGTCACTAAATGCTAAGACCCTGCATTTGCATTCCCCAGGGTGAACACAAGGTGTCGCTGCCCCTCTCCCCCAAAGTGTTTGTTAAACTCTTTCTTTCTAACCACTGAACCCTCCCATCACACCTCCTTTTCTTTCAAAGGGCCACAGTCTGTTGTTACCCTCAAAAACTGTTGTGGAGTGCAGATTGGAAACAACAACTACATGGCAGGCAGCTACTTACCAGCACAACCAAGAACTGCTTTCCCCAAGAAGGGCCCAGCACAGTGCGGCAGGGGTAGGGGCTGGCCGCCCCTCCATGAGTAGATTTCAGAGAATTCCCGCGAGAGCCTGAAGTCAGTATAGAGGATCCTTCGTAAGGATCCCGGAATGACTACGACGATCATTGCCACTTTCTGTGCCCCCACCATTCTTTGAGAGCATTTAGAACGACACCCAAACCGATTTTTGACCTATTTCCCCAAAATCAATAAACACAATATGTTAACTATGAGTGAGTCTGAGGTGGGGGAGGGAAGAGGAGATGGTGCTGCCGCCTGGCCGAAGCAGGAAGGGGGGCTCTGGGGACTAGTTATAGGCAACCTCTTGGCATATAAGGTCAGGGCCCAGCCCATGGCAGGAAGGAATTGCAGAGCCCTGGCTCTCTGGTGCGCCAATCTCAGGGTGGAGCTCTTCCTCCAGAGCTCAGTACTGGCGCCTCCCGAAGGCTCAACTGACAGACTAGAAGTCGCCACTCCCCCTTTCTCCTTTATTTTGAGCACTTGGCTTGGGGCCCTGGTGACGGAGGGTCTTTGGGAATTCAAAGGTACCCCAGGCTCTCTAGACCATCCATACTCTCACTGCACAGACTTCATGCACCTTGCTTTCTAGGCACGGGAGCATTTTTGATTCTCTGAGTCCAAGGATTGATAACTATGTCCACCGAAGAGGAGCACCAACCCAAGGAGCTATAGAGAAGGCAGGAGTTTGGAGAGTTCACACTTCGACACACCTGAGGGATCAAAAGTGGAAAGAAAATGCCCTTTCTGACCTCACCCACACCCGAGCCCCAGCTGGTACCAGGACAACACTCCTCCCAGCGTTCTCCCAGGCATCACTTCCAGCCTTTCCAGCCTCCCCATTTCCAAATACTGTATCTTTATCTTGACACATCCCTCTTAAGTCTCTCCATTACCTCGTGTGTCTCCCACAGACCACATGAAGAAAGAGGGAAGGTGGTGGTTGGAAAACACAATCTGAGCCTAGGAGGCAGCCAGGGGAGTCTGCTCAGCACGGGAAGGGGCCGGACTGTACCGTGGGGAAGTGGGAGGGGGCCTTGGCGCCTAGAGGGAAGTGCCAGTCGCCCTCGGCCCTGAGCCACTAGCAAAGCCGCTAGTGAGCGGCAGCCAGTCCACCCAGGCTCCCTCCCGGGGCCTAGCTTTGCTGAGAGAGCTTCAGGAGCTTGACACGGAGCAGTGAGTTAATGGGTAGAGGGAGATTCTGGGGCCCCTTCCCGTCAGGTTCAACCCCTATCCCTCTAGTGAGATTTTTGCTAGGACACCACCAAGGTCTGGTTTGTGGGAAGGATCAAGAAGCCCTGTCACATTCAGCTTTGAGAGAGACCTGGCAGGAAATCCTATTGCTTCGAAAAGGGGCTTGGGTCAGAATGGCTCCGGAAGAGGAAGAAAAGCGCAGTGGGGTTTATTAACTCGGTTCCCAGGGCAGGGGCTCCGGGCTCGGGCGGGGGACACCATGGCCCGCCTCTTCAGTCCCCGGCCGCCTCCCAGCGAAGATCTCTTCTATGAGACCTACTACAGCCTGAGCCAACAGTACCCACTGTTACTATTGCTTCTGGTCATCGTGCTCTGCACGCTCGTGGCACTGCCAGCCGTCGCCTGGGCCAGCGGCAGGGTGAGATGGGCTAGGTGCGGGAGCCTGCTCTAGGGAGGGCTTGCCTCGGGCTGGGAATATCTGAAGGACTGGGATTTGCGGGGTCTTTTAGTTAATAATGCCTTTGCTGGGAACCGGAAAAGAAGCATTGAGCCGTCATGAATTGTTGTGACTCTGGGCACATGTGACCAAACCCTCCTCCCTCTAGGTTTGTTCCCTGGGTGTATCCAGGGAGGTACATGTGTCCCGGATGCATCTCACTGTTCAACTAGTTCTACGGTAAATCCAACACCGGATTTTCCAGTTTTCCAGAGAGGAAACTCTACTCACATCCCCAGGGGAATTCATTTCCTGACTTTTTCTCTCCAGGTTTGGGAATGTGGGGCTGTTAGCTGTACCCACAGACTTCCAAGAGGCAGTTTTCATCCGATGTGGCTTAGCTGCCCTCCTCTCCCACCAAAATTCTTTTTTCCACTTTCATATTGAGCAGGAAGGGGGTTTTCAATCCCAAATTTGAAATATTCTGCTCCAGGTTTTCCTTTCGTTCTTCGGAGCCAAGGTGGGAAAAAGGACTGAGCATTGCTAATCCTTGTTACCCCAAGTTCAGAAAAAGGTGGGAATAAAGGGTAGGGACAGGGATGGGCTTCTGGGTGAGAGGAAAAGCAGATATTCAGATCTCGGCGCTCTGGTGCCAAGGAGTTGCAGAAACTTGGGCTGCCTAGGTATACATTTGTGAAGTTAGTGCATGGCTTCAGGAAGGAGGATTCTCCTGAGCAAATTAGCGATTCGGGTGACATTCACTCCAAATGCTAAGCACATGCTACAGTTTCCCCTTTAAAAGATAAGAACTGTGGGAATAGCCAGGCAAGTCTGGAATCACAGCGCGTGGGAGGTACAGAGAGTTGGAGGCCAGTCCAAGCTGCATGAGACCCTGCCTCAAACCTGAAAGAGCAAACAATCAAAAAAACAAAACCAAAAAAGCAACAACAAAACTGAGATTTAGAAAGAGGGTAAGAGGGGCTGAAGAGATGGCTCAGAGGTTAAGAGCACTTATTGTTCTTCCAGAGGTCCTGAGTTCAATTCCCAGCAACCACATGGTGGCTCAGAACCATCTGTAATGAGATCTGGTGCCCTCTTCTGGCCTGTAGGCATACATGCAGACAGAACACTGTAAACAAAATAAATAAATAAATCTTTAAAAAGAAAAAAAGAAAGAAAGAGGGTAGGAGTCATTACCATATGAGACTGCTGGGCTTCATGGGTAAAACCAGTAGGGTTTCAGCAATTTCTTACTCAATCAAATGTGTATCATAAGCAGTCTGGCCCATTGTTTTCTTTCATTTATTTAGCTGTATGTGAGTGTTGTGTTGTGGGGGGGGTGTTCGTGTGTGTACATGAATACACACATGTGGAGGTCAAAGGACAACTCGAAGGAGTGAATGAATTATCTTCTCTCACCTCAGGGATTCTGAGAATTGAACTAGATCATCAGGCGTGGTGGCAAGCACCATTACCCATGGTGCCGACCCACCGGCCCTGTTTTCTTTTTGTGCATGTGTTTAAGGCGCTTTACAGAACTGATCTGAAGGGCATCTAACTTGCTCCCTCTCACCTTGTGACAATTCCAACGCCATCCTTTCCCAGTCTTGCTTCATACATCCTTTATCCACAGGAGCTGACCTCAGACCCAAGCTTCCTGACAACCGTGCTGTGTGGTCTGGGTGGCTTCTCTCTGCTCTTGGGGCTGGCTTCCCGGGAGCAGCAGCTGCAGCGCTGGACACGACCTCTTTCTGGCCTCATATGGGTTGCGCTGTTGGCGCTAGGCCATGGATTCCTGTTCACTGGGGGTGTGGTGAGCGCCTGGGACCAGGTGAGGAGAATCACAGTTAAGAAGCTGGGGAACAGGGACCCCAAACTCAGGCCCTGCGCGGTGAAACCCAGGCCTTCGGCTTCCCACACCCTTCTCCAGGTGTCGTTTTTCCTCTTCATCATCTTCACCGTGTATGCCATGCTGCCCTTGGGCATGCGGGATGCCGCTGTTGCAGGCCTCACCTCGTCACTCTCACATCTGCTGGTCCTTGGACTGTACCTTGGGTGGCAGCCTGACTCACAGAGGGCTCTGCTACCACAGGTAAAAAAGCATCAGTAACTGGGTGGTGACCTACGCCTTTAATCCCAGCACTGGGCAGAGGCAGCCTGATCTACAAAGTGAGTTCCAGGATAGCCAGGATTATTACATAGAGAAACCCTGTCTCGAAAAAAGAAACAGAAAAGCAAGAGTGCAGGTAATAGTCTACAGCTGGCTCCACTGCCTGCTAAAAATCCTCTGAGCATTTGCTGAGCTGGGACTCCAAGGCAGGGCTCAAGCTTGAGTACACAGATAAACCCCCTATAGGGACCTCTTGGAGCTGGTAGATGGGTGCACCGTGCCTGCCTTTACCAGAAGAGGGCGCTATAGTCATGGGGAAATCAGTTGTGATCCTCCCACAGGTACAGAAGGAAAAAGTGAACATGCATCAGAACTTGGGTAGTGTCTTGCAGGTGGAATGGGCTCAGGAGGTGAATGTGGTAGAATAGTACTCTCAGAGAGGAAATACGCATGCAAGACGTCTAGACCTGAATGAGGTTAGCCCAGCAGCCACGTGTCTACAGCAGAGAGCATCGAGGAGGCACCAGCTCTCCTGATGGATGTCATAGTGCAGGACCAACTGTCCTGGGATACTTCGGTCCCTAACTGTAGAGCTGGGCTCTCTTCATCCTGTTCTTGGGACTCACGTGAACTATACAGATAAACTTCCCAGTCCCACTGGGTGGTGTACTTTCAAGTCTGGCCTTTACCCACAGTTGGCAGCAAACGCCGTGTTGTTCCTGTGTGGGAACGTGGTGGGAGCATACCACAAGGCCCTGATGGAGCGAGCACTGCGGGCCACATTCCGGGAGGCTCTCAGCTCTTTGCACTCACGCCGGAGGCTGGACACTGAGAAAAAGCATCAGGTCAGGAGGACTAAGGGAGGGAAGAGGACGGAGCTCGGAGAGAACAGTTTTCTAGCACCTTCCTAGGGAATGGGTTTAGGTAATTTGTTTGCCTTTCTCAAGTATTTCCTCTTTTGTATGAAATGTGACTATCACTCACCCCTGGAAGATTATTGCTAGGTTCAAATTGACGCCCAGTGAGACAGCTGAGAGGTAAGACTCTTGCTGCACAAGCCTGAAGCATGAGTTCAATTCCTGAGCCTGCGTAAGGGTAGATGGAGATAACTGTCTCCACCAAGCTGTCTTCTGACCTCCACCCATACACTGTGGCCCATGTGCCCACATACACCTGCATCATGCAATAGTAGTAAAATTAAATTTTAGCCAGGTTTGGTGGCTGGTGGCACTCACCTTTCATCCCTGTTCTTGGGAGGCTAAGGCAGACCTATATCTGTGAGTCTGAGGCCACTCTGGTTTAGATAGTGAGTTCCAGCTCAGACAGGGCTACATAATAAGTTCCCATCCCAAAACAATAATAATAAAGAAGGATAATGATGATGATAAAAGTTATTAAAGGAAGATTTCAAGTTTAGATGTTGATATTGAGTTCAGTCGTTAAGTGATCAAGAGAGAATGGGATACAGGAGTCCTGCTAGGTGGACTGGAAATGTTGGGGATCATACCAGTG
Organism: Dicrostonyx torquatus; assembly: GCA_028555095.1. Taxonomy (NCBI): domain Eukaryota; kingdom Metazoa; phylum Chordata; class Mammalia; order Rodentia; family Cricetidae; genus Dicrostonyx; species Dicrostonyx torquatus. The sequence continues at coordinate 1,640,322 of JAQHUG010000370.1, read as the reverse complement.
AGTAGATGCAATGTGTGGGAGCCTCAGTAACTGGAAGGGCTGAGGCTCTTGGTTACAGGGCACAGGAGGGTAGAAGGGGTGTCATCATAGGGTCTTTCTCCAGGAACACCTCCTTTTGTCCATCCTTCCTGCCTACCTGGCCCAAGAGATGAAAGCCGAGATCATGGCGCGGCTGCAGGCTGTGCAAGTATCCCGGCCAGAGAACACGAACAACTTTCACAGCCTGTATGTCAAGAGGCACCAAGGAGTCAGGTAGGAGAAAGAAAGCTGGGGGGAACCCTGGGCTGCAGTCTGGCCCCGTTATGGGAGGGGCCCTGAGCTGCAGCCTGGCCCCGTTAGGGCAGGGACCCTGAGCTGCAGCCTGGCCCCGTTAGGGGAGGGGCCCTGAGCTGCAGCCTGGCCCCGTTAGGGGAGGGACCCTGAGCTGCAGCCTGGCCCCGTTAGGGGAGGGACCCTGAGCTGCAGCCTGGCCCCGTTAGGGGAGGGGCCCTGAGCTGCAGCCTGGCCCCGTTAGGGCAGGGACCCTGAGCTGCAGCCTGGCCCCGTTAGGGGAGGGGCCCTGAGCTGCAGCCCTGGACCCATTAACATGCTTCGCCCCATGCAGTGTGCTGTATGCTGACATCGTGGGCTTCACGCGGCTGGCCAGCGAGTGCTCCCCTAAAGAGCTAGTGCTTATGCTCAACGAGCTCTTTGGCAAGTTCGACCAAATTGCCAAGGTCAGAGGGGTTTCCCTTCCCACCCAGGGACCCTCAAATACCACCAGCTCGGACCCTCTTGCAAGGAAAGCACCCATCTTCTAAGAAGTCTTACATCACAGGCCAAGCTCCCAGATACTGCAGTAGAAGTAGGAACCAATCACAAACGATCCCACTCAGGAAATTGTCACCATTCCCGAGAGACCTCTCTGTGTCTTTACAGACATCCCTAGCATAATGCCTCTGGATATGCACAGAGATTTTCAGGCATTCTGACCTTGAGCGGCCCTTCTGGGAGAAACTCAGCTTAGCACCTAATCAAACATCCTAGCTTGGGGTCTTGCCTCTATGTCCCCCAATCCTGACACTACTATCATAGACTGATAGAATGTACCCTACGTATACCCAAACTGGGGAGAATCATAGACCCTCCAGCCTTTGATTATTCCTTCTGCTAAAGACCTTGTACAGGAGACCTCAGTCAGTCCCATTCCAAGGGAGGCCATAGATCTGACCCAGACACTTCCAACCCCAGAAGTCCTTCAGGAATACCACAGTTGCTCCCCACCTTTCCCAACTCCCTCCTACCCCTCTGGCCTCTAACCAGGTTCCTCCACACACCCACACACATACTCCCAGGAGCACGAATGCATGCGGATCAAGATCCTAGGAGACTGTTACTACTGTGTCTCTGGGCTGCCACTCTCACTGCCAGACCACGCCATCAACTGCGTGCGCATGGGACTGGACATGTGCCGGGCCATCAGGTCAGTTTGGGTGTGCGAGCAGGAGAAATTCAGAGACATGGGTGTTGGAGGGAAGGTGGGAGGCAGGGTGGCAGAGTGCTCCTTGAGAAGAGGAGGAGCCGGGCAGGACTAAGCTTGTCCTACATCCGGCTCAGGAAACTTCGGGTAGCCACTGGTGTGGACATCAACATGCGTGTGGGCGTGCACTCGGGCAGTGTGCTCTGTGGAGTCATCGGGCTACAGAAGTGGCAGTATGATGTCTGGTCTCATGACGTCACATTGGCCAATCACATGGAAGCTGGCGGTGTGCCAGGGTAAGACGTGGAGCCTGGGGCAGTTACAGCAAAAGGTCAATTGACTCTCCCACTTGCTACTCCTGTTTACAGTCTCTAAGACAAGTTCAGGGAGATTGTGGGGTGTTGGGAGGCACTCCCTGTAAACATGGGGCCTTTCTTGAAGACACAGATCTGGGAATGGTCTTTGAAAGAAACTGAAGGTTTAGAGGCTGTCCCTCGTGACTTTCACTGCTTCTTCCTTCCAGACGAGTGCATATCACGGGGGCTACCCTGGCCCTGCTGGCAGGGGCTTATGCTGTGGAGAGTGCAGACATGGAACACCGAGACCCATACCTTCGGGAGCTAGGCGAACCTACATACCTGGTCATCGATCCTCGGGTAAAAGCCCAGCTTGGACCCCGCAGAGTGGACCAAGCAAACCACCTAGTCAGCAAGACCAGTCTTTCCTTCTATGCCAGAAATTGAGTTGCTATGTCATGATGTGGGGCAAGCCTATAAGCAGCATGGGAGGGTAGGGAATACCTTATTTTTACTCTCAGACTTCACATGTCCTAGGCTGAGGAGGAAGATGAGAAAGTCACTGCAAAAGGATTACTATCTTCTTTGGAGGGTCACAAGATGCGTCCGTCACTACTGATGACTCGTTATCTGGAGTCTTGGGGTGCAGCCAAGCCTTTCGCCCACCTAAGCCATGTTGACAGCCCTATATCCACCTCCACTCCACTGCCGGTATGTACACCTTCATTATAAGCCCCTGTGCTTGAGGAAAAGCAGCCTCCACTGTCACGAGGCTCCACTCCCAGGCTCCTCTCCCCCATCCCATGAATCACATGGTAATGTGTTGACAGCCCTGAACTGCCTGGTTGCCCCAGTCAGTGGTTCAGACCTCTTCTTGCCCTCCCAGTTCACCTCAGAGATAATGAAAGATCCCTTCACCATGCCCAATGCACCTCAATCTTCCCTTCCCCTGCCATCCAAAGGAAATAGGTAACCCCTCCAGACTCAGCACACCCATCCGGCCAGCAAATGCCTCTGTAAAGATCCGTTACCACAATTCTGTACTTTCATCCTTCCCAAAGATAAGTTGTAAGCAAGCCAGGTGTTGGCTCTACTCCTCAGCACTCAGACACGTGTACAGTGAGGTGACAAGGAACTTGCTCATGGCCTTGAAGAAGAAAGACATCGCAAGCAGGCAAAGTGGTGGCAGAGGGGAAGAAGTGGGCTTACAGCTTGTCTGGGTGAAGCTTGGACAGGGCCTGTCACTGGTGAGCCTATATATGAGACTTAGAGCTAACCTGTGACCCACCTGGCGAGAGGGCTCTTAAATCTCTCCCACCTCGGCTTGTATTTCAGCCTACTCTCCCCATCATCCATCATCCTGTCTTTCTCATGTCTGCTCCATACTGCAGCCACTTTCTGACACTCTCCCAGAACAGCGTTAGATATGCCTGGCTGGATTTCTGAGGCGTCTTCAGAGACTTCTGGATTACATCCTCTCTCCTTCCTTTTCAATCCAGCAGAAACAATTCTAGATCTTAGGAAGCAGTGGACATGGGGGGGGGACATTGGCAGCAGTAGCTCTAGGAAGGATTCCAAATGTCAGTCTAGTGAAGGAAGAGGTCAAATGGGTTCTTAAAAAGGGGACGTGGTTAAATGAGCAGGAGGAAGAGAAAGTGAGACTCCAAGAGCCCACACCCTGTTGCAAAATGAGGTCTCAGTGATGCAGAAGGAACATTGCATGGAGTCTGACACAAGCTCAGAGACCATGAGACAAGCTTGGGTGCAATTCTCGCAATAGAAAGACCCACCGGAGAGTTACTGTGACAGCTCAGTGTTAGGGCAGAGGACAAGCACAGCTTGCTTGAGGGTATCTCTTGATTGGAGCAGGGCCTCATCAGCCCAGAAACTGACTCGGTCAAATAGTAATGATTCCCAAAACGATCCTACTCCCTCCCTCCCTCTCTTCCCCTCTCCCTCCCAGTCTCATGGGTCCTAAGCTGGCTTTGAACTCACTATGTAGCCAAGGTTCCCTCGGAGTTTGTGACCTCCACCTCCCAAGTGGAGATTACAGATGTGATCCACTATACCTAGTTTTATATGACCCTGGGGATCAAACCCAGGGCTGCATATATTCTAGGCAACATCTGCTTACTCGTTCTTTCTTTTTTTAAGATTTATTCATTTACTGGGGCTGGCTGGAGAGATGGCTCAGTGGTTAAGAATATTGCCTGCTTTTCCAAAGGTCCTGAGTTCAATTCCCAGCAACCACATGGTGGCTCACAACCATCTGTAATCAGGTCTGGTGCCCTCTTCTAGTGTGCAGACATACACACAGACAGAATATTGTATACATAATAAATAAATCTTTTTTAAGAAAAAAGATTTATTTATTATATACAGTGTTCCACCTGTGTGTATGCCTGCATGCCAGAAGAGGGCACCAGAGGCTGGGCGGTGGTGGCGCATGCCTTTAATTCCAGCACTAGGGAGGCAGAAGCACGCTGATCTTTGTGAGTTCGAGACCAACCTGGTCTACAAGAGCTAGTTCCAGGACAGGCTCCAAAGCTACAGAGAAACCCTGTCTCGAAAAACCGAAAAAAATAAATAAATAAGAAGAAGAGGGCACCAGATCTCATTACAGGTGGTTGTGAGTCACCATGTGGTTACTGGGAATTGAACTCGAGACCTCTAGAAGAGCAGCCAATGTTCTTAACCTCTGAGCCATCTCTCCAGGCCTGCATCTGTTTACTCTTAATCTTGTGGGACTTTGGGGTGGTAGAGCAGCATTGTGCTGAAAAGTCCCATCCATACATTGATCCTAGCACCATTTTGTTGTTTGAGACAAGACCTCACTGTATAGCCCAGCTGGAAGCAATCCTCCAGCCTCAGGCCTCCTGGGTGCTGGAATCATATGCTGCCACACCTACCTAGTCCTCATGTTTTTTTAATGCTTCTGTGCCAGCCACTAGGAAAATTATTGAAAAGACAGAAACAAGTAGATTTTGTCCCTACTTTCATATAACATAAGGCATGAAGGAGTCGGTTGACAAAAGCTAAGCCTGGACATATATGCATACCTAGGCTCCGTATCTAGGCTCTACCATCCTCCCGGCCTTTGTATCTTATTCTCCCCCATTCTGCTTCTCCTGTATACCGGGTTTGGTTTGTAATCCTGTTACCATCAAACGAACCAAGGAGGGTACGAAAGAATAGTCAACATACTTCTTGTACCAGTCTGAGGGGCACAGAAATCCACTTTCTCCCTCAGTAATTGCTCTTTTACACCTGGCCATTTTTATAACTTCACATATATTGTGTGTGCCTTTTGGTGAAGAAGAGAATGACTGTGTGACTATAATCAAGCTGAATCCCCTTCCTTTTCTTTCTTCTCTGTACTTTGTTATCTACCTTGGCCAACTCTTTCTCAGCTCAGCATAGCTGACCAAACAAAAGGTCAGAGAGGGATCAATATTTTCTGCATAGTCGCTTCAATTCAAGTCAATGGATTTGTTAGCATTCAAGGGTGATGGGAAAGTCCCTACCTTTAGAATCTGCAGTCTTTTTAGGTTTACTTATTTATTTTATGTATATGAGTGCTCTATTTGCATATATGACTTTATGCCAGTAGAGGACATCAGATCCCACTAAATGGTTGTGAACCACCACATGGATACTGAGACTTAAATTCAGAACCTCTAGAAGAGCAGCTGAATCCAGCCCTAGAATCTGCAGTCTTTAAGGAGACACAACTAACAGGCACCCAGATATAGAGGAGATGAAGGGTTGCCCAGTTAAAAGATGATCTCCAAGGGCCAGCAAAGACTTTAAGGACCCTGGAAGTCTATAGAGTTAGGAGGAAATAGAATTTGAAATAATCCTTCCTGAGACAGAAGGATTTGGTACAGAGTGGGAAGGGGGCCATTAGCAGCAGCAGAAGCAGCCAGGCCAGGCCCACATGGTCAAGGACAGAGGTTTACAGTCTGTCTTCGTGAAAGGGGAATATTCACCACAGCTCCATCATGTGTTCTTTCAACAGGAAAAGGCCTTCGGCACCCAGTGGAGCCTGGACCGGTGAGAAAACCTCATCTTTGACAGTGGGGCACACTGGGTAAATCCTCCATGGGGACTGTTTTGAGAATCTGTGTGGTAACTGGCTTGGCTGCCACTGTGCAGGAGTCGCACCCCTCGGGGACTAGATGATGAACTGGACACCGGGGACGCCAAGTTCTTCCAGGTCATCGAGCAACTCAACTCTCAGAAGTATGGAAAACAGAGGGCTAGGGTTTGCTGGAGAAGTGTGAACACTCCCCTGAGGGTCTGGAGGGAAGTGGGGAGCTTTCCTAGAGAAAGACCTTCACGACACCTCCACCTGCTCTCCCCGGCCTCCCCCATCCTCTGTGGCGCTCACACCAGACAGTGGAAGCAGTCGAAGGACTTCAACCTCCTGACCCTGTACTTCAGAGAGCCAGAGATGGAGAAGCAGGTGGGATGGAGAGCAGAGCAACAAGGATTTCCCAGCCTTGGCCCTTGGCCCCTGGGAAGGCTTAGGACTTCTGTCCCTACCTGCCTTTCCCAGGTCTGCATAGTTTTGGACCCTAAGATGAGGGGATTGTGCCTCTCTTAGGAAAGTCATGCCTAGGGTCATAGTTCATGCCCATAATCCTAGCATTTAGGAAATGAAGGATCATCAAGGTCATCCTGGGCTCCGCAGCACGCCTGAGGCAACCCAGGTTACAACAAAAAAATGTCATCTGTAAGCTGAGGTTTTGGGGTAGGCAATAAAAGAAGTGGGGACATCTCCTTGAAGAATGTGTGGGGGCTACATGGATGAACCGAAGGGTAGAGGGTGAGACTAGAGACCCACCTGTTGTCTGGGCTTGCTTCCTCCCCAGCCATGGACGATACCAATACCTTGTCTCCATCTACCCCTTTGCCTCCAGTATCGGCTCTCTGCACTCCCTGCCTTCAAGTACTATGCAGCCTGCACCTTCCTGGTATTTCTGTGCAACTTCACTATCCAAATGCTGGTGACAAACAGGTGAGATCACGCCAGGCAACAACAGCACTGGCTCTCCCATATGGAACCCTTTGCCCTTCCTGACCCATGACCCACACTTTCTTCTGTTGGCCCCTTCCCCTGAGCTTCAGATACTCACCCACATCCTCTAGAGATAATCGCGGTTCTCATCTTATGCACATCCTGGGGCTAGGGGGTAACTGAGTGGCAGAGAGTGGCATCCATTTAATGAGACCTTAGGTTCAGTCCTCACTACTGGAAAAATATTGTACATACAGAGCACTTTCAATTACCTGTATCTTTGAACAATAGCAACATCCACATGAAGGACATTGCATTCTCATCAACAAGCTCTCACAGCAAATGACTGAGTTATAATACAGGCTCTCAAACCTAGGCTGCTGCTTGGAAGAATAAGGTCAGAGAGTTTCAGCCCAGAGGCTGATTCAGCCATGGCCACGGTTGTGAATCCTCTGCTCCCTTCAATGTTGTTCCAACTTCATCAGTTCCTGTTCTGCTGAAACTCTGCTCTGGACTGTTAGTTCCCAGAACACCAGAACATTACACCCTTCCTCAGCAGCTACTCTGTATCCCTGAGACTACTCCCCTTCCCCAACCCTGCCTCCCAACCATATGGCAAGCACAGCCCCCACCCCAGAGCTCATTCTGGCACTTCAAAGCCTCCCTCTTGTCTTCTCTTAGGCCCCCAGCTCTGGCCATCACCTATAGCATCACCTTCCTCCTCTTCCTTCTCCTCCTCTTCGTCTGCTTCTCAGAGCACCTGACGGTAAGGAGGTCTGGGGAAAGGAGGATGACAAGCTGGAGCTCTAGCCGTAACCTGGCCTGAAGAAGGAGCCCCAGCCCTGCAGCTATGACACCTGTTCTCCTTCCACAGAAGTGTGTCCAGAAAGGTCCCAAAATGTTGCACTGGCTTCCTGCACTGTCTGTCCTGGTGGCCACACGGCCAGGACTTCGAGTAGCGCTGGGCACTGCCACTATCCTCCTGGTGTTCATCATGGCCATTGCCAGCCTGGTGAGGACAAAGGGGGGGGTCTATCTACCACCATCAGGACATACTGGACCTGTGGGGCTGAAAGGGAATCCCTGGATCTAAAATGACAGCTGAAGAAAAACCAAAAGATGCTGGGAGGTGTGTGTCTGTCTGTCTCTCTGTGTGTGTATGTGTGTGTGTGTGTGTGAGTGTGTGTGTGTGTGTGTGAGTGTGTGTGTGTGTCCTACCCTCCAGGCATAATCAACAGGTTAACACTTTGTTGATGTTCTTTCTTTTCCATCTGTAGGCACACATCATTTTTAGCGTCCTTCGCTGAAGTTTACAGAATTTATAATTGTTCCTTAGAACTCAATAGGAGTTATCCCCCAGCCAAATTAAAAAGAAAGAGAGAGGGAAAAAAGAAAGGCAGCCTAGAGGGTTAAGTAGATGGCAAGAACTGACACTGGTTTGATGACGTACTGGTATCCGTGACATTTCTCACAGCCCCTCCTCCCAGTAAGGACCCATACAAGCTCTCTCATGGGTCAGGAGTAGAATATGTCTCTTTATAGGAGTCTGGCTTTAAGCCATTCCTCGCTCAGTCGCAGCCCAGCTGAAGCCTCCCTTGAGCCCAAGGAGTTCACCTGCCCTTTACCCATCTCCTTCTGCAGTTCTTCTTGCCAGTGTCATCAGACTGCCTTTTCCTGGCTTCCAACGCATCTTCCATGGCTTTCAATGCTTCCTGGGAGCTGCCAGGATCCCTGCCCCTCATCAGCATCCCGGTGAGTGTTTCTGTACCGCCCTGAGTCTCTCTCCCCATACCCTTCCTCATCAGTCTGTCAATTCATAAGCCAAAGGACACTCCATCCAAGACATAGGCATAGCTAGTGTCTATTTTTGTGAATGATATCCCGATTTTCCCAGTATGCCCTGTGCCCTGGGAGAACAGGAGCCGTGGGCATTTTCCCAGTGCTCTCTAGGGACTCTCTAGGGAATGCTTCTGACTGCGTTGCCCGGCCCACAGTACTCCATGCATTGCTGCGTGCTGGGTTTCCTCTCCTGCTCCGTTTTTCTGCACATGAGCTTTGAACTGAAACTGCTGCTCCTTCTGCTGTGGCTGGTGGCATCTTCTTCCCTATTTCTGCACTCCTACGCCTGGTTGTCCGACTGCCTCATCGCCCATCTTTATCAAAGCCCTTTGGACTCCAGGTAAGAACACTCACAGGGCACATCTGCTCAAGACCTCGGGATAGTGAGTAAGACAGGACACAGCGCTGTTCTTGCCTCGTAGACTTGAACCACCCACAAGGCAAAGGGGAGGGGTGCTGAGGGCTCTTTGGGCACTGAGAGCAGGAAGGAGGCCATCAGGAAGGTGCAGAGCAAGGAACAATCTTGATTCTGATCTCTCAGGCCAGGGGTGCTGAAGGAACCCAAACTGATGGGAGCTATCTACTTCTTCATCTTCTTCTTCACGCTCCTTGTCCTGGCTCGGCAGGTAAATCTCTCAGCTCGGTCCTCTGGGGCCTCCGTGTGAATGGCTGAGGCTGGGTGCTCATATTGGTAACTTGTCTGTCTCATCTTCAGGGCTGAGCCTGAGTAGTATGTCCATTTGAAACTTCCAAGAGAATGTTCCGACTCTTACTTCTTCCCTCTCTAAGCCCCTCAAGTTCTCACCAGCACCCCCCTCTCCTATCCCCAAATCTAAGAAAAACCATGGTTATGAAAAATGTCTGTTGCTCATTCTGCATAACCTAACTTGAAATAGATCATAAAAGCCTTCTCCCTCCAGGACAATTGTACCTTAAACCTTATCTCTAAGCTGGATGGGGGTCTTGGGGACACTGCTCTGTCACCCTAGAATGAGTATTACTGCCGCCTGGACTTCCTGTGGAAGAAGAAGCTGAGGCAGGAGCGAGAGGAGACTGAGACAATGGAGAACCTGACTCGGCTCCTCCTGGAGAATGTGCTCCCAGCACATGTGGCCCCCCAGTTCATTGGCCAGAACCGGCGCAATGAGGTGACTCCCAACTCCATACTCCAGAGGCCCAAGTGCAACTAAGCTTGGATGAGAATCTTGGGTCTTCTCCCATCCTTTCTGGGGTCCCCAGACATTGGATCAAGTGGTCACCCACGCCCCTGCCTTGTCAGAGCACAATCTTGGGCCTTGTCCTTGATAACCACAAAACCTGTGCGTCCAGTGTTTGTTTAGAAGGAACATCTTCTGGGCTAATGTCTCAGTGGTAGAGCTTGCCTACCATGCAGGAGGCCCATGGCCAGGGGGTGGGAGTGAGGGAGGCAAGCATCTTTCCAAGTCATGGCCATGTCACACCTTTCGGAAGCCCTAGTCAAACAGTGGTGGGAATCATCTGAGGAGCAGGTCACCCATCCCTCTAGATCTACAACATCCTATATGGTAACTGTTAGCCATATGTGTCCATTCAAGCAAAAATCCAGTTCTCTAGGGCTCAGGGGATAAAGAATACTTCACAGCCTGGAACACACTAAAAGTGGAAGGAGAGAACTAACTCCTGAAAGTTCTCCTCTGAGCTCTACATACATGCTTCGGCGTGTACACACACACACGCATGCATACACACAATCAATAAACTTACTTAATTCAAAAAAACTTAACTCCAAAAATGCAAATGGGGCCACTTTTCTACCTCCTCTTCACATGCTGAGTCGTGCAGTAGCTGCTCTCTGGTTCACCCCTCTTCAAACTTATTTCCTTGAGTAAGGAATGAAGCTGCTGGCCCAGCAGCTAAGAGTCTCCCCGTCTTCCTGTTCGCAGGACCTCTACCACCAGTCATACGAATGTGTTTGTGTCCTCTTTGCATCGGTCCCAGACTTTAAGGAATTCTACTCTGAATCTAACATCAACCATGAGGGCTTGGAGTGTCTGCGGCTGCTCAATGAGATAATTGCTGATTTTGATGAGGTGCAACTACAAGACCCCATGTTCCAAATTCTGGATTCCCCCACCAGCTCTTGCTTGCACTTTGCTCTCCTGACCATTCGGCCGAGTCTACTCCCCAACCTCTCCAACCATCCCCGTCCTCTGAGCTTTACCCCTTCATTGCACGCTGCCAACTACCTCCTTCCCACCACCATCGCCAGCCCTACATGGTCCTTTAGCCTCCAAAGGCCTGGGAAGGCTTTTGGAGGAGTGGTGAAAGCACGAGAGAGGGGGGGACACAGCCTCTTTCTCTACAGCTGCTCTCCAAGCCAAAGTTCAGCGGAGTAGAGAAGATCAAAACTATTGGCAGCACCTACATGGCAGCCACAGGCTTGAACGCCACGTCTGGACAGGACACACAACAGGTACAGCAACCCCTTCCTGTCCACCCTCCTAGGGGCTTCCATTGGTGGGCATTTTCATGAGTCGGACTTATTTCTCTGCCCATCATGGTGGGTGGACCCACTTACCAGGATGCTGATCGAAGTTGCAGCCATCTGGGCACCATGGTGGAATTTGCAGTGGCCCTGGGGTCTAAGCTGGATATCATCAACAAGCACTCATTCAATAACTTCCGCCTGCGTGTGGGTGAGGGGCCTCCTTTGCTGGGGCAAGGTGGTACCTCCCCTCCCCTCCTTAAGACCTTCATTAGCTGCTCTCCAGCTCATCCCTGAACACCCTCCCTCCAGACTTGCTTTCTGAAGCATAAGGCTACAATCTAAGAGCTAAGAGATTCACCTTTCCCTTCCCTTCCCCAATCCTCTTTCCACCAACCTCTAAGACTCTTACTAAACCATCTCCTTTAATCTCCTTCTTCAAAGTTCACCCCCATCAAAGTCCCTCCTCACCACATTTCTTATCAGGGTTGAACCATGGACCAGTAGTAGCAGGAGTGATCGGGGCACAGAAGCCACAATATGACATCTGGGGGAACACAGTGAATGTGGCCAGCCGCATGGAGAGTACAGGAGTTCTTGGCAAGATCCAAGTGAGAGAACTATGTTGGAGGCATGGGGGAGGGGACACGGAAAGGCTACGCTCCCTTACCCCTCTTCCAATTGCAGGTGACTGAGGAGACAGCTAGGGCCCTGCAATCCCTGGGTTATATATGCTACAGCCGGGGTGTCATCAAGGTCAAAGGCAAAGGGCAACTCTGTACGTACTTCCTGAACACAGACCTGACAAGAACTGGATCTCCCTCAGTGCCCTAGGCACCTCAGCAACCCCTCCTCTAAGATCTTCAATAAAATGTCTACTGGGCATCTGAAACAGTCCATGGGTCAGAAGCTGCTGAGGTATCTGGAAATCGCCTCCTTGCTCCTCAGTGGCACAGTTTCTTCCCGAGCTGTCTTCCTAGGCCTCTCATTCTGGGACATCTTGTTTTACGGGGTTGGGTGTGGCTTCTGAGAGATGGCAGGTACTGATGCACAGAATTTTGGAAGATGGGATTTGATGCCCGAGTCCCCAATGAGACTTCTTTGGGAGATGGAGAGATGGAAAACCATCTCCCAGGACTCTCTCCTGAGAGGATGTTAGGTTTACACCATCAAGGATATGTACCACCAACTTCTGGGAAGACATCTCACAAGAACTGGTTTTCTTCGAAGGTCCATTGAGTCATGACTCTAGGGTAATGAGGTCACACAGCGAACCCCTTTAATATCTCCTTTAGTCAGTAGTATGTTTTTCTAAGTGGGAGCTGCAGGTCACCTATTTCAGAATTAGGAAGGTAGGGCTCTATCTGCCCATGTGTTCCTTCCAAAACTGCAAACCACGGGGAACTAAAGAACTGTTGAGAGGGACTCCACCAGAGTGGTCCCTTTCAGGAACCAATGAACATCCCCCCAGTGCCCCACAATATACACCTCATTCACAGGCTTAATCTTATTTCAGACTTTAGTTTTAATAGTAAAGCTGCCTGCAGAAGCCAGGCCAAAGCATACAGTCTCTTTGCCCTGACTCGTCCCACCCTTCCCTCTTTTCCTCTTGCGTCCAGTCCCCAACCTGTTCTCCAGATACAGAAGTGAGTCAGACCAACCTACTACGGTTCACCTCACTCAGGAGGGGGTGGAGAAGGTCATGGAGTTGTCAGTGGGACCTTGCTCAGGACAAGCGGGTGTGGCCTTCTGGGTCTGGCACAGGGTTTCCCCGCGGCGGGTACTGTACACCTCGGAGCCAGTGGCCTCCAGCAGCTTGACTACGAAGCCTACGCCCGCTGAGCGTAGCAAGCCGCCACCCGCGCACGCATACAGCACCGGGTTCACGCTGCTGCTCAGGAAGGCCAGCGCGATGAGGACGTGACGGGCCGTCTTTAGATGCTTCCCCACAGAGTCGCCCTTGTCCCAGCCCGCCAGCGCGCGGCCCGCTTCCACCAGGTTCACCAGGTGGTAAGGCAGCCAGAAGACGGCGAAGGCCAGGACGATGAGGACTACCAGGCGGCCGGTGCGGCGACTGCGGCGGAAGCGCCGAGCCTGTAGCCTGCGTCCTATGTCAGAGTAGCTGGCCACCACCGCCAGAAAGGGCAGCAGGAAGCCAGTGATGGTTTCAAAAAGCAGATGGAAGGCCATATGCCCGTCGCTGGGATAATCCTGCTTGCAGACCAGAGTCCTGTTGAACCCTTTTACTGTACGGTACACAATGACTGGTGTAGCCAGCAGAAAAGACACTACCCAGATGCTTGCCAACACCCATCTGGCTATCGTCTTAGTGCGCACCTTCTGGGACACAAAGGGCCTGGCCACTGCCAATGAGCGGTCCAGACTCATGATGGTGATAAGCAGGACGCTGGCATACATGCTTACTCCACAAACATAGTGGCACAGGCGGCAACCGATCACTCTAAAATTCCACGTGCCTTGAGCCAGGAAGTGTAGAAAAAAGGGAGCAGTGAGCAACACAGCCAAGTCGGCTAGAGCCAAGTTCAGCACCAGCAGGGCGGTGACGGAGCGTTTCTGCATCCTCTTCAGAATGCTCCACACCACAAAGCTATTGCCAGGAAGCCCCACAGCCAGGGCCACAGACAGCAGGAAAATAGGCAGAGACATGCCACCGGGAGAGGAAGATGCCGTAGGAGATGTAGTGTTTGGAGCCATCAAAAGGACCTAAGAGAGTAGGAAGTGGGCACACCCATGAGGAGAAAGTCAACGAATTCTTGACAGCCCATCACATTAATATGAATACTCTGATTTCCAAAATCGCCTCCAAATATATACCATACCCTCACTGTCAACTTCGTTGTCTTCAAGAGACCTGGTTGAATAGGAAGACTAATTTCCTAACTGGGTTGTGGGGCCCCTTCTTTGCCACAGGCCCTGTTGCAAAATAAACAGCAACAGCCACATTTCACCGTCTTTCCCTTAAGGGACACTGGAACCCAGCACCAGACTGGGAGACTTTCCTCCCCACGGGTGAAGTGGGAGTCCAGCTCTTCATCCTCCTGAGAGGCCACTATCCACGGAGCACTGGTGACTTTCTCCAGTTCACCGACCCACTCTCTCAAGAGCTGACCAGCCTGCATCAGGAAGGATTGGGACAGGGCAGGGTTAATGGACAGGCACTAACAAGTCCTTTTACACTGGTCAGGCTTTCTTTGGAGATTCTTTCTCATCATCTCCCAAGCTACACCTGCTCCCCCCACAGACACACTCACATACACAAACTCACACACAACACACTGACACACTGCCATACACACACACACACACACACACACACACACCATCCAGTTCCTAGGATACTTACAAGATTTTCCAGACGCTGATCAGAAGTCAATTCCATGTCTAGGGTCAGGGCAAAGTCGCTGGACAGAGAATTCCTGAATCTGCCCTAGTGCTAGGGTCTTGGTCCTGCTTCTAAATCTGCCAGTTAAATCAGCCAGAGAGGAAGTACCACAGAGCAGAGGAGGGGGGAAGATGCATCTCTGAGGGTGAGGCTGAACAAAAACCCCACACCCTCCTTCACCGTTAAGGAGGGACAGTCTGTGTTCCAGAGCAGCCCAGAGGGAGGAAGGCTCCTTGGGTGGAGCTAAGTGAGAAGTACCGAGAAAAGGACGGTGAGCTAGAAAAGAGGGGTGCCAGGAGTGAGTTGGCTGGGGTGTGGTCTAAAAATGCAGGTCTAGACTGGAGAGGTGAACAGAGTTATGGATTATATCACAGGAGAAGGAAGAAAGGACATGGGCTCAGAATGAGACTGCTGGTTTAAAAAATATTACCTTTGCAGTTCATGTTAAAAGTGTGGACATAGTACAGTTTTTAGACTAATGGGAATCATATGTATTGGTCTATGTATTGTTGTGGGTTAGGTGACATCATGATATAAAAACCGCCTATTGGGGTCAATGCCACCCTAGGCTATATGAGCTTCAGAGAGCGGTAGATCAACACACACTGGGGGGAGTGGTATCAAGGAGAATGCGCAAAAAGTAGATGAAGGGGGAAGCAACCTATTCTTGCCTTCAGGTCAGAGCCTGATCTTGGTGAGGATGTAGGGAAAAGCCATCTCCAGCACCTGCCATTACAGGTTAGCCAACTCTCCATTCTTTTTGAGAGAAGAATATGGATTTCTCCCTTTCCCACTTTACTATGTAGTAACCCTGAGGGACTTTCTCAGCGGGTGTCGGCAAGGACTGGTACCACTTCTTTCCCACATCCCTACAGCCTTGCTGTTCGCCTTTAACTTGCCACTTGCCAGGAAAGATGAGGAGCTTAATGGTGGCCATCTAGTGCCCTCACTTGCTCTACACTGAGGAAAGCCAGAGCAGCGCTGACCCAGTCACTGTCAAGCAGAGGCTATGATGTAAAGGAGGCTAAACCACAACACGAACTGAAGGCGGAGTTGAGGAAGAGCTCTCTGACCACACCGCTGTGTAAGGTGAAGAACTTACAAGAGAGGAAGTTCAGGAGCCTCTGCTCCAGAATGCCAGGATAGGAAGAATTCTGTGTTCATGGACAGAAGCTTCTGGATCAGAGCTCCAGGGCCATCCAGAACCAACTTGAGCAGACAGTGGGCTGCACTTTCCCTCAGTCTGCTCCATCTTCCTTTGGGAGCAGTCTCCCCAGAGACTAGGCACTCTAAACATACTTCCTCCCTAGATCAGAGGTCACTTCAGCGTCAATTCCAGTGCTTCTAGCATGACCCTGAAGACTGTCCTGTTTTTTCTCTTGGCCTCTGCTGGAAGGGTGAGAAAAGCCATTGAAGAAGAGCTCAGAGTAACACTTGGGAGGTCAGCTCTCTCAGTTCGCTGGGGGCCGAAGGGTCTATCAATAAGAAATCGAGGGCTAGTAAGAATGTTCTGAGACAACTAGGATGGACTGGTCATGTGTGTGTCCATGTTGTCCCCTAAAGAAAAAAAATTGCATTCTATTGCCACCCAAATCAAAAGTGTCATTCAGGTTCTAGATCTGATAATAGGGAGATTCCAGAGGTGGAGGCTGAGAAGCAATGGGGACAGGCTAGGAACAGCTAGCATCCTGGGAAGAGGGAAGGCAACAGAGAGAAAAGACAGAGGAAGGAAAGGCGCCACTTTCCTAAAGGATTCTTTCAGTTTTCCAGATATTCCAGCCATTCGCCACACCTCCTCATCATCAACCCTCAAGCTTCCTCTTGTAAAGTGTGCTGGCTTCTGAGGTTCCCCACAGGCCTGGTGGCTTTTGGAGTGGTGTAGGGGTGAGCAGGGGGATAGAGGGAGAGAGTCAGTCTTGAAGTCTCAGGCTCCTGCACTACCATGCAGCCATGTGCCTCCCTCGCCCTGTGCTGACCGTAAGACAAGCAGAGCCCTTCCCTTTTATACTGCACAGATTTACTTCCCCCGGGCAGGCCTGTTTCCTCCTCCTACATGCCTCTAAGAATAGATTTTATGCACCCCTATCCAAACTCCACTGTGCCTCTAGAGACAGGCCTGGGAAAATGGGTACCCTGGATGGGGAGGCAGGACAGAGCCGCTGAAGACTGGCCTTTCCCAGTCGAGAACCAGGTGGCTTCAGTACAACACAGGCATGATGAACCACTAACAGGAGCACATTTAAGCCATCAGTTAATGGCTTCCCAGTCTGTTTCACAAGAATAGCTGCTGGCAATGTGTAAGCATTTCTGGTACTTGAATCCAGGCTGTACTGCAAAGCACCAGTTTTGAACATAGGCCACAGTCACCCACACAATCCCACGGTTTGGAGTAATCTGGGCCTATAGAGTAATCCTGTCCAGCCAAACCCAAACTGCAATCAGAGAAGGATCCCCCAACTACCCTAGAGCTCCAGGAATAACGGAAAGTGGTAGGAAAGTCCCGAGTTTGAGGTCTTGACTACCATTCCTGATTGTCCTTCTCCATCTTGCCTCCGCCTCCAGGGTCTCCATTGCTCCCACCCTGCCCCACTACTTTCAGCCTCGGTGTAGTTCGGAGCTCCATGGTACCCTCCCTAGAGCGGCTGCCCGCTCTGGTCTCCCCTGAGCCCTCAAAGAGCCGAGTGAGGAACCTGGGCCCCGCCCGGGGCAGCAGATCCCCCGCAGTGAAGACGTAGAGCACCGGGTTGACGCTGGAACTGAAAAATGCCAAGGCTGTAGTTCCAGCGCGGGCCGCCTGGCCCGCCCCGCCAAGCCTGGCCAGGAGCCCTTCCGGTGGAGCAAGCGCAGCCATCGCCTGCAAGAGATTGACCGCATGGTAGGGGGTCCAGAGCAAGGCAAAAGCCAGCACGATGGCGCTCACCAGACGACCCACCCGTGTGCCGTGTCGCCCAGAGCCCCAGCGTGCGCCCCGCAAACGCGCTAGCGTCACGCCATAACAGCTGAGTACTGTTCCAAAAGGCAGGACGAAGGCAGTCAGGGTCTCCAGGCTCAGATGAGCAGCGGCGTGCACGGCCGATGGGTGGCACAGCTGACACACACGATCGCCCCACAGGTGGCGGTAGACGGCGGCCGGAACGGCGAGCAACAGAGCGGCCAGCCAGACCCCCAGCAACAGGCGGCGGGCCAGAGCCGGGCTACGTAGTCGGGGAGCCAGAAAGGGTCGAGTGACAGCTAGGCAGCGCTGCAGGCTGAGCAGTCCGGTGAGCAGCACGCTGGCGTACATGCTGAGCGCACACAAGTAGTACACCGCCTTGCAGCCCACCTGGCCCAGGGGCCAGGCCTGCCCGCTCAGGAAGGCCACAAAGAGAGGGGTGAGCAGAAGGACCGCGCCGTCGGCCAGCGCCAAGTGCAGCACAAGTGTGGCCGCCAGCGGCCGCCCCGCAGTGGGCCGCCACCCCGCCAAACTCCACACTACGAAGCCGTTGCCCGGCAGTCCCAGCAATGCCGCCAGCAGAAGAAAGGCGGTGCCGGTGGCTCGTGAGGCCTTCCAGCTCAGCAGCGTCTCATTCCCAGGCGGACGGTAGCAGACTGACATCCTCCTAAAAGGGGGCTGCAAAAATCCACCAGGTGGAGCATTCAAGATTGGGGCAAAGGCCCACACTATCTCTTATACTAGAGAAGGCACTGTGCCCACCCCACCCTCCACCCCCAGCTTCTCTGCAGCTTGCCCGTGTCTTCTTTCCGGGAAACCAATTCAAACAGCTCCTTAGAACCTATGGTCCCTGTTCCCAGTCAGCTGAACTCCCCAGGTCTTAGCATGATCCCAGAGGCCGAAGCACTGGTGTTCCCCAGTCCTCCCTGCAGACAGTCACTATCTCCACATTTGGCCTTCTGGCGTAGCCCCCTCTTTATCCAATCCCATTCTTAATACCTCAGGGCAAAGGGGGCTGGTGGGGAGTAAAGGAGAATGAACAGATCTACTTACCCAGCTGGGAGAGAACAGCGTTGGGTGTCACGTTTAGGAAGGATGACAGGTGAAGCCACAGTGAATGAGGTACCTAACCCTGCCTCATGCCTGTCACATTTGCAGAGAGTAAGACAAGAATGACGAGGGACAAGATGGTGCTCATCCCCAGCCTTCCTGGGCCCTCCTTCACCCTACTCCTTCCCATCACTGACAGGCCCGGGCATGCAGGCCAGCCTCCCTAGGAAATAGGAGAAGGCTGAAGAGGTGCAGGAAGGTACTTGGGCCATTTTAGGAGAGTAGGAGCTCTCTGCTAAAGGCTGCTCACACATCTGCCCACCTCTGGCCCCGACCTTCGAGTCCACCTTCTGTGATGTTTATATCCTCTAAGCTCCTTGGTTTGCCGTGAACAAAGAAGGTGAGCCAAGCAACCACTTTCCCAGCTGCTCTCTCTGCTGTTTTCAGCCTCCTGTCCCCTGCCAAGTTCCTTTTCTTCCGCTTCAATCTACTTGTGAGTTGTGAGCCTGTCAGAGTCCCTCCACTCTTCAGCTGTTACTGAGTTGTCAGGGACAACTCTTCAGTGTAAGACGTGATGCTCAGTCCCAGGGAATAGGGTAATGTGTAGGTACAAGGAGCGCTTGCAACCTGTTTGGGGGGAATCGCAGCATACAGGAGTGAGAGAGCATGGTAAGGTCAGGGAGAGGCCAGCCATTCCATGCATTTTCACTGCACTCCAGCAGAACCCTGAGGTAGAAGACTGGGGAACGTTTTGTTGCTGAGGATTGTCCCAGAGGCACTCATGCCCCTATATTTGCCCTTTATTAGGCCCTGGCTGGGGCTCCAGTCTGCATGAGAAATGAAGCTGGTCAAGTCACAAGGCTGTCCAGGCACTTTGTTTCTCAGGACACAGGAAGCTGGGGAACGAAGAGAGGCAAGAAAATGAGAACTGTGCTCATTTAAGGGCTAACAGTGAGCCTCAGTTTCTGTGCAGCTGTCCGTCATAGCTACAACTAAAGTCAGATGAAACCTGGAACATCAAAACTGAAGTCCCCGGGCTGGGTAGAGGCTCAGTCGGCAAAGTCCTTGCCCTACAACCATGAGGACCTGAGTTCAGTTCTCAGAAACCATGTTAAAGGGGTGCACTTAGGAGCTAAGATATGAAGATCGGGAGTTCAAGGTGGCCAAACTAGGCTAAAAAGTAAAACTATTTGGATAAGAGGGAGGGGAGAGTCAAATATCAAATTTCATCCTTCACATCTCTAAAGAGAGGCGCAAAGTACTTCCACCACTGCACACAGGCTCCTCCTCCTCTCAGACTTTGTCCCTTTTACTCACCAGGCAAGGGGGGACAGAGTCCAGGCTTGACACATCTCTTCACCAAGGGCTAAGAGCTCAGCTTTATTCAGAAACAAGGTTCAGCCTCGGAACAACAGAGAAGCGCACAGCCCCAAGGCCACAGGGGCTTTCCCATGGAGTACCTCTCAGCCTTGAACCCCAATGGACTGCTGAGGTGATTTCTAACCCTTTTCTTTATACTTCAGTGCTGGAGATACAAGCTAACCTTAGCTCCTAGAAGACTCACTTTCCTGCCTCTACAGATTTATCCAACTCGTAAACTACTCGTTCTCTCTCCATAGGCTCTGTAAACCTAGAACCTCTTAGCCACCCCATCATTATCACTAAATTTACCAACCCCTTCCTTGCCCCTTCTGGTGTTTTCTAACTATCAGGTCAGTATCCACTATGGGCTCTGAGTTTGGCCGTAGGGTCTGGAACTCAGCTCCACCTCAGCGACCCTTCCGTGTCTGTGATCACAAGCGGAGAGTCCGGAAAGGTCTGACAGCTGCCACCCGCGCGGAACTGCTGGATAAGGTAAGCGGTCAGGTTCCTGGAGTAGGGAAGCCAAGGGACTCAAAAATAGTAGGATGGCCAAGCAGAAAGTGTGCAGATTACAAAGTTGCCACCCCCGGGTGGCTAAGAAACACTAGGCCCAGTGACCTATGTTGCATTTGGGTAAATTACCTATTTTCTGAGTAGTGAGCTTTCTTTGGCAGTCAGGGAAGTCAAACAAGGACTGGACAAATGGGCTCCGACTTGCATGTTTTCTTGTAGTGCTGGGAATCAGAGCTCCAGGGAAGAGCTCTGCTGCCCATTTAAGTTGCTGACCCTCAATTTTTATGGAAAGCCAGTTTCAAATTCTGATTTTGCTTCTTCCTAGCTGTCAACCTTTGGGAAGTCATTCAATCTATCAAAACCTGTTTTTGTGCCGGGCGGTGGTGGCACACGCCTTTAATCCCAGCACTAGGGAGGCAGAGGCAGGCAGATCTCTGTGAGTTCGAGACCAGCCTGGTCTACAAGAGCTAGTTCCAGGACTGACTGCAAAGCTACAGAGAAACCCTGTCTCGAAAAACAAAAAAACAAAACAAAACAAACAAACAAACCCGTTTTTGTATGTTTGTCTCTTTTGAAACAGGCTTTTACTTTTTAGCCCAGGCTGACCTTACACTTAATCCTCCTGCTTCAGGTTTCCAAATACTGAAATTACAGACACATGCCACAAAACCTAACCTGAAAATGTTTTCAACAGTGGGCATCAAATTGAGGTCCTTGCACATAGTAGGCAAACCATTTACTGCTAAACCATCCCGCAAGCCTTCAGTTTCTTCATCTACTCAAGAGAAAAAGAAACCACCTTAGAGTTACTGAAAGGAATAAATGAAAAAGTCCTTATAGATATTTTAAAAGATATTGGGGAGGGGATGCCTCTTGGCTCTAATCTTGAAGGAACAAATTCAGTCAAGAGACAATTTGAGCAGGCATTTATTCAGCAAACCCCAGTCTAGGTAGTAAGGCTAGTTAGACTACCCCAGAGACTGGAGTGGGCTACCCATGGTGGGAGCAGCCTAAGGGCTGAGTTGTGCTAGGTGGTACTCTCAAGGTTAGGAGACTGTCTTTCCCCAATCATGGTGGACTGGACTTTCCTTTTAGAGAATTTTCTCCTGTAGTCTCCACAAAGGGGAGAGGGGTGCAGAACTGGAGAGATGGCTCAGTAGTTAAGAGCATGTAATGCTTTTGCAGAGGACCAAGGGTGAGTTCCCAGTCCCCACCTGGTGGCTCACAACCAGGGTAACTCCAGCTCCAGAGTCAATGCCTTCTTCTGATCTCTATGCACTCAAATGCACATACTATTTAACAAACACATAAAAATGGCTTGTTAAAGGAACGTATGTCAATCCACAAGGTGAGAGGTATGAGGTCGTCTTTAGAAGATTCAGACCTGCCAGGCGGTGGGGGCACACTTTTAATCCCGGCACTTGTGAGGCAGAGGCAGGCGGATCTCTGTGAGTTTGAGGCCAGCCTGGTCTGGAGGAAGTTCCAGGAGAGCCAAAGATACAGAGAAACCCTGCCTCAAAAAAGACATTCAGACCCTTTGTGAGTTTTGTTAGTGTACACATGCTGGTGGAAACCCTGGGGCCTTAGGTCCTGATGTAGGGTGACAACCTCAGGGCAGCTTCAAGGATGTTTAACCACAGAGTCCTATCAAAATGCACCACTAAGATGCAGCTGGAGCTGTCCAGTTCCTTCTCGACAGGGTGATCTAGGGTAGTCAGGTCCCTAGGATAAGTGGATTATTCAGAAGCTATCCTTAGAACTGAGTCTGCTGCAATCAGATGCATTAGAATGAGTCAAAGGGTAACAGCGCCTGTATGTCCCTCAAGAGGGCCTCACAGGAGCCAGTCACAGCCTTGCCCTTCCTGGTCACCTTGACTATCTCATGTCAGCAGAAGCCCTTTTATTTCCTATCGCTATTATTCCTAATCTAGTTCAACCCTGACATTTCTTTCACACTCCCAAGTTCTTACTTGGCACACAGTGAGGCCTCAGAATGATTAAACAGTGCTAACACTGAAAATAGTTATGAAAACAGGAAGGATGACGTGGGAGGACACTGGAGATAAGAGAACATAGGTTTTACCTGTTTAGATTTTGTTTTGTTTTTATTTTATTCATATTTGGAGCCAGAGTCCAAAACTGTTAAAGTCTGGTCTTAAACTTCTGGGATCCAGTGGTCCCTCTGCCTCTGCCTCCTAAGCAGCTAGGACTGTAGGTGTTTTTACCACACCTGACTATGACTGATTGTCACTTAACGCGAGTGGGAATGGCTTAAAAGGGAGCAAGAGTAGATGAACAGGAACAAAATGGAAAAAAAAAAAAAGGTCTGCCTCTGATGAGAGGCAAAAAACCCAAACAAATACAAAGAATGGGATGAAGTATTCATGTCTACGATGCCAGGACCCAGAAGGCTAACAGAATTGCTTGCTGAGTTTGGGAGCAGGCTGAACTACACAAATACTCGGCCTCAAAAAACACAGGGAAGATGGCAAACCAGGAAGCAGAGCAGAGATACCAGTGTCTAGCTGATGGGCCAACTAAAGAGAGGAGGGCATGGGATAAGACCTGTCCTTTGTCACTATCAGGTACTGGAGACCCTGCTGCTCAGTGGAGTGCTAACCCTGGTGCTGGAGGAGGACGGGACTGCCGTGGACAGTGAAGACTTCTTCCAGCTGCTTGAAGATGACACGTGCCTGATGGTGCTAGAGCAGGGGCAGAGCTGGAGCCCCAGGGTGAGAGGCCCATCAATCCTTTCCAGTTCTCCCCATCTTCTTCCCCTGCCTATCACTGATTCTGGGGGCAGAGGCACTGGGGGCGTTGGGAAATACAAACGTTAGACAATATTGGGGAGGCAAAAGGGGTCTGATGCAGCACTAACAGAACTAGATGTCAGGGTACAACGGAAAGCCCACTTCAATGATGGACCTCTGTGTCCCACAGAGTGGGATGTTGTTACACGGCCTAGGACGAGAGAAGCCAAAACACAGTAAAGATATTGCCCGCATCACCTTTGATGTCTACAAGCAAAATCCTCGAGACCTCTTCGGCAGCCTCAACGTCAAAGCTACATTCTACGGGCTCTACTCCATGAGCTGTGATTTTCAAGGAGTTGGACCCAAAAAAGTCCTCAGGTCAGAGAACATGTCATACAACCCTGCAGTAGGATAGTCCTTCGAGTTCCATCTCTTGTCCCCACGTATCCACAAGCTCTCCTCTGTAAACCCCTACCCCCACCCCAAGCTTAGAGACTCAAGGCCTCCTCTCAGCTTCCCTTAATCACGTGGTTTCCTCTCACCCTGCCCTTCAGGGAGCTCCTTCGTTGGACTTCCTCCCTGCTGCAAGGCCTGGGGCATATGCTGCTGGGCATTTCATCAACCCTTCGACACATGGTGGAGGGGGCTGAGCAGTGGCAGTGGTATAAGCAGAGTCACCTCCATTCATAATGAAAAACGCTTTGAGCCTGTGCCCTGAGACTGGTTCCACGAGACATCCAAGAGCTTAAAGACACCATCAGATTTGGGGTCTGCAGTGTACCCAAGGAAACTCACCTGACGCCATCATAACAGAAGCGGTCAGGCGGTCAGCACACTGCCTTGGTCCTCTAGCCTGCACAGTTCCTGAAGAATGCTGCCTCTTACCTACATCTCCCGTCTTCTACTTACCCCGCAGGACAACCCTGTCCCCTGGCATCCTGAGCCACCATAGCTGCGGCTACACATAGGTCCTTACTGACCCTATCCCAAAGGTCCTACATACCAATGACCACTGTTCCTAGCTTTGCCTTGAGATATCGTTCCCCTAAAAAATAAAAATATTCCCAAGAAAAATACAAAAATGTTTACCAGTATGCCTGGAGCAGGGGGAAGAGATGGACAGAGACAAACAGAGGGATGAATAGGACCTGGATACCATAGACCAGGCTAGCATTGAATTCTTGGCTTGGATTTTTTGTTTTTTTTGTTTTTGTTTTTTCCGTCTTGTTGGCATACCTTTAATCCCAGTGAATTCTTTATATTTCTGTTTCAACCTTCCGAGTAGTGTAGGTTTACAGTTTTGTGTGTTTTACTACATCTTCTCCAGTAAGACTTGTGACTCCAATTTAATGCAGGAAGGACAGGTATGTCCCCTCACCTTCCCATCAACACCTACTCCCAGGCCTCGAGGCCTCAGTCTCCAAGTATAGAGTTCAATGCCTGTCTCCGCTTGGCCACAGCACTCTGCTCCTGTTCCCAAGTCGCTCGCCGCTTCAAGAAGGTAGTCAGGGCCACATTCCGGGCCACATGGTGGCCAAAAGCATCTTGAATCAACTGCTGGTTCTGCTCTCCTGCAAAGAGAATCACTTGTATTCAGCATCACCCATGCTCAGAGACAAATCCTACTTGAGGGGAAAGCCCCTCCATCTCTCCCATCCTGGACCCGAAACAAGAATAATGTACACTGCTGTGGGAGACTTTTACACTGTGTGAAAATATCTGGCTATGATAAAGAGCTGAGCAGTCAATAACTAGATAGGAGGTATAGGAGGGACTTCCGGGCAGAGGTGGGGGCGGAGGAGATTAGAAGATGAATCTAAGTGCAAGACAAAAGCAAGGAGACATGGAGAAAGCTGGTTGGGCAGTACATGAATTCATAAAAATGGGTTAATTTAAGTTACAAGAGCTAGTTACAAACAAGCGTAAGATAAGGCCAAGCTCTCATAATTTGTAAGTCTCTGTGTTATTATTTGTGAACTGGTGGCCCAAAGAAAACTCCAACTGCAAAACACCTCACTATTAAAAGCCAGATAAAAGGGGAGGGGTAAAGAATTGCAGAGTATACAAAGAAAAAGAGAAAGCAGACTGAGACTCAGAACCAGACCATCCTGCTATCAGCTACCAGCTGCAGAAGGTGGTTTGGAAGCATTACCCAGTGGCAGTGGTACTCACCCAGTTCAGCAGCAATTTCCTTCCGGGCCCCTAAAGCTGCTCCACTCCAGATGGCATCTAATACTCGGCTGCCATGGCAGCTACAGGCAAGAGCCACATACTGTCCCTGCATTGAGACAAGCAGGGTAAAGTCCCTCAAGGGAAGTATACAAATGTGTTTTGGGAGTGGGGGAGTAACTTCAGAAGACTCAAGAGGCACAGTTAAAACAGCATAGGAACTATATATGTATCCTGCCTCCAGCTCTCAGGTCCAGTCCTGAATGAAGCGCATTTTCTCTAAAGCAATGATGGAGGGACTAGAGCAGAAGTCTAACCTTTAGGGTCTTCAGCACACGACGACGCTGCTTCTGCGTCACAGAGGGGCTAGTCAGGATGGCATCGAATACATGAGAGCCAGCAGGGCTTTGGGCCAGAGCCAGGAGCTGTGGTCCCGTCAAGGCGCTCAGACTCCGAAGTACAAGTCCAGGGTTGGAGAAATACAACAAATGCTGGAGCAGCAGAGACCCGAGTACGGTCACTTCCCTCAGAGCTCTGGCTGCGGCCATTTCTACCTGGGAGTACAGTAAGACGAAATTAGGAGGCAGTGATCAGACCACAAGGATGAGCTCATCCCTAGAGTACCATTGCCTTCTCTCCAAAAAAGTTAGAAATCTCAGCAGCTTAACCCGAGGGGCTACTCAAACACTAAGACGCCTGGCCCCCAAATAGTCACTGGTTTGGCCCCTCCCCTACCTTACCTGATGCTCTGCAGGCACTGCCCCCTCCTCCTCCGCTAGATCATAGTAAACCTCATAAGCCAACAGAGAGGCAAAGAGAGGCACACAGGCTACTTGCCGGGATGAGGGCTCTGCACAGTGGAATGCCTGGATAGCAAGACAAAGCATAATGATGCTTAAGAACCATCCCATCCCTAACACAAAGACGTTCTAGACAGGAATGTTCAGGAAAGGAGAGGTCTAACTCAACAGCAAAGGACGCTCTGTGAGGGCAGACTCTCATTTGCCTTATTCTGCCTCCCAGCCTCTGCACTTGTAGGGATTGAACCCACATTTATCTCTCAAAGTTCTCTAACTTCTGGAGGATCAATTTCATTTCAGGGCTGCTCTTGGACTCACCTGTCTCTGTATCTATAACTCTCTCAACATTAATCCTAACTGGCAGAATTAGGTCAGGAAAGGGCATGGCTGGCTCACAAGTAGCACCCACTTACCTCCAATAACAGCTGCAAGACCTGGGCTTGGTGAGCCCCAACCCTGCGGCAGGCTTCCACCAGAGCGACAACTACCCCTGGGTGGCCCTGGGCCAACACAGCTTCCAAGGCAGGACTTAGCTCCTCAAACACAAGTGACAGCTGAGAGGAAACATGGATTGAAGAATC
This sequence comes from Dicrostonyx torquatus, assembly GCA_028555095.1. Taxonomy (NCBI): domain Eukaryota; kingdom Metazoa; phylum Chordata; class Mammalia; order Rodentia; family Cricetidae; genus Dicrostonyx; species Dicrostonyx torquatus. The sequence goes on along the minus strand of JAQHUG010000370.1, from coordinate 1,613,681 downwards.
GTTGACAGTCAATGAATGGTTAACAAAAAAATTAATCAGAAAAATCATTCTACTTAAAAAAAAGCTAGATAAGATATAAACCATTGCCAACATCAGAATTTTCACTGTGCTGAGTCTTCAGTAGAGGAGTCATAGGGGTATTACCTTACAGGGGAGAATTTAAATGTCCCTTCTGTACAAGTCAGGGAGAATCAAGGGCAGGCAAGTCTAAAAGTAAACCTACCCTTCTACTCCATGTGTCAACCCAAGGGACCACAGGACACCCCCTACCCTCCTTCCTGTGGTAAGCAACAGGGAAAAGGGGAAGCTACAGCAATGGCTTCAGTGCCCCTGAGGAATTATAGACAAGCAGCCACAGAACTTCCAGCTACAAACTGGAACTAAAAGGACAGGCAGTCAGACCTAAGAAGCTAAAACAAATCTCAAGGAGAAGGGTGCCACGACCCTAATTTCTGGAAAACCCCAAGAATAACTTCACATGGGCAATGGAATTGTCAGAGAGGCACAGAGACAAGCACACAATAAAATAAGGCCCAAAAGTCAGGCAATGGTGATGCATGCCTTTAATTCGGGAGACAGAGGCAGGCAGTGAGTTAAGGCCAGCATGGTCTACAGAGTGAGTTCTAGGGCAGCCAGGGCTACATACAGAGAAACCCTATCCCAAACAAACAAACAAGTAAATAAGCAAATAAATAATAAGTAAATAAGGCCCAATGATTAAGAACACCAGAAAAAGACCAGGTTGCATTTCCAACTCACCAATTCAGGGGAAGTGATTGCATTCAGTAAGCGCTGCAAGGGGAAGTTAGCAATGGGATGTTCAGCCAAGGAATGCAGCTGACCCTGAAAGTGATCCTCAAAGAGGCGCTGGAGCCTCGCTGGTTCTAATACCAGCAGTACCTGCTCCAAGAGTCTGGAGCTCGTCTGATCCCGGAGAAACAGGAGCAGAGGGCTAGAGGGAAGAAGAGTGAGATCGGGGCTGGAGAAATGGCTTGTTAGTTAAGAGTACTACTGTTCCTGCAGTTGGGCCTAGATCCAGAGGCCCTCTTCTGCCCTCCACTGGCTCCTGCACAAATGTGATGCACATACATATACACAGGCAAAACACTCATACAAATGAAATACAAATAAATAATTTTTTTTAAAAAAGCTGGGTTTGGTGGTGGACCTTTAACCTCAGCATTCAAGAGGCAGAAGCAGGTGAGCTCAAGGCCAGCCTGGCCTATATACTGGAATCCAGGTCAGCTGGTGCTACACAGTGAGACCTTGTCGCACAGATGAAGAATGAGACTGGGGCTCAGTGGTTAAGAGCATGTTCTGCTCTTGCAGAGGACCCAAGAAGTTACGTTCCCAGCACCCACAAGGCAGCTTGTAACTATCTACAACTCCAATTCAAGGAGCTCTGACATACTTTTCCAGTCTCCAAGGGCACTGCATACATGTGAAATCTTTTTTTTGTTTTGTTTTGTTTTTGTTTTTTTTGAGGCAGGGTTTCTCTGTGTAGCTTTGGAGCCTATCCTGAAACTCACTCTGTAGACCAGACTGGCCTCGAACTCAGAGATCTACCTGCCTCTGCCTCCCAAGTGCTGGGATGAAAGGTGTGTGCCACCACTGCCCGGCTAAAATAAAAATATACCTTAAAATATAACTAAGTCAGGCATGGGTAATGTAAGTTTTTAATACCAGTACCTGGGAAGCAGAGGCAGAAGGATCTCTGTGAGTTTGAGGTCAGCAGGATTACACAGTGAGACTGTGTCTCCAAGGTGCTGGGATTACAGTCATGCACCATTACCCAGCAGTAATTAGTGTTAAGAAGATCAAAGAGTCTAAACTTTATTCACACAGCTCCACTAACTCCATTCATCTCCCCAGCAACACCAACCATACCTGCCACCTGCTGAAGAATTACGAGAACTCAGGTAGTCAATTATTGCATCACAGAGATGAGCACAATGCTGAGGTAATTTGAGGTGTAAGATCTGTAAGGCCACTTGAAGACAAAAGCTGGAGATCTTGTCGGTGATAAACACTGTAGGAAGAGGCAGAAATAATTTAATAACTTGTCCCAAGACTAGATTACCTGTACGATTCCCAAAACACAAGTAACAAGGAGTGCTATATACACAAAAATGTCCATACAGAATGCCTTATAGCATTGAACCAGACAAGCGGTAAAAGAGGAATGACCTGCCGTGAGGGTCCTGCCTGGGGGAAATCCCCAGAGAAGATTACAGTCTTTTCCTATTTTCCTTCTGTGATGGTCAACCCTGATTGATCACTTGTTGGGATTTAGAATCATTACAAAAACTAACCTCTGGGCATGTCTGTGAGTTTCTAGAGTAGGTTAATTTGGGGGCGGGGGAACCACGGACCTGCCCAAATGTGGGCAGACTAGCCCATTGGCTGGGGTCCTAGACCGAATAAAAAAGAAAACACAGCGGAGCAAAGCATTTACCTACCTCTGCTTCCTTACTATGGCTCCAGCTAGCTACAGCCATGATAACAATGGACTACACCCTCTGGCTGGGAGTCAAACCTCTTCCTTAAGTTACTTTGGTCAGGTATTTGTCTCAGCAACAGGTAAAATAACTAATACATCTTTTTACCTGCAATGTCCTTCAGAAAGCAGGTGCTCAGGTCCTGAAGGTGATTCAAGAAGGCTTTAGGAACCTCAAAATCAGTGGGCTTACATTCCCGAGCTGAGGTCCTTTGTGTTTCTAAAGAAAGATCAAGAGCATGAACAATAGTGAGATTACAAATAGCCAAATAGGAAGAACTCCACAGAATAATAATGGCTCAACTTAGAGATGCAGGACAGAGGTAATACAACTCATATGTCTCTTGTGGATGAATAAAAAAATTGTTCTAAATTTTCTAAGGATCTTCAACTCCCTTCCCTGTGGTCTAGGGATCATACTTCTCAGTCAGGTATTTAAAGCAATCCAAATTCAGACCTCATTTTTACTCTCTAACCTTATTTTCCAGAATCCTGAAATGCAGGTCACATTCTACGACTGTACCATGAGACAAAGTTAGAGGTCTCAGTCAGCATTTTTTAATAAAATAGAGAATAAAATTTAAAAGGAAAGAAAATATCAGAAAAACCGAAAAGGCATCTTTTCCTGAACGTTTGTTTGAATTTAACACACACAGAGACTAAAAACACATCTTCTCGCCCTCTCCCTAGGCAAGTAACTACTCTCTAAGTATAGGTACACCCTTCCCTCTAGTTGTCTAGACACACTGTTCTTTGGCCTTCCAGGTTCTGCTCCACTGTTCCGCTAATTCTTCATGGCCAAACTCCACCATGAAGATTAACTCTTCTGTTTACTGGTTTCTGAACTCCTGAAACTCTCCTGCTCACCAAGCCCACTTCTTTTTCTTAAAATACTTACCAGATGACTGGGAACCACGGGACCTGATCCTCTCAGACTCCAGTAGAGTACCTCCTAACACTTGCAGCAGAGTTCTGACCACGAAGCTGCCATGCGTGTCTCCACAGAAGAAAAGAAAATCATCAGACACTTCAGCGGCTAGTCCCAGGACTAGCTCCTCCAGGGTCTGCAAGGGACCATGCTTCCCATCCTCCTCTTCCTCCTCCTCCTCCTCCTCCGCTTCTGCAGGACTCCTTAGCAATCGAGGCAGCTGCAGCAAAGCACTTTGCAAAACGTGGACCCCACACCGATGACAAGCCACGAAGCGCAACTTGGGGCGCAGAGCAGCCCACACTCGACAGAGAGGTTTCAAAGGACTGAACCCCAAAAGTTCCTGCAGCATTTCGCTACCAGTCCTGTTCGTGGCCAAGGCTAGAGCCTGAGCCTCCACTTCCTTCAAAATATTGCGCACCATCAAGTCTGAAAACACGAGGAAACAGATCGTTAGAGAGACGGAGAGAAGGATAAAGCTTAACCATCACTTAGCCAAGAACTCCCCGGGAATCTCTCTGAAAGTTCCCTGCGTGGGTTTTACAGTTACTCCACGGCGTAGCTGCTCCTACCTCGTTCTTCTGCAGCGTCGGGAGCCTCTTTCAGCGCTGACAGCGCCCGTCGGAAATACCCGAGCGCATCGGGGCTCAGGTGCGGGAGAGCCTCCGGGGCCTGCTCCCCACGCGCGGCCGCCACCGGCAGCCGGGGACACCCATCGCGGCCCGGAGGGGGACGCCCGGAACCCGGGGCCGCGCGCCCCCGTCGGCCGGCACCCGGGAACTGGCGTCGCGCCTTGTGAGCAGACCGCGGACCCAGCCCCATGCGTGCTACGGGACCTCGCCTCCTCCACGCTTCCGGGCAGCAGCCCCCACGGCCGCCGGCGTCTCACTGCTGACGCATGGCGACGTCATGGTTCTGCGACGACACGGGCGAGCAAGGTGGGCGTGTCTACAGGGCTCGGGTTTGCTTTTGCGGGTTCCGCTCCCTGGGTCCGACCCGCGGTCTCCCGGGCTCCACTCGTTTCGCCTAGTTCTAGCTCATCCCCACCCGCACCAATTTCTGCCCCAGACACGCACTCTCACCCAGACGTGGCCAGAATCAAGGTTCTCGAACTATACGTCCCGCCCCGCCCCCGGGCACGATAAAAGTTCTCGAGCTATAGGTCTGGCGAACTGGACAGACAGAACCCCAGAGGCAGCGTCTGCGGCAGGTAAGGCTCACAGGTTCTGTCCACTTACAGGTCAGGGCTTCGCGGTTCTCCCTGGAACTGCACCGGTAGCCAGAACTCCAGAGGGAGGGCCCAGGACTCTTCATGGACAGACCTTGTTGGACTGACTCGCCAGATTCCCCACCAAGTTAGCCCCACTCAGAGGGTCGCGGTATGTGTAGCCCCGGAGAGGCTCCACCCAGCCTTGTGCCTCCGAAAAGGACAACAGCCTGGCCTGAGACCTGCCCTCAGCTATCCACCTGTGAAATTTCTCTCCCCTCAAAATACTGCAAGCTTAGCAGAGACCTGTCTCTGCAGACAATCTACAGGATTCCTTCAAAGCGAACCTTAACTCCACAGATATCCCCGTTTGACGTGAGACATGGCAGTGCCTATGAAGGGCCAAGTGTGTGTGGTAACTGGTGCCTCCAGGGGTATTGGCCGTGGCATTGCCTTACAGCTCTGCAAAGCCGGGGCCACAGTGTACATCACCGGGCGCCATCTGGACACCCTTAGAGCTACTGCCGAGGAGGTGAGTGACCACCTGAATTTATCATTGTGATTATTACTCATCACTTGCCTGATCATGATATCTCCCCAAAAAATCACTAATATTTACAGCGTACATACAGTAAACAATGTAGAATTGAATTTTTCTGCCAAGTGGGTTTTGTGAAACTGGGTCAGTGACTTCCTGTGATTTAGGCAAGACTTGCCGAACTCAACCTGTTTTACTTCTTTTTGTTTGTTTGTTTTTGAGACAGTCTCTCTATATCTCTACATAGCACTGGCTGCCCTACAACTCACCACGTGGATCCAAGCTGGCCTTGAACTCACAGAGACCCGCTAACCTCTGCCTCCTGAATTCTGGGATTAAAGGCCAGTGCCACTCCCCTCCCCATGTTTACTTCTTAACTGGATTTCAATAAAAACAATACTCAAGTGACCAAGTGATAAACGGATAACTTGATAACTTGGTAACCAGAGTTACCAAGTGATCAAATGCAATTTTTACTATTACAAGATAGGAGTCTAACAGGAAGTCAGATTTAGAAACCAGTCATTTCAATGTACATGTGCACAGAATGTTTGCTCTAGGGACACTGGAAGGTCATCTAAATGATAAAGGTAGTTATGTCTAGACAGGCTTACCTGGAACTTGCTGTGTCGACCAGGGTGCCCCTCAAACTCAGAGATCTCTTGAGTGCTGGGATGAAAGGTGTGTGCCCCCACATGTAGCTTAAGAGAAGGCATTCTTGAGGTGGTTTTTATGTGTATTAGTGTTCTGCCTGCATGTATGTCTCTCTGAGGGTGCCAGATCCCCTGGAATTGGAGTTACACACAGTTTTGAGCTGCCACTTGGTGCTGGGAATTGAACCTGGGTCCTCTGGAGGAGCAGCCAGTGCTCTTAACTACTGAGCCATCTCTCCAGCCCTCTTGAGGTGATCTTTGAACAAGTCTTGAATAGGAATTAGGTAAAGAAGCCAGAGAGGGAATATGGTTCTTAGAAGACCAGCAGCAGCCGGGCGGTGGTGGCGCACGCCTTTAATCCCAGCACTCGGGAGGCAGAGGCAGGCGGATCTTTGTGAGTTCGAGACCAGCCTGGTCTACAAGAGCTAGTTCCAGGACAGGCTCCAAAGCTACAGAGAAACCCTGTCTCGAAAAAAAAAACAAACAAACAAAAAAAAAGACCATCAGCAGGGGCTGGGGTGCAGTTTGGCGGAAAAGCACTTACCCAGGATGTCCAAGGCCCTGGGTTTGATCCTGGGCACTGAAACAAGCAAAAAAAAAAAAAAAAAAACCAACAAAAAACCACCCCCGCAAAAGGTTTGGGTTTAATGCACCTTTAATCCCAGCACTCAGGAGCCAGAGGCCGAAGTCTCTCTATGAGTTCAAGGTCTACATAGTGAATTCCAAACCAGCTGGAGCTACACAGTGAGACCTTAACACACACACACACACAGTGCCAGTATGATATACATGTCTGTAGCACCCAGCACTGGAGAAGTTGTGTGAGGACTGGGAGTTTAAGGCCAGCTTGGGCTGTGTAGTAAAGACCCCATCGAAAAAACTTCTAGGCTTTCATTGTTTGATTGGTGATTCAGTTAGAAGATTTTTTAAAAATGTGTGTGCTTTAGCTAGTTCATACTGACTGGATTATGAGGGTCTGACTTAAGGAAAAAAGACTGGAAGTCAAATGAGCATTAGGACTTGCTGCAGTTTGAGCAAAGACGCGGCAGGGCGGGACCCTGAGCTTGCTTTGGAGGGCAGGTGCTCTTCGGCCTCTAAAGCTGGTGGGAGCAAACTTTTAGAAGGCTAGGTAGAGCAGGAAGTAGCAATAGTTTATGCCTGGGAGCTTTGATTTTCAGTTACCAAGTCAGAGCATTGGCTGAGTGAGGGAAAGAGCTAGGGCTGGGTAAGAATTCCGAGGGAGTGGTAAAAAGAGGGGCATGAGCGTTGGAAAGGAAAAGAGGATCATTACTTGTTTCTGAGAGTGGGTGCCATACCTTGTCTCTTACCCTAGAGTGGCAGAGGATTTACCAAGGTCCTGCATATGAAATCCAAGGTCCCATCTACTTGGCTCTTTTGCAGGAGGTCCTACTGTGGTGAAATTTCTAAATTGGACACCAGGGGGTGCCATTGCACGCCACGTTTTCCCAGCTGTTTGCTGAGTCCTGTGTTTACCTTCTCAGTTCCTAAACTCACTTTAGTTAGGGAAATGACACTGCTCAGAACTCATACTCCCTTTTCCTCTCCAGGCACAGTCCCTCGGGGGCCGGTGTGTGCCAGTGGTATGTGATTCAAGCCAGGAGAGTGAAGTGAAAAGCCTGTTCGAGCAAGTCGATCGGGAACAGGCGGGGCGGCTAGATGTGCTGGTCAATAATGCGTATGCTGGTGTCCAGGTATCCTTGGAACTTGAAACAACTCGACATCCCAAACCTTCCCCAAACCACGAGTCTTTACCTCCATTTGTTATCCCATTATCCAGCCCTTTGTAACTTCCTGCCTTCAGATGGCCCAGTCAGTCACCCTCCCTGTCTTTCTGTTTTCTTCTAGGCAATACTGAACACCATGAATAAGCCATTCTGGGAAGTACCTGCCTCCCTCTGGGATGATATAAACAATGTTGGACTCAGGTGTGTGCTTCACTTCCGGAACCAAGGTTCCTCTCCTTTAGGTTGCCCCAGACCCAGGGTCTTTGTTCATTTGTTTGTTTGGTTGGTTGGTTTTGTTTTGTTTTTTGGAGACAGGGTTTCTGTGTAATAGTTCTGGTTGTCCCAAAACTCACTTTGTAGACCTGTCTGGCCTTGACCTCAAAGTGTTCTGACTGCCTCTGCCTCCCAAGTGCTGGGATTAAAGGCATGCGCGACCACCACCCAATTCAGTTTTGGTTTTTTTGTTATTGTTGTTTTCCGAGACAGGGTTTCTCTGTAGCTTTGGAGCCTGTCCTGGAACTAGCTCTTGTAGACCAGGCTGGCCTTGAACTCATAGAGATCTGCCTGCCTCTGCCTCCCGAGTGCTGGGATTAAAGGTGTGCGCCACTACCGCTCAGCCCAATTCAGTTTTTTAAACAAGATCTCACCCTTGGTCCTCCCTCTGTCTTTGCCCACCCAAGTACAAGTTCCAGAAGGGAGTATTCTCTCAGTGTTGCACGTATTCCATAGGCTATGGTTTTAAAAAGTGGTTAGAAGGATAGCTCAAATTACTAAATGGATGGACTAATTAATACAGTATTGTTTGATGTTAGGTCGTAGGTGCCGCAGTAGAGAGAGAAGCTTACCAAGATGCTAAGCCTTCATTTTCCAAAGGAACAGCGGGGTACAGCCTTCTTGGAAAAGGATGACACCCAGCTATCTTGCTCCAGTTACTTTATTCAAACATATACAAAGTTAATTGGAGCTGGGAAAGGTTCCAACTATCAAGGTCATCTTCTTCTTGCTGCCCATGAGAACAGACAACCCACACACATCTCAGTCCCTTTTGACTGTGGCAAGCCATAATCCAAAGTAAGAATTCCAAGTCAGCCAGTACTCTGTTCAGACCGAGGTCGGTATAGCTGCAAACTCTTACATAGCACCAAGTACAGACTCCACAGAAACAACTCTTCAAGGTTTAAACAGTCTCAAAACAATTTCTCAGCCTCTACTGATCAACCCAAACATAGCAAAGCTTGGCTGAAACATTTCACCCAAAGCCAGACACAAAAGCTTCACTCCTTTGATTTAAACCAGACATAACAGCTTTACATAGTGCTACAGCGTGGGATGTATATGTGCATGTCAGGTCTTATCTCTTTATGCATATGTATATGATGCTTGGTCCTCATTCCTCTCATCCCCCCCACTACCCTCTCCATTCCTCGGCCTCTCCAGTTGGTTCTCTCTCTTCCCCAGTTAGTCCTATTGTTTTCTGTTTCCCTCTCTATTTTACACCTCCTCAGGCCTCTTCTTCCCTCTACAGTTCTCCTTATACCTATAAATACACATGTGTGGACACATATATACACATGTGTAATTTTAAACCTAGAACCCAAATATGAGAGATAACATGGTTTCTGTGTTTCTGAGTCTGGCTTGTTTTGCTTAATATAATGGTTTCCAGTGCCTGAAGTGATGGCGCACGCCTTTAATCCCAGCATTCGGGAGGCAGAGGCAGGTGGATCTGTGAGTATGAGGCCAGCCTAATCTGCTATGAGTATCAGGACCCCCAGGGCTATACAGAGAGACCCTGTCTCAAAATTAATAACAATAATAATTATTATGTTTTCCACTTGTATCCATTTTCCTGCATATGTCATGGTTTCATTTTTCTTAATAGCTGAACAAAATTCAGTTCTGTGTATGTACCACATTTTTTATCCACTCATTAGTTGATGGACGTCTGTGTTGGTTCCATTTCCAGACTATTGTGAATAGGTCAGCTCTAGAAATGCAAATATCTCTGGCTTGTTGGCCTAGACTTCTACCCACGTGTGGGATAGCTGGGTCACATTCTGTTTTCTGTCTGTGAGAAATCCCCACACTGGCTTCCACGGTCACTGCACACAGTCTCATTCTCAGCAGCAGTGTGTAAGGGTTCCTCTCTACCCACGTCCTCACCAGCACTTGTGAATTACTTTCTTGATGATAGCCACTCTGCCTAGGATGAGATGGAATCACAAAGTAGTTTTAATTTGCGTTCTCTAATGGCTGTAGTTACTTAACATTTCTCTGGTATTTATTTTGCAATTTGAATTTCTTCTCTTGAGAACTTCCTACTCGGGCCATTTGCTCAGTTACTGGCTGGCTGATTTGGGTTTTGTGTGTTGGTTGTCTTGTTTTGCAACAAGGTCTCATCTGCCCAAGGCTGGCATGAAATTCACTGTGTAGCCAAGATGTCCTTGAATTCCCTATTCTCCTGCCTTCTCCAGAGTGCTGAGATTATAGGTTTGTCCCATTAACCCTGCTGACCAGATACATGGCCTAATTCGCCCTGAACTGTTTTATGTTTATAGTGCAAGATCCCCTTCCATTATGTTTGTCATGTGTAGATCACCCTTTCTCATCTGCCATTAATTGTATAAGTTTTCTCCTTGGAATGGCCTATTCCTAATTAATTCCCCAGGTACTCAACAGCTACTCCACAGCCTCCTGTGGTGCTGACAGTAGCTACTGAGGACTCAGGAAGCAACTGAACCAGCATCACACAATTCATTCCTTCTTCTCTGCTCCCCTTCTAGAGGCCACTACTTGTGTTCTGTGTATGGGGCACGGCTGATGGTACCAGCTGGCAAAGGACTCATCGTGGTTGTCTCCTCCCCTGGGGGGCTGCAGCATATGTTCAATGTCCCTTATGGTGTGGGCAAAGCTGCGGTAAGGACCAGTGCATAGGAGCCAGGGAAATGTACAACAGGGTTGATAGTTGATCCAATCCCCACTTGTCAGAAGAGTAAGACAGGTGACCTTCCCCTCTCTCTCCCCAACCCACTGATAGTCCCTTTGCCTGGACCTCCCTCCATCTGCCAGAGTAGGTATCAGCTGTGGGAAGAGGAGTACCAGAAACATCAGGGCTCTCGAAAAGGATGGGGGCTGGGGATATCCTCTCGGACTGAGGGAGAGCAGAAGAGGAGGGTGAGTTAGGCAAGTGTCCAGGTTCTCATTCTGCCTTCTCTCCCTCCACAGTGTGACAAATTGGCTGCTGACTGTGCTCATGAGCTACGGCGTCATGGAGTCAGCTACGTTTCTCTGTGGCCAGGGCTGGTGCAAACAGAACTGGTGAAGGAGTTCATGGCAAAACAGGAAGACCCAGAGGATCCTGTGTTTAAGAAGGTTGGCACGGGCCAGGCAGTGGTAGTGCACGCCTTTAATCCCAGCACTCGGGAGGTAGAGGCAGGCGGATCTCTGTGAGTATAAGGCCAACCTGACTACAGAGTTAGTTCCACAACAGGCTCCAAAGTTACAGAGAAACCCTGTTTCAGAAAAAAAAAAAGAAGAAGAAAGAAAAGAAAAGGCCGTCTCTCCAGACAGTACCAAGTATAAGCATGCCCCATGGTGGCAGGCTGTCTGTAATTCCAGCACTCAGGAGGCAGAAGCAAAGGGATCTGTGCGACTTCAAGGCCAGCTTGATTGAGTTCTGGGCCAGCGAGGGCCACACAGTGAGACTCTGGCTAAAAAGAGAAAGAATAAATGTTCCCACTCATCAGGTGCTTACTAGGGCAGACACAGGCTGAACATGTACACACATTACTTCTTCAAATCTTGTAAAGCAGATGATAGCTCCATTTTATAGGTAGTGAAGCAGAAATCAGAGATGTTAAGAAACCTGATCCTGGGCTGGAAATGTAGCCCCGTGATAGAGCATCTGCTTAGGTATAGGCTTGCTGGCACAGGCTCAGCTCCTAGCAATGAGTAATGAAAGGAAGGAAGGAAAGAAACATGCTCCACAGTACACATTGCCACAGGAAAGGCTGTCTGACACCAAAGCCCACGTGCTCGGCCTTGCTCTCATCTACCCTAGATCCTTCCATTTAGTAGAGGCAGTGGTCCTAGGTCCAGGGTCCAGGGCTCATGTGATCATGGGAAAGGTGGCTCTGGTGTCTTTTAAGACATGGCCTTGCAAGTCCTGCTTAGGTTTGTGTCCTGGGACAGAAGGTGAAAATGAAGAAGGCACAGGCAGTGCTCTTTAAAATTAACCCTTAACTTCTCAACCCATTTTTTTTAGACCAAATCAAATTTCTCTTTGGCAGAAAGCACAGAAATGAGTGGCAAGTGCGTGGTGGCCTTGGCAACAGGTGACGACACTAGGGTGACAAAGTTCATCTACAGGGTGCTGATAGCCAATTCCTTATTTTGGTTTGGGAGATGATTGGACGTTCTTATCAGTTTTGTCTTTTGGGGGCTCATAGGGTCAGGATTCCTGGTTTGAGGTGTGTGAGGCCTCTGAACTAGCTGCAGGGAGGTGTGGCCAAAAGCCTTTGCATGAACACTGAGAGCTAGTCCTCCTCGGGGCTGCAGTGCATGCCTTAGTGGTGCCCTGTCCTATTCACCCAAACTCTGTCACTGCACACCTCCCAGCACCCACCATCCCTAAGCATATGTGTGCCCACAGACCCCAATATCCTGGACTTGAGTGGGAAGGTGCTGCCGTCCTGTGACCTTGCCCGGCGCTATGGCCTTCGGGATGTAGATGGTAAGCAATCACTCTGGGCCAGCTTTACCTGACGAATCGGACCGTTACCCCTTGCCCTCAAGTTTTCAGGCAGTGCTATGGTGTCTCAGGAGCATGAAATAAGAATTGTCTTTCTGTTGATCCTAGGCCGCCCTGTCCAAGACTATTTTTCTTTGGGCTACGTCCTCTCGCATGTCTCCAGCCTGGGATGGCTGACCTCCTACCTGCCTGGCTTCCTCCGTGTGCCCAAGTGGATTGTCACCCTCTACACCAGCAAATTCTGAGCTCTTGGCCTGCTGTCCCAGCCAACCAGATCCTCTTGTCACCGAGGCTCAGGTGTCGGGGCCGTCTCAGTGGAACGAGGCAGTCCTCTTGCACACACATGTCCTCCTGGGAGAGAGGGCGGATGCCAGGCACCTAGTGAGTTCTGGTGGCTCCATTAGGCTCTTTGTGCCTTCGTTTTCCCTGTCCCTACAATTTAGTATTTTGTTTCAGTATTGAAAAGTCTTTATAAACAGAAGCTAATAAAGGTCTTGTCTCCCCTTCAATGTGTTTGTGAGCTCTGATTCTGTGTTAAAACAAAATGGTAAATATTTGAGAGAAAGATTCAGCAATGTAAAAATGTGTAGCTTCTCAGGCTGAGATGATTCAGTAGACACAACTCTTGCTGAGCAAGCATGAAGACCAGAGTTCAAATCCCAGAACCGTTTAAAACTGGACGCAGTGGCAGCATGCCTGTATGGAATGGGAGACAGGTGGAAGAATCCTGGATGCTCTCCATCCCCCTAGCCTGGTGTTCACAATGGCGAACAGCTAAAGACCTTGCCTAAACAAGGTAGAAAGTGAGCACCAGTAGCCAGGATTGACCAATACATGGAGCGTGTACCCAAATTCATATGCAACGTGTATAAACACAATAGGTCCTCACATGCAAACATTTTTTAAAATTAAAAATTTTAGCCGGGTGTGGTAGCACATGCCTTTAATCCGAGCACTGGGAAAACAGAACCAGGAGGATCCCTGAATTCCAGCCAGTCTGGTTTACAAAGTGAGTTCAAGGATAACTAGGGCTACACAATGAGGTTCTGTCTCAAAGAAATAAAAAATTTAAAAGGATCAGGCATGATACATGGCACACACTTTTAATCATAGCACTCAAGAGGCAGAGATGGGAGAATCTCTTAAGTTTTGAAGCCAGTCTTTCTATGTAGACAGTTCCAGGCCAGCCAGGGTTACACAGTGAGATCCTGTCTCAAAAAATAAAAATCAAACGTATAGGTTCTGAAAGGGCTCCAGCCCCCGTCTTTCCTTCAGAACTGCTCCTGCCTTTTCTCATGCTAGGGGCAGGGTCTCTCCCCAAGCAGGACAACTTGGTCTCTGTTTTCAGCATCTTTCCATCAATATCTGCTGCTTTCTCCTGGGCTGTCTCTGCCCAGCACAGGCAGACAGACCTCTTGCTGCCTTTAACTTCCTGGGCCTGGAAGAGAAGGTGCTTCCTGATCCAGGTAAGAGACAGAAGCACTATCAGGTGCTGGCACACTCATTCTTCCTCTTGGGACTGTGTCACCGGAATGAGTCGCCTTCTGCAGAACTGACTGCCTGAACCGTTCAGGCCTGCCTCCCAGAGCAAAGCTTTTCCAGGAGGCCAAGGGCAGTTCTCCAAGAGTGACAGGTGTCAGTGGTGAAAGCACACTGAAGAGGGTTATCAGCCCCAAAACAGAAGAGCGTTCGTTGCATGCGGGCAAACATTGGCACTGTCAGCTCCAGGAAAATGGGCATGATCAGACATGCGGCAGGGGAGCCTACAGGAGCTGAGGTGTAGACAGAGGAAGAAGAGGTTGTAAGCAAAAGACGCTGACCCAGCATCAGTCTCACCAGGAATCTGATGATATACAGGTGTGGGCTGAGAGCTTACAGGAGGCAGTGTCCACAGATGGGACCTGAGTCAGAACAAGACGCCACTGCGTGTCCCCCTGGCATGGGGGACAATGCACCAGCAGCAGGCACAGAGGAAGAATTTTTTGAGAAGCCATCTTGTCTGAGGTTAGCCTTAGCAGGTCACCAAGGGACTAGTTGAGATTTAGCCTACCCTTACTAAAGACAGACGATGGAGCCCAGAGAGGGTTGGAGGGAGACTTGATTGTAAGGCAATATTCATGGCCGAGAACTCAAAAGGTTTTGAAGAATGTACAGTGGAAAGTCTCCTAATCCTGTCCCATAAGTGTCTTGTGCCCAGTCCAAGCTAGGTACCAGCCCTGGACTCAGACCCCACCCCTCCATTCCTTCTGGGTATTTAGGCTATCAACAGCAGGGGGTGGAAGAACGAAGAACATGAAGACTTAAAGAGCAATGGGGGGCTGGAGAGATGGCTCGGTAGTTAAGAGCATTGCCTGCTCTTCCAAAGGTCCTGAGTTCAATTCCCAGCAACCACATGTTGGCTTACAACCATCTGTAATTAGATCTGGTGCCCCTTCTTTTGGCCTGGAAGGATACATGTAGGAAGAACCCTGTATACATAATTAATAAATAAATCATTTTTAGGGGCTGGAGAGATGGCTCAGTGGCTAAGAGCATTGGTTGTTCTTCCAGAGGTCCTGAGTTCAATTCCCAGCAACCACATGGTGGCTCACAACCATCTGTAATAAGATCTGGTGCCCCTTCTTTTGGCCTGGAAGGATACATGTAGGAAGAACCCTGTATACATAATTAATAAATAAATCATTTTTAGGGGCTGGAGAGATGGCTCAGTGGCTAAGAGCATTGGTTGTTCTTCCAGAAGTCCTGAGTTCAATTCCCAGCAACCACATGGTGGCTCACAACCATCTGTAATGAGATCTAGCGCCCTCCTCTGGTGTGGGAGCATACATGGAGGCAAAATGTTGTATACATAATAAATAAATCTAAAATAAATAAATAAATATTTTTTAAAAAATTGGCAATGCAGTACTTGAGATGGTTCAGCCATTAAAAGCACTTCCTGCTCTTGCAGAGAACCTGAGTTCAGTTCCCAGCACCCACAGGGAGGCTCACAGTCATCCGTAGCTCCAGTTCTAGGGGATCTGGTGCCTTCTTCCAAACTCCTCAGGCAGCAGGTATCCATGTGGCATACATACAAACATTCAGTCAAAACATTCATACAGCCACATAAAAATAAATCTAAAAATAACAAGGAATGCCAAGGGGGTTTGTCGCAAGCTCTAACCAATAGCCCCATCCTAAAGGCTGGGCTAAAGAATCTGATAGTTTTTATTTTTATTTTTCTCTTGTTTGTTTTTTTAAGATTTGAAGGGTGCGATATATGCCATTATGTTTGAGGACATATTATGTGTGTGCTTGTGGAAGCCAGAGGAAATCCTCTGGTGTTGCTCAGAAGCCATCCACCTTGTTCCCTGAGTCAAGGTCTCCTACTAGGATCTGGGTCTCACGTATTCAGCGAGGCTGTTGACTAGCTCTAGAGACACCCACCCCCACCCCATCCCTGTTTCATCTCTGCAGCACTTTGGTTGTGAGTACAGCCACTCCCGGCTCTTTACTTTGGTGCTACGGATTGAGCATGGGTACTCATGCTTGCTACGGATTGAGCATGGGTTGCTACGGATTGAGCATGGGTACTCATGCTTACATAGCAAGCACATTATAAACCTGAGCCTGAGAGTCCAGTTTGGAGGACATGTCATCGTCACCCAGTTTCATCAACTGCTGAAGTGCCCAGGAGTAAGAATGGAGATTCCTGGTAGCTAAGGAAAATGATGAGGTAATGTGAGTGGTGGGGGTGAGGTCTCGGACATGAAGCAAGACAGTCATGAAAGCCTCCCAGGAGCCTGAATAGGCAAGGTGGCTGAATCCAAAACTGCCTTTTTCCCTTTCTTATCCTGGATCCTGCCCATCCTAGACACTAAAGACCTTGACACCACCTTTGATGTATCATGGGGGATACGTGGTCCTCTTGAAGGGGTCTTAGGTCCTTGAGACATGCTCCTGCTTAGACGAGACACATCCTTCTAGCTGCTAGCCCTTTGTAGCAAGTAGCCTAAAGAGAGGTCCAGGGCTGTTATCAGTTCAGGCTGGAACACAAAGCAAGCTTCCAAGCAGCACTGAGATTTCTCAAGAAGGCACTTCAAGGATGGCAGGGGCCGCCCTAGGGCCATGGCTTTGGAGGCTATGTATATGTATACAGCCACTATGCTAGATTTCAGTTGAGAGTCTTAGTGAAGGCATTTGAACAGTCTGCTCATTAGTTTTATCAACTTGGCACAAACTGAAAAGAGGGAACCTTAACTGAGATACTGCCTCCATCAGTTCGGCTAATGGGCATGTCGTGGGCCATTTTCTTGATATATGTTTGATGTGGGAATGCCCATACCACGCTGAACGGTGCCACTCTAGGGCAGGTGGTGCTGGGTTGTATAATAAGCAAGTTGAGCAAGTCATGAAAAATGACTTGAAAAAAATGTCATGAAAAAATCCCAGCACTCAGGAAGCAGAGAGAGGCAGATCTCTGTGAGTTTGAGGCCAGCCTGGTCTCTAAAGTTAGTTTCAGGACAGACATGACAGGACAGAGAAATCCTATCTTGAAATAAAATAAAATAAATATTAAATAAAACAAGCAGTAATCAGTCTTCTCCCTCATTAATCTCTGCTTCAGCTTCCCTGAATGATGAGCAGTGATGTAGAAGAGTATGCTCCAATAAACCCTTTCCTCCTCAAGGTGCTTTTGGTCACGGTGTTTATCATAGCAACAGAAAGCAAACCAGGAGAGATAGAGCTAGCTCTCTGTGCCAAGAGGCCTGCAGTTCTCCGTGGATTGCTGCTGTCTACTGTCCTCATCCCAGGGCCTTCGCAGGACCGGGCATGGGAGAGGTTTCCCCAGCCAAGGTTGAGCTATAGGCTAAGCTTAGAACTACACCAAGGAGTCACAGGTCTGCCTGCACTAAACGTCAGGAGTGGAGAGGAACTGGAAACCACCTGCGCTTAACTTGATAATAGAGAATCAGAAGACTTTCCTTGGAGCTGA
Source organism: Dicrostonyx torquatus (assembly GCA_028555095.1). Classification (NCBI taxonomy): domain Eukaryota; kingdom Metazoa; phylum Chordata; class Mammalia; order Rodentia; family Cricetidae; genus Dicrostonyx; species Dicrostonyx torquatus. The sequence continues at coordinate 1,596,388 of JAQHUG010000370.1, read as the reverse complement.
AAGGAATGCTGGGAAAAAGGCAGAGGGAAGAAATGGGGCAACTTCACATAATCTCCCTCAACAAGTGAGGTCTTGGCATTCCTCCTGATGGAGACATAGCTCCAGAAGAAACAAGCAAGCAGAAATGGACATGGCCTGAGCACCCCTCAAGGGGTTCATACCGGAGGGTGCACAGGGGACTTGGCCTGGATTTCACCTTCACTTTAGCACAAAGGAGCAACCATGATTTATTAGGCACTTGCAGTGACTACCTAGATCTCACGCCAGCTTCTCACCTGCCCTGGGAAGCAAGTATTACTCTGCAGTAAAGGAAGCCACCGCTTAGAAAAGTTGGGTGACTTGGCCAAAACTGCAGTTCTTTGCAAGAGAAGAGTCCAGATTCAACCAAAATGTGTGATCCCGGAATGGAAGCTCTTTCCCCTGCACCGGCTGCCCTGCTGTTTAGCTTCCTGTTTGGCTTGGGCTCTGGAGACCTTTTCCGTTTTCTGCAGAGGGTGTGTGGAGGTTGGTAGCCCGCTGAACTTCCAGGTCAAATTCAGTCTTGACTTTCTCTAAATTACTCGACACTTTCTTCCCCCAGACCTTTGCTTGAGCAAGTCTGGTCTCTACAGTACCTCTCA
>JAQHUG010000370.1:1532995-1595243 GCA_028555095.1 Dicrostonyx torquatus | reverse complement strand
GTCTGGGTTACCTCACTCAAAATAATGTTTTCTAGTTCCATCCATTTTCCTGCAAAATTCAAGCTGTCGTTATTTTTTTCTGCTATGTAGGCTTTTGTCTTTTCCTGTGGCGTTCACTTGGGTCTTGACTGGTATGAGAGACATAGATGTCCTTATCCATTTCCGAGGTGAAACTGAGAAACACTACCCAAGCCATCGCTGAGTTTTGGGATTCTTGTCCCTATTTCCCCTGTTGCCATCTTCCCCACACACAGAAGTATACATCCTGAATCACAGAACTGAATAGAGTGTGGCTAAATTCACAGGTCCAGGGAGACCCACTGATGAGAGGCCCTCTTCCCTCCCCAGGAGGCAGGTGGGTTGATATCCACTCCCAGGTACTAGCCTTCTGAGAACTCCTGCCTCCTAGAATCCATCAATCCTTGCCTGCTCAGGGACCGGGGATTGGGTGACTACTTTCCAATCAATAGGGCTATCAGCTGTGGGAGCTGTGTCTCTTGGGGTCCTTCCTGTCTCCCCAGTCTCTGGGCCAAAGCTCAAGCCTGAGTCATTGAGTACAGGGGAAACACAGGCCTTGCTCCTGTCAGCAATTCTGAGCGTTCTCCTTCTTTACTGGAGTGCTAAGCTTTTGTGCCACTCCCTGTTTGCTCCCTCTCAGTGCTCCTGTGAGACCTGGAGTGCACCCACCCTGCCTGACTCACCTGGCCCATATTTCCTGTCATCACTTCCGATATGCCCAACTTCTCTCCTAATCCCTTACCAGCCCAGTGAGGTACAGCCTATCTTGCTCTCACTACTGTGGCTCATCAAATATAAATTCATTTTTCTTTTTTTAAGGTTTTGGGGTTTTAATTTTTTTGGAGAACTTAATACATGAGTGCCATATTTAATCATTTTCCCCCTCCCTCTCCCTCCAATTCCTCCCATGCCCCCAACTTCCTCTCAAATTCAACTCCCTATCTTCTTTAATTATGATTGTTTTGTATATGTGTATATATAAATAAAACATATATAAAACACTTTCTCAGTCCAATGTTGCTCTTATGTATACACGTTTAGGGACGAGCACTTGAGCCTGGGTAACCTATGAGGGGGCTCATCTCTGAAGAAGACTAATTCTCGCTCCCTCAGCAACCATTGAGTCCCTGCATCTCTTCAGCTGGGGTGGGACCTTGTACCATTTCCCCTATTGGCCCTGGCATGTTGACTGGTGTTATCATGAAGGTCTTGGTAGGTAACCATATCGCTGAGATGTTGTAGGTGCAGCTTCCCTGTCGTGTCTAGAGACACCTTCTCACAGAGGGTGCCCTGATCCTCTGGCTCTTACAATCATTCTGCTCCCTCTATCGTGCTGTCCCCTGTGCCTGAGGCGTGGAGGCTGTGCACTGTAAAAGAATCAGTGGTCACTGATTCTCTGCATGTGACCAGTTGTGGTTCTCTACAGGACCCTCTGTTTACTGAAATAAAATGAAGCTTCTTTGATGAGGGGTAAGAGCTACAACTCACCTGTGGTTATAAGGATAAGCATTTAGAATACTGCTAGAAATTGTGTTTGTTTAGGGAAAATGGCAGTAATAAGTTCCCTTCTAGGTTTATGATCCTCCAATCTGTGGTAGCTGGTTGGCTTTACAATACCATGTAAATGAATTTCCTCCTATTGAGAAGGCCCTAAGTGCAGTTAGACAGTGGGTAGTTACCCCCAGGGTTAAAGTGCCACTTTGCACCACCGGGGATAACTCGTTGGCCAGCCATTGTTGTTGTTCATAGGTTTTATGGGGTTTTTTTTGTTTTTTTTTTTTTTTTTGGTTTTTCGAGACAGGGTTTCTCTGTGGCTTTGGAGCCTGCACTGGAACTAGCTCTTGTAGACCAGGCTGGTCTCGAACTCACAAAGATCCGCCTGTCTCTGCCTCCCGAGTGCTGGGATTAAAGGCGTGCGCCACCACCGCCCGGCTGCCCGGCTGTTGTTCATAGGTTTAACAGCTCGTAAGGACAATGGATTACTTTTCTCTGTTGGCAGCTTGCGTAGTGCCTTCAGACACTATGGGAGCTGGTCCTTAGGGAGGAGGCGCCCAGATCCGGTCCCGCTTCAGTCCTCCAGGTCCTACAAAGTCTTACCTTTGTAAAAGGTCCCTTTGAGTTCTTAGAGGCAACCAGAGGCAATGGCAATGGCCTATATTGTTCTGGGAGTTTCTTGGGCCTCCCTGATGAATAACTCAAAGGGATATTTTCCATGCCTGGCACTGAAGTTTTTGTTAGTCTATGGCTCTTGTGGGGAGCATTACCACCCTGTGCAGTACAACTCTATTTGAAATTATAAACATATGTACACTCATACATAAATGTGTATGTACATATGTGTGAACATGATTTGTATATATAACACAATATATATGCAATTATATTTTCTTCTTATTTTATACAAATGGGTGTTTTGCCTGGATGTATGTCTATCATATGCATGCAGGGCGCCTGGAAACCAGAAAGGGAGTCAGATACCCTGAGAGTGGAGTTTCAGATGGTTTGAATCATGTGGCTACTGAGAATTGAGCCTGGGTCCATTGGAAGAGCAGCCAGTACTCTTAACTGCTGAACCATTCCTCCAAACCCTTATATATTTTTAAGTAAGCTTCTAAAATAATAGGTCTCCTTGTGGCCTTTTCAGACATCCTTAGTAGCATTTACCTTTCTTTCTTTTTTAATAAAGACTTGTTTTATTTATGTGTTGGTGTTTGTGCGAGTATGTGTCCCAAATGTGCAGTTCCCACAAATGCCGGGAGCCTTGGATTCTCTGGAGCTAGAGTTACAGGCAGTTGTGAACCACCCAGCCTGGGTGCTTGGAACTGAACCAAGGTCATCTGGAAGAATAGTAAGTGCTCTTAGCCACCGAACTAGCTTTCCATTCTGTCCCAAGACCCCCAGTGCTCTGTGGAGTTACAGAGCCTAGCTAGCTATGTTTCAGTACAGGGTTTGATTTCCTCAGGTATTTATGATGTTTTGAAATTACCTGCTGTATACATTTCCTTACACAAGCTCTGTTTCCCCAACTAGAATGTAGATCTAGGAGAGAAGGAATTTATCTGTCTTGGATCACTTTGTGGAATTGTGCTAGTAACCAGTCATTGTGGCTGATGAATGACTAGCTGAACTGTTTACCGAGTAACTGCTATGGTAAAGGAACCCTGGTGGTTGAAGGGAAATGCAGGTAACTGAATCTCTTTGACTAGACGCTGAAGCAGGGCACTACACCCCACATGAAGTAGAAAGTAATCACAGCACCATAGGACCTGGTGCCAAGAGGCACAGAGAAGGTGTGCAAGCAAGGCCCAAGCCAGCCCACCTCTGGGCTCTCTCCTTCCAAAGAAGTCTACTTTATTCCTAGGCAGTGCTGTCCCCAACTTGGTGCACACCCAGCACCACATACCTCTGCTCATGTGATTATTTCCAACATCCAGAAGGCTCACCTGGACAGCCATATGATCAGAAGGTCCATAATGCTCAGAAGGATAGGGATCCATTTGTCTCATGGTCATGTTCCCTGTGCAAGCAGGTCCAGCACAGAGGCACTCAGTTACGATTGTACAAACAACGGATGGGCCAGGGAAAGAGTAAGCACTTATCCTCTGAGCTCACCTGCCAGTCAAAGCATCTCACACTAGCACCTAGAGTCTCTCATCCTGTCCATAACTCACCTGGCACAGAACTTCTGGTGTCTGTCCTAAACTAAACTCAATAGTGCCACCCTGAAGCTGTTCAATGGATTTGCCAGGCTACCAGGTAGTTGGCATCTTGGCCATATTCCCAACCCTACCAATGCAATTTAAAGTCAACAGTTTCACCGACCATGATGCAGTGCCTAGCTCCCATACCACAGGCTCAGGTTCTGGCTCCAGGAGTTTTTGGAACTTTTCAGTCTTATTTCCTGGTTGTTTTCCTTGATCTCTTCCTCAAAGACATCAGCCTGAGTCAGAACCTACTACTTCCTAGGTGAAATAGGATTCTCTGCCACAGGGACTTTCCCTGTTTTTGTCTTTGAGGCCCTGCCCTTGGGCTGTGCCCTTCCACTCACTGGCTAGCCCGTTCCCTCTCCTTCCCTAGCCAGGAAGTTTGTGGTGTCCACAGAGTAATACCACTGGCCATCAGGAAACTTCACCAGACTGACTCAGAAGGAACTGGGTGTCAGGAAGCTAGAGAGAACCCATGTACTCAAGGACTCTGATGGAATGAGGAGAGTACGGACATCCTTGAGCTCTGAGTCACTTGTTCCCCTTGTCCACCTTAGCGATAACAATTTTGGAAAGTTCAGGAGGGGCAAACACTTGCCCTCGAATTTCTTCTCTCTCTCTCTTTCTGTTTTTGTTTTTCCAGATAGTGTTTCTCTGTGTAGTCCTGACTGTCCTGAAACTTGCTCTGTAGTCCAGGCTGGCCTTGAACTCAAGAGATCTGCTTGACTCTGTCTCCCAAGTGGTGGGATTTAAGGTGTATGCCACCACCACTGTCCATGTCAGACTCTATTACCTTTTTTCAAAGTGGTTGAGTAACAGGTGCTTTATTCCCTCATGTAACAGTACATTTACCAGCACTCACTGAGGCTCATTCCACCTTTGGCCAACTCCGATGATTAGAAAGCCCTTCATAATAAGTCTGGTTACTCATTGGTCTTTGTTCTTTTTGCTCAAGAGATACAGGGTTGAGCTGGAAAGATGACTCAGCAGTTAAGAATGCAAGTTCCTCTTTGCAGAGGACCAGAATTCAGTTCCCAGCATCCACTTCGGGCAGCTCACAGCTACCTGGAACTCCAGCAGATCCAACACACCCCTAGCATTCAACACACACACACACACACACACACACACACACACACACACAGAGAGAGAGAGAGAGAGAGAGAGGAGTGGGGAGGGAAGGAAGGACAGAAGGAGGGAAAGATGGAGGAGGGTCAGTATAGCTTCTATTCCAGGATGTTGAAGACTATTATTTTCTGCCTCCTGAGTCTTCTCTTCCAGTTCAGCCCCCATGTGCTTCTCCACACCATCCTCATGTCTCCCTCCTGACTTCAGTGCACCCTCTGAGCCAGCCAGAATCCCATCTCTCATGCTGTTGTCATTCCACCTCCCATGGTTGTTCTTATGCAGACTGCTACTTGAGGACCAAAGAACCTGATTTTGAAATTATTCAGTCTATAAAATCCATCCCAACAAACTGGCCATCCCATGACCCATTATTTATCCATCATTGAAAAATAAAATGCAGCCGGGCGGTGGTGGCGCACGCCTTTAATCCCAGCACTCGGGAGGCAGAGGCAGGCGGATCTTTGTGAGTTCGAGACCAGCCTGGTCTACAAGAGCTAGTTCCAGAGCAGGCTCCAAAGCCACAGAGAAACTCTGTCTCGAAAAACCAAAAAAAAAAAAAATGCCACCATTAAGGGCCTACCACAAAGCTGACAAAGATGCTAGTTACCGCTACCCAGGGCCTGATACCCCACCAGCTGTAGCTATATTTACTATCTATGACGCCATTTTGAGGTTAATGTATGCTGATAATGTTTCAGATGGCTACAAAAACGCTGAAATTCAGAAACCTGGCTCTGACCCTAACCCTCACCTCGAGCACATGGGGTATGTGACTTTCTTCACTGAGTGAGCCCCACTAGGCTGCTGGGGACTCCCGCTTTGACATCTTGTTCAGTAGGGGTTAGAAAGAAAGAATCCCAAAGCTGGCGGCAGGGGAGTTAGTATCTTCAAGGTCACAGAAGATACCAACAGGGCACTTCTTCCCCAGTACCTTGCGACTGCTCTAGCTCTTCCCTCGCAGTTACAGGTGGCCTACTGAGACCTTCCGCTTTCGTTTCCTCTCCTATGACTTGGTCTGAGCCTCACATTTCCCAGCACTTAATTTCTCCTCAAGTTCCCAGGTGCCATCTGAAACAAATTTCTAAGTACCTATCACTTGAGATCTGCTGAGCTACATCAGGCCAGGGTCCTCCTTCTTGCTCCTTCCCCCAGGGGGTAGGAAGCAACTCTCCAGCATGCCCACTTCAGCTTCCCAGAAACTGCCAACACATCCTTGGGACTTCCTCCCACATTTCCTGTTGCCATCTGCTTAGTAGAGTGCAATATGCAAGGCCAAGCTGGAGAGAACGTGAGGGAGGGGAGCCTTCTGGACACCAGGCTCAGCCCTGAGCAGAGTCCATCTTCTTGCCATACAGGATGTACAGTACCCAGTTATGACTGTGGCCATGAATCATGGCTTTGGGAACATAGGCCATCCTTTCTTTTTCCAGTGTTCATTTCTCTCTGCTTCCCACTGAGGCTACTCTGTCCAGTACTCCCAGCCCAGCCCTAACCATGACTCTACCAAAGCCTGTTTGTGGGTTCCCTCATCTTCCCACTCCCTGAATGGCACATTCCCTGCCACAGTGTAATTATGGTGTGCACATGCCTGACACCCACACTGACGTCTTCTGCTCTGACCTCGCAGCCTCTCTGTAGGCAACTGTTTCTTGCTGCCTCAGGACATCTCCAACAGAGTAGAAGTGCCCCTTTCTCTTCTCACATCACCTTCCCTCCTTCTCCTTGCCACATTCCAAAAGCTCTGTGGAAACCACACATCATCATCATCATCATCATCATCATCATCATCATCATTATTATAGGGTTTTTGAGACAGGGTTTCTCTTTGTAGCCCTGGCCATCTTGGACCAGGCTTTGGACTTAAACTCAGAGATCTGCCTGCCTCTGCCTCCCAAGTGTTGAGATTAAAGACATGCATCACCACCGCCCAGTGGCGACAGAAACCACAAAAACATTTTATTTCTTTGTTTTTGTTTGTTTGTTTTCCGAGACAGGGCTTTTCTGTATATCTCCAGCTGTCCTGGAACTCACTTTGTAGATCAGGCTGGCCTCAAACTCACAGAGACCTGCCTGTCTCTGCCTCCCTGAGTGCTGGGATTAAAGGCATGCACCACCACCGCCTGGCTAGAAACTACAAATTCTTAAGTCTCTCTTTTATAATCTGCTGATCTACTGAGTCATTGTTGGAGGAGCTTGACCCCATCTACTCCCAATCCTGCTTGTTCTTCCTCAGAAGCAGGTATCCTTCCCCATTCTCAAAGAACACCTGTTACCATCTAAGCATCTTGATTGGGCTCGTTTTCTCTTCCAGTTAAAGAATCAAAGAGTGAGGGGGAAAAAAAACTCTTGACCACAAAGGGTAGCAGCAGAGGAAATCTCAGACACAGTAGACAGCAGGCAGAACCGGCCAGTAAAGAAAGAAAGACCTTCTGCAGAGCCAAAGACGGACCTCTCCTTGAGGGTCATGGGGGATGTCTTCCTCCCCCAGTTTAGAGTTGGTCAGTTTGAATAAAAGCAGGGAGGCTGTTAGGTCCACAAATTTGAACTAAACACATCCTGGTCCGGCCTTGAGCTTGTCACACTGCCCCACAGGCAGTCTTACTGGTGGAAGCAAAAACCCAATAAGCCCTTGTTTTAAGTTGCCAGGGTTTTGTCTCAGGAGAAGAGGGTGCAAGAGAAACAAGCCACCTTGGAAGTTCACCATCTTTATTATCTGGTCATGGTTCCTCCTCTGTCCACCTAGCAGAGAACTGGTCTAACCTCTAGTCTTTCTCGCCCCCCCCCCACATGGTCTGACGGACATGTTCTGTCTGTACACCGTGGGGAAAGGCTTCTGAAGACCATCCCATGCTCACTCCTACTCCCCACATTCCTAGTTCCTCACTAACCCATTCTCACCTCTGTGGTGGGAGAATTTTACAAAAGGAGGACAAGATCTGCAACCATATGATGTGTATATTCTTAAGATATATGTATATTATTTATTAGTTTACAATTGTAGGGAGAATAAAAGAAACACCAGAAGTTTAAGGGGGAAAACATTATTATATATCAACAATGAGATCTACAAGTGCTTTTAGCTTAACCTGAGTCCAGGAAACACTACTGGAATTTTTTGGTTCAAAGCCTGGACAGTGGCCATGCCAACAAGCTGTGCCCAGCCACCTGTCCACAGTATATCAAATAAACAAGTAATATATCTTCTTTCCCGCCAGGAAAGTTGCAATGAGGGGTTCCTTCCATAGGTTCCCATGGGCCCCTGTCCCACTCCAGCTCAAGACTCAAGAGATCTGACCTAGTTGGGCTGTGGTGGCACATGCCTTTTATCCCAGCACTCAGGAGGCAGAGACAGGAGAATCTCTCTGAGTTCCAGGTCAGCCTGGTCTACAGAGGGAGTTCCAGAACAGTGTGGCTACGCATGGATATGGAAAATTCTTGTCTCAAAAACAAAACAAAACAAAGCAAAGACAGAAAATAACAAATCAATTCCTCAACTTCATTCCTCATAGTTCAGCATGGGACTACTGTACTGTACTATATAATGCAGACAGGAAATAGTTTTCATGGTCTAGAAAGTTAAAGGGCTAAAGGTGTGGGGGTTCATCCTACTCTTTGTTTAGTATCAACAAGGCTCTGGGATCTCCAGTGCTAAAAAGAAAAAGGGAGTGGGGGAGTGGGAACTGAGGCTGGGGAGATGGCTCAGTAGGTTTGCTGTACAAGTGTGAAAAGCTGGGCTGGAGAGAGCAGTTAAAAGTACTGGCTGACCTTCCGAAGGTCCTGAGTTTAATTCCCAGCAACCACATGGTGGCTCATGACCATCTGTAATGAGATCTGGTGCCCTATTCTGGCCTGCAGGCATATATGCAGGCAGAACACTGTACACATAATAAATAAATAATAAATAAATCTTTTTTTAAAACTGTGAAAACCTGAGTTCAGACCTCCAGCACCCACATAAAAGCCTAGATCCATCTTAACCTCAGCAGTGGGGAGTGGGGCGGGTAATGACAGGGAGATCCCAGGGACAGCTGAAGTGGCAAGCTCCTGGTTTAGTGAAACACCCCCCACCCCCGCTCTCTCTCTTTCTGAGACAGGGTCCCACTATGTAGCTTTCACTGGCCTGGAACTCACCATGCAAAGCAAGCCTCAAACTCACAAAATCCACCTGCCTCTGCTTCCCGAGTGCTGGGATAAAAGGTGTGCATCACCTTTGCCCTGCCACAGAGAGTTCTATTATTACAACCTCCAAGAAGGTAGTTTTTTTTGGGGGGGGCGGGTCTAGTACTAGTCCCTGGAGCCTAGGACTCTATGACGGCCTAGCACTGATGCTAAAGATCAGGTGACTGAGAACACACACCCTGTCTCATGTTGCAGAGGACCCCAGCTTCAGTACCTGCCTCTTCCTTACTTCCCCTACCTCTGGAGCATGGCTGCAAGCCCAGCTTTGACTGTGGCTCATTGTCCCTTCCTTCCTTCCAAACCATATTTGGCCTCTGACTACTCAGGGTCCTGGACGTACTGTGTGCACAGCTGCTCCCCCCCCCGCTCATTATGTGATAGGGATGACACCTATTTATGTCCTCAGAGCACGCAGACACATCTCTACCAACACACATCACTGCTTTCACAACCAGCAGAGCAATCTCTTCAGATATCAGAGCACAGCCCTCAAACAGCTGCCTGCATCCCACTACCTCACAGAGAAGGCCAAATATAACTCATGACAACTCCTCCTGCCATTAAGTGGTGTGTCATCAATTCTATTGTCCTTATCTGCGAGGGCACCTGGTTTTTAGCTTCTCTCTGCCAGCCAGCTTAGTCTGTTTGGTTTCCTCACCCCCATCTTCATGTCACACATGTCTGAAATGCCCTTCCTGCCTTCTCTTTCCAAAACACAGGCCCCACCTTTTCGAATGCAGATATCTTTCCAAAGACTCACTTCCTCTCAGCCCTGCCTGACTCAGCTTTGCCAGTTTCAAGATCGCTAATTATTAAATAGTCTTTCATGCTTACCTCAACCTTCACCACCTCCTCCCCTCCTCCCTTAGTGACTATGATGCAACACTGTGTTTGGCAAACCTTCACCAGTTGCCATCGGTATTACTGGTATCTGGTTGAATGGCTGAGCACCTTTAAGATCCGGAAGTAGCAAAACAAAAAGCAACAGCAGAAAATGGACGATGAGGTGACTTAGACTAGAGCAGAATCACATCCGAGTCTTATCTAGCTACTTACTACATGGGTGGCCCTCAGCAAGCTAGCAATCTTTCTGGACGTCAGTTTCATGCATGTTTGTCTGGGAAATTAAAAATAATAACTCTATTATTATTTATTCAATACAGTCATTATTCAAAGAACCTCACATGGTTTACTTAGTCTTAACGTCAACTCAAGCATCTAGATAAAATTTTTCTTCTGTAACTGGGTTTTTTGAGACTATGTGGCAGAAATTAGCCTGGAACTCCTTTTCTAACCCAGGCTGGCCTCAAACTTGAGATTCTTTCTCTCCTCACAAGTACCAGGGTTACAGGAGGTCTCCAAGATGTCTAGCTTTTTTATTTTCTTTCATTTTGAAACAGCATCTTACTACATAGCACAGGCTGGCTTCAAACTCAGGACCCTCCTGCCTCAACCTCCCAAGTGCTGCAATTACAGGCATGAGCCACCATGTTAGAATGTATCGTATTTTTAATCACGCTGCTTCTGCCTCTACCTGTGTGGTCGTGTGTGTGTGTGTGTGTGTGTGTGTGTGTGTGTGTGTGTGTGTGTGTGTTCACATGCCTCCCATATATACAGAGCTCCCATCACAGGAGCAAAGCTAACTTAAGTATGCTTTCTTTCCCCACTGGGACTGCAGTATACAAGACTAGGAAAAAACATCTCTTTTCCTCTAAAATATGTTAGAGGACCTAGAAAAAGACTGGGTACATAGTGGGTATTTTAAGTACATTTCCAGGGCACAAAACATGAATTGAAAGCTTGGTGGCGCAAGCCCTTAATCCCAGCACTGGAGATGCAGAGGCAGGCGGATCTCTGTGAGTTCGAGACCAGCCTGGTCTACAAGAGCTAGTGCCAGGTCAGCTAGGGCTGTTACACAGAGCCCTAGCTCTTTTACTCTGTCTCAAAAAAACAAAATAAAAAGATGAATTGATTGTAGAGGGGACATGGCTGGGATGAAGAACATTTCAACCACTTTAGTGGCGACTGGAATGGAGAGGATATTAACAGGTAAACTAAAAAGCAGAGGGAGAATAGTGCCATGGTACAACATGAAAATAAAGCCAGCATTCAGGAGAGATAGACGAGACAGTATCTTTTGCTTTTATAGTTTAAAATATCTCTAGGGCATACAGGTTTATACTGAACTTTTTTAAAAATTAGAAATCTCACAATTACCTAAACTGGCCTTAAACTCTATAGGTTCTAGAGTTTAAGTGGTTCTCAACCTGTAGGTCACAAACCCTTTGGGGGTCGCATATTAGCTATTCTGCATATCAGATATTTATATGACGATTCATAACAGTAGAAAAATTAGTTATGTGGTAGCAATGAAGTAATTTACGGCTGGGGATCACCACATGGAGGGAGAACTGTATTAACGCGTTAGGAAGGTCAGACCCTCCTGCATAGACCTCCTGAGAAGCTGACATTACAAGCACCACCACTGCCCCTGGATTTTCCAATGGGCTTTTGAATATGTCAATGCATACGTATACTGATATATAATTATTATTTTCATTATCATTAAGCTTGTGAACATCTGGGCTAGAGATAGTAGCCATTAATGTGGATTAAATTAATAGAACAGGAAGGAACCTGAGAATTTTTTAACAGCCAGAATTGGCTGGTGTCAAGTTGTTGGGGAAACTTTTTCAACTAGGTTGCAGTTTAAGTCGCTAACAGGAAGAGCCTTTCTATGTCATTCACACATTCGCTCACACACTACTGAGTGCTAACAAGAACTTGATGACAGACACGCAGTTCCCTCTCCGAGCCTGCAGGGGGCGCAGCGCCTCGCCCTCACACGGCCCGGAACCCCTCTAGCCAGGCTGGGACTCGGTGGCGGCGCCCGGCTGCACGTCCAGACACCTCTTCCCGGCTCAGGTGGGTACGCCCGCGGGGGAGGGGGTGCTGGAATCCGCGGCACGGGCGAGCGGGCACTGCTCTCTCCAGGCGCGGTGTGTGCCTCGGCTCGGCCCCGGCCTACCGGGGCTCCGGTTGTGGTGAGCGCCTCCTCCTGACCTCGCATACCAGCCGGAGGACCTCTTCACACCCGGGATCCTTCGCTCAGGCCCGCTAGCAGCTTCCGGGAATTACCTGGAGGCGGGGCTGTGGGGGGCGGGGTTCCGTGATTGACATCTTTCTCCGCAGACTGAACGGGCTACCTCTGGACCCCTCCCCTGCCCCCAACGCTGAGCCGACACCATGGTGAGACCCCTGAGTCCAGCCCCTTGCCCCTGTATGCCCACGCCCTCACCCCGCTTGGCTGTCTCTTGGGGCTTCTGCAAATCTGCCCTTGCTACCTGCATTCTTACCCCCTACCCATCCCTGTAGCATGGGCGCCTGAAGGTGAAGACGTCCGAAGAGCAGGCGGAAGCTAAAAGGCTAGAACGGGAGCAGAAGCTGAAGCTCTACCAGTCAGCCACTCAAGCTGTCTTCCAGAAGGTGGGGGCCCTCAGAGGTAGCCCCAACCTCCAAGTAAAACACAGAGGCCAAAAGCTTGACCCTAGAGTCAAGCTGTAGGAATCCAAATCTGAATTCTGTCTGTGGTTGCTGTGTTGTTGCCTTGGGCGAGTCACTGAAACTCTTACTGTCTTCAGTTTGTTCAGCTGTAAAATGAAACTACTAATTGTACATGCTGCATAAGACTTAAAGATTAAGTGAGAAAATACCTGTGAGGCTGTATAAGGATTTGCATAGTACCTGTTGCATAGTGCCACTCTTGGGTGGTTCCGAGTTTGTAATGCTTAGCCTAGAGCTGGGAAAATGCTGTGGTCGCTGACCCTGTAACCTGTCTTCTTAGCGGCAGGCTGGTGAGCTGGACGAGTCAGTGCTAGAACTGACAAGCCAGATTCTGGGAGCCAACCCTGATTTTGCCACCCTCTGGAACTGTCGCCGAGAAGTGCTCCAACAGCTAGAAACCCAGAAGTATGTAGTGGTTCAGGTCCCTGCCCTGGTCCTGCCTGGGTGCAGAACTGGAGGAGGAATGGGGTAACCGGGGGCATAGAGATAGGATGGTGGGGGACCAAGTACAGGAAGGGAGGGAGAAGTTGCAGTTGGGTGTTGAAAGGCTCAAGCCTCCTTTTCTCTTGGGGTTCAGGTCCCCTGAGGAGTTGGATGCTCTTGTGAAAGCAGAGCTAGGCTTCCTAGAGAGCTGTCTGCGCGTGAACCCCAAGTCCTATGGCACCTGGCACCACCGCTGCTGGCTTCTAGGTCGCCTGCCTGAGCCCAACTGGGCCAGAGAGCTGGAACTGTGTGCTCGCTTCCTTGAAGTTGATGAGCGGAACTGTAAGTGTTTACAGTCCTGTCCCCACATCCCCACGTGCCCTACATCCTGATACTGCGTCTTCATTAAGGCCCAGAGTGGGGAGGGATGTACAGGACCCAGCACCAACATCCACTATGGTAGTGCTGAAGGGGATGGCGGAGCCAGATGGAGCCTGTGTGGTTGGCTCTCTGAGGGGCAGCTCCCCTCTGTCCTGCTCCTGAGATAGGTTCTCCCCGTCAACATCCCTAGTTCATTGCTGGGACTATCGGCGGTTCGTAGCTGCGCAGGCTGCTGTGGCGCCTGCAGAGGAGCTAGCCTTCACCGATAGCCTCATCACCCGGAACTTCTCCAACTATTCCTCCTGGCATTACCGCTCCTGCCTCTTGCCCCAGCTGCACCCCCAGCCAGACTCGGGCCCACAGGGACGGCTCCCTGAAAATGTGCTGCTGAAAGGTAAGTGGGCCTAGAGTAGTGGTTCCAATCCCTGGGGGAGTCGAATGACCCCTTCACAGGGGTCGCCTAAGACCATCGGAAAACACAGATACTTACACTGCAGTTCATAACAGTAGCAGAATTACAGTAATGAAGTAGCTATGAAAATAGTTTTATGGTTGTGGTGGTGGTGGGGGTGTCACTACAACATAAGGCACTGTATTAAAGGGTCACAGCCTCAGGAAGGGTGAGAACCAACCACTGGCCTAGGGGATCCTGGTAAGGATTCTGCTGCTCCACCCCAGTCCTGGTGTCTGTCCAACCCTGTTTTGAGCTTGCCTTACTGAGCTTCTTACTGGTCTTTGAGGTGTGCATATACCTCTCAGTTCCTTGCTTCAAGGAGCTCAGGTATCCGATGGTAAAAATAAAACTGACACATGTGATGCCTGTGTAAGGCCAGGGTACAAGTGGAACTTGGGGCTGGAGAGCTGTTGGGATGGCGCTAGCATCCTACGCACATGCTCACAAACCTCATGCCTCCCTGGCCCCCACAGAGCTGGAGTTGGTGCAAAATGCCTTCTTTACTGACCCCAACGATCAGAGTGCCTGGTTCTATCACCGCTGGCTCCTCGGTCGGGGTAAGCAGTGGGGAAAGGGTAGGGTGTTTGAGACTAAAGGAAAGGAAGACAATTTAAGATGAACCAGGCTGTCTCTCTCCCCAGCGGAGCCGCAGGATGTTCTGCGGTGCCTGCATGTGAGCCGGGATGAGGCCTGTCTGTCAGTCTGCTTTTCTCGTCCCCTAATAGTGAGTCAAGTGGCTTTACTAAAAGCATCATGGGACTCTGAGGCTGAGGCTGTTAGAGCTAACGAGTCTCTCTTTGTCTCCTGAGCAGGTGGGCTCCAGGATGGGGACTTTGCTACTCATGGTTGATGAGGCACCTCTGAATGTGGAGTGGAGGACTCCAGATGGCAGGAACCAGCCCAGCCATGTCTGGGTATCCCAGAATTGGTGGGACAGAGCTAGGGTGGGACAGTCAGAATGGCAGTGAGGCGGCACATTTCCTTGACCCGATGCTCCTAGCTGTGTGACCTGCCCGCCGCCTCTCTCAATGACCAGTTGCCCCAGCACACGTTTCGTGTCATCTGGACAGCAAGTGATGCCCAGAAGGAGTGTGTGCTTCTAAAAGGTGATGCTGTTTAAAGCTCCTCACAGCTCCTCGGTCTTCTCGCTCCTCTCCTCACGCTCTCCCATCCTACTACTTGCCCTTTCCCTTAGGCCGCCAGGAGTGCTGGTGCCGGGACTCAGCCACTGATGAGCAGCTGTTCAGGTGATGAAGGAGCCCATGGCCAGAGAGGGGCTCTCAACACCAGGCATCTGGGACAGGAGGCCTGGGCCTAGGGGAGGGGGATGGCTTAGACCTGAGAACTGTGGGCTGCACACCCCCCTAACCTGCCCACTCTCAGGTGTGAGCTGTCGGTGGAAAAGTCCACAGTGCTGCAGTCTGAGCTTGAATCCTGTAAGGAGCTACAGGAGCTGGAGCCAGAGAATAAATGTGAGGATGTCCCCGAGCCAGCTCCCAAGAACCACACTAAGAAAACCTGCCCAGGGAACTTCCTCGAGGACAGGGTCTCAGGAGACTATAAAGACTCTCTGCCCTCTCCCTAGGGTGCCTGCTGACCATCATCCTGCTGATGCGGGCCCTGGACCCCCTCCTCTATGAGAAAGAGACACTGCAATACTTCCACACCCTCAAAGCAAGTTAGGCCTGGGGGAACGGGCCGGGGGAGGCCAGGTGGGCAAGCAGAAGACAGCTGACCCACGTAACTGTCTGCTTCATCCCCACCAGGCCGTGGACCCAATGAGAGCAGCATACTTGGATGACCTGCGCAGCAAGTTCCTGCTGGAGAACAGCGTCCTCAGGATGGAGTATGCCGAGGTGCGTGTGCTGCACCTGGCTCACAAGGTATGTGCTCAGCACTGTCCTTCTGAGGCCTCGCCTGCTGCCCCCATGCCGCACCTCTACCTTTATCGCGGTGCCTTCCTAGACATTTCCTCCCCATCAGGCTGAACTCATCACCTTTCTTTTGGACTACTCCTTTGCTAGGTCTTGCTTTTTTTTTTTTTTTTTTAATTTTTATTTTTCAGTCAGTCAGTTCAGCATCCTATATGTTCCCTGGTTCTGAATCCTGAGTCATCAAAGCTGTACTAGGGATATAGCACATTGGTAGATCACTTGTCCAATGTATAGAAGGCCCTGGGTTCAATTCCTACTACTGAAAAACAATGTAAGAAGGCCCTTCGCTACCCATGCTGTGCCTCCTCATGCTTCTCACCCTGGATCAGGGCCCCCAAGCCTGAAACCTGAACGGTTTGCAGAGATTGTCAGTTTCTCATTCTTCCTAGTCATGTATGTCTGTGACAGGGTTTCTCTCTGTAGCCCTGGCTGTCCTGGAACTCTCTCTGTAGACTCACTGGCCGTGATCCTCCTGCCTCTGCCTTCTGAGTCTGGGATTAAAGGTGTGTGCACCACCGCCAGGCCTTCCTAGACATCTCAACAAATCAGTTGTGCCTCGTCACTGCAGCCACCTCAGGCCCGCTGCTACCTTTTCTATGTGCTGTAGGACATGCCACTATTCTCTGTCTCTTCCACACTTGGGGTTCCTCTCCCTGTCCACTCCCACTAGCTATCCCACCATAACCGTTTGTCTGTCCCAGCCCTGACACAGGATATGCTCATATGCATTGCTTGTGTGCTTCTTACGTTCTGCTAGGCTCTAGCGAGAGACTTCTAAGGTCCATGTGGAACACAGTACAGGTGGCTGAAGATCCCCTAGCTCTTGCTGAGTTTTCCACTCCTCCCCCCACTCCTAGGATCTGACAGTGCTCTGCCATCTGGAGCAGCTGCTCTTGGTCACTCACCTTGACCTGTCACATAATCGTCTCCGAGCCCTGCCCCCAGCCCTGGGTGCTCTGCGCTGTCTTGAGGTAAAGTGTTCATCCCCCCTTGCAGTCTGGGGTGGCCCTTTACCTCTTTTCCACTCAGAAGATTGTCTATGTCATAGCAATGTCCAGGACCTCGTGGCTCCTGAAGGTAACTTCTTTCCCAGCCTTCTCTACCACCCTTTGAGCTTTGACATACTTAAGCTAGTCACTCTGGGCTCCTCCATGGCTTGTCCCAGTCTCAGGCTGCCTGTTGGACCTTGTGCCTCCCCAGTTCCCTGCTCCTCAGGTGCTGCAGGCCAATGATAATGCCCTAGAGTCCTTGGATGGTGTGGCTAACCTTCCCCGACTGCAGGAGCTGTTACTGTGCAATAACCGTATCCTTCTGTCGAGTTTGCAGACAGCTCATAGGGTGAGGAGCAGGCCACAGAGGGACAAACCGCAGACACAGACAGGGTCATCCCAAGGCAGGGCAGGAAACAGGGCTTGGGCAGGCTAAACCTAGAGGAGATGATAGCCTGGTACTGTCTGGGCTGTTATTAGCTTTTGCTCTGGAGTTCTGTGAAGTGTAACTTCCTTAAGCCAGGGCTCAGAGATAGGCAACCTGTAGGATTCTTAGGAACCACATAGTAGTCTAGATATTAGGAAGTTCCAAAATTTTTAAAAATCATGAACTCTGATTCCTCTTGAAAATGGAAGGATAGAGCCCCTCTGACCCAGAAGTCCCTTGTAGATACTAAGTGCCACTCACCAGCCATCCACACCTGATGATCCCACAACCCCTTCTTTAGCCACACATTTCCAATCTCTGCTAAGAACTTTGTTTTCTCCAGGGACATGGATAAGCGACCATCAAACGTGCTTCCAAGCAGCAGCCTTTAGTTTTGGGGTGTCAGTAGCAGACATGGGGTGGTGCAGAACTACTGAGCTTTCCTTGACTCTCCTGCCCAAGGCCTCCATCAGTCGGCAACTCTTCAGCCTCTTGCCTCTTGCCCCAGGCTAGTCCTCCTTGACCTGCAGGGCAACTCACTGTGCCAAGAACGGGGCATCTCAGAGCGTCTGGCTGAAATGCTGCCTTCCGTGAGCAGTATCCTCACCTAGGAGGCCCTGCCCTCGCCCTTACCCTTTAACTTATTGGGACTGAATAAAGAATGGAGAGGCCCCTCTAGGCTGCCAGGCTACCATTACTGCTGCCATTATGCCACTACCTCCATTACCACCACCGTGTATTTTGAAAAAAGAGCCTTGGGGTCTACTCTGCTGTAATACTCCCGGCTTTGCTGTCACCTGTTGTGGAGGACCAGAACCTCAGTGTTTACAGCCGAAGTCAGGACCAGAACTGGATTTGAGTCCAGCTCCAGGTTTGGGGCTGTCGTTGGGACCAAACTTGAGGCTAGGATAGGAGTTGGGATCAGGTTCTGACTTGGGCTGAGTCTCAGAACAGCTGTCTCTAGCTGGAAGAGGTCATGAGAACTTGTCCCGTGACTCCTGTGGCTTTCATACTCTCTGCCCCAACTCTCACTTCATTCACAACTGAGGGGGCTCAGGGCCTCAGTTTCTGGAAGGATGTGTCGGCACCTTGCTCCATCCTATTGAAACAACATTGGTCCCTGGGAATTACATTCTATGGTTGAAAGGTGAAAGGTCCTTGGGAATACCTGATCCCATTAGATCCTCATACCCTCTCAGGGATGCGAGAATAGAACATTGGAATTGATGAAGAAACTGCTACGACTCCCCAAGGTCGCTGAGCTGCGTGCTGAAGCCGGACACTAAACACCTTGCTTTAGTGGTTTAGCTTCTTTTCCTATTTCTGTATTAATATGAAATGATTAAACAGAGCTCTGCCTGGCCCTGAGGTATTAAGATGGGAGTCTACTCCTGAGGTGCACCCACACCGCTCTGCACTGTGTTCTAGCTTTGAAAACTACAGGGTACAAGGCCTCCAGGGAGTGGCTCAGGGGTTAGGGCACTGAGTCAAACTTGGCTTAGTGGGGAGAGAGGATGACTGATTAAAAGAAGAGTCTGGCAAACCAGGCATTTTCCTGGTTCTCTGGGACCTGCTTGGGCTCATGTGTGCTCACATACTCCGCCCCTTGAAGCTCTGCCTCTTCTCGTATCCAAGGTGATACGCAAAACAATCTCATGGTGAAGCCCTTTGGCTGACCTGCCACATACTGGCCTTGAATTTTGATTTCCTGTGGTTTAAAGTGAGGATGTTGGAAGTGGCACAAATCCTCTGCTAGATTCCAGGACCCACTAGCTCAACAGGGAAAAACCCACATGATGCTTGGTCTATGGGCCCCCTCTTCTGTAATCCCAGCACTTGGGAGGCTAAAGCAGGAGGATTGCTGTGAGTTCAAGATCTGCCTGTGGGCTATATGGGAAACCATTTCAAAACAAACCAAAAAGTTAGTGTGGGTGGAGATTTGGAGCTTCTGTTCCTGCTCCCCAGGATACCTCTGTGCAGGATACATATCCTGATTGTTGCCGCATTTGCTTCTGGGTCTTTTTTGCCAACCCTGCTTTCACTGTCCTCTAATTGGTGACCCGTCGGTAGAGCTGGAACACCAGTGGGAAAGAGTAAGAGGTTCTGGCTAGTGGTGCCCAAGACGAGACCCAAGGAGAGCCTCCCTAAAGATGCCTAGCTCCTCTCTGCCGTGGGGCTGTCTTAATGACATCTCTGATGTTCTTCCCAGAGCTAGAGTCAGGAAGTACAGAAGGTAGGTTCCTGGAGCTGATTGGATTCCCAAGAAGAACTTAGAAATGAGGGGGAATGCTCGCCTCCAGCTGCCAAGACACTTGTGATGAAAGGTGGGGATAGAAGGTAGCCTAGAGAGGAGGCCCCTGTCCACCCAAACCTAAACCTTCCCTAAACTTCGAAGCTGGGAGGGGGAAGCAAGACTGTTCCTTTTGTGACCACGTTAATCTCAGACTTTGGAGACAGAAGGAAGTGTGGGACAGCTCCACTCATCCCAGGGGCTGAGGAGTGACTGGAAGGAGAGACAGATGGGAGTGCAGTAGCTGAGGGATGTGAGAAGATCTGGTAGAGCTTGCTGGTCAGGGACTGGCAGGTGGAGCCAGTTTGAAGGCCTGGTTGCTGATGTCATCTGTCTGCAGCCTGCCTGGGGTACTGGGATCTTCCTGGCAAAAAATGAGTTCCAGGCCCAGAGACCATTTCCACAAGGCCAAGCCTGCTGGGTACCACAAGTGAGTGTCTCCAGCTTCGAAATAAATCTGCCCTACAGGGCTGAGAGTGGAAGAGGAGCCCCTCTCTGTGCGCTCTGAACGCGCGATGTGGCAAGAGTCAAGGTGGTGTGGGGTTCATCGCTGAAAACCTTCCGTTTTCACTTCAGCCCCAGGTCTGACAGGACTTGACCCGACCCCCCTCCTTAGCATGATCTCAGTTCCTAGAAAGGAGAAAGTCCCGTCCCTACCTGGGGACAACCCCCAGAGACTGGCCTCTTGACCGACGGGGGATGAAGCAACTATCCTACCCCTTTTCCCAGAAACTCAGCCCCGCCCACCCTCCCCTCATAAACCACTTACCCGGCCCGCCCTACACCTTCCACTCGTGTGGCTGCGTCCAGCCTGTTGGTCCCGTCCCATACGCCCTGACCTGCTCCACCCGGGCCCGGGACCCAGTGGTGCCATCCCCAACACCGCTGCCAGGTGAGAGGCTCTTCGTCTATCTCGGTGCTGAGCCACAGCAGGTCGTCGTTGGTGGGACACACAACCCAAACTCAGAAAGGAACGCTCTTCAGTGCGTTCAGCAGGTGCTGTGGGTTGAGACCCGGTTTTCGTGGGGCCGCTCTGCTTAAGCCTGCTGTGCCCTCTCCACAACTCTGCCTGAAGTTTGCCCTGACGTGAGGAATGTCGGGGACCTTGCCTCCCGCCCCAATCCACCTACCTGTCTTTATGGGAAGAACTCTGTAAATGGTCCTAGAGGTTGGACCTCTAAACTGAGAAGCCAGCAGGTGGAGGGACCAGTACAAGGTTTGGGGCTGTGACAGGTGTCCACTTAGGGAACAGTGCATTTCCTCAGGTGGATCCTCGAGGGTTTCTCCACTGGACATTGTTTTGGGATGAGATTTGAGAGTGTCTATAGCAAGGTGAAGAGGTTTTTCTCTGCAGTATGGGGTGCTTTTTCTGGGTGACTAAATGGGGTCTTTGGGGTCATCTCTGGGTTACAATAAAATTATCTCATTCACCTAGCTGGTACTGAACCAATTTGTCTGAAGAGTTTCTGGATGGGTGGGATGGGCATCCTGGGTACAGGAGAACTGAGTGGATTAAAGCATCCCCTGCCTCTTCTTCTCAGGCACAATGGAAGGTCCTCGCTCAGACATGGGCCGCTGGGGTGGGAACCCCTGGCAGCCCCCTACCACACCTTCGCCAGAGCCGGAGCCAGAGCCAGACAGACGCTCGCGTTCCCGCCGAGGAGGAGGTCGCTCCTTCTGGGCTCGCTGCTGTGGCTGCTGCTCCTGTGGGAACAGAGCTGATGATGACTGGGGGCCTGAACCTTCTGGCTCCAGAAGCCGAGGGTCCAGCTCCCGGGGTGGCCGGAGACCTGAGTCTCGGGGCAGTGCTGTGAATGCAGCTGGAGATGGCACCATCCGAGGTGAGGCTATCCACCTTGATGGGGGTCTAAGATTTATCCTGGCATCTCCAGCGGGGCTGAAAGACCTCTGGGGGGTCGTCTGGGCTCCTTGTGGACTCTTCACTGAACCAGGAATGTTGCCTTACAGAGGGAATGCTGGTTGTGACTGGTGTGGATCTACTGTGTTCACGCTCCGACCAGAACCGCCGAGAGCACCACACGGATGAGTTTGAGTATGATGAGCTGATTGTGCGCCGTGGGCAGCCCTTCCACATGATCCTCGTCCTGAACCGAGAATATGAGTCCTCTGATCGCATTGCCCTGGAACTTCTCATCGGTGAGTGGGGTAAAGGCCCAGGGCTTGTTGGAGGAAAGGCTAGTGTTAGGTTAAAGAGGTCTTTAGGCTCCTCCCTGTCACTCCTCATCTCTGCCAAAAGAGGCAGGTGCAGGATTCTTCGTGTTACCCTAGTGGTGCTCTCTGAGAGGCCTTGGTGCTGCAGCTTGCCCCAAGCTGGCTTTCCTCAAGCCTCCAGGGCCAAAAACCTCACGGCACTTCCTCTTCAGGCTGGCCTCTTTGTCTTTCAGCATTGTTGGCTCGGTGTGCCCTTCTTTCTGGGTCTTGCTCTCGTTCACTCGCCTAGCCCCCATGTGCCTGTCTCTCTGCCAGTCCATGCCATGGCCCAAGGCAGGTGCCTCTCTCACCATGTTGCTTAGTGACCGTTGACTGCCCAGGCTGGTGATTATGCAGCTGCTGGGGGCGGGTGACTCTTCTTACCCTTTGATTAGAGCCCAGCCGTGTACACCCCAGCCTCTAATTTCCCAAGTCCCCCTACCACCTCCAGAAATGCTCTGGGCTCTAGAAGCTGTGACCCCAGGGAGCAGGCCACACTGACCTCTGGTATCGGAGTGTTCTTTCCTATGGGGCAAATGGACCCAACTTAATTTCCCTTCAGTTCAGTGGGACAGTGCAGGAGTCAGAGGGTGACAGTGGCCCCAGTGTCCTCTCCCTACTTGAGTTCATTGTTAGGGGAACAGGTTTGGGATGTTGGACTGGGGCTCTGCCCTGACACGCAGGAGAGCATGGGGTGGCCACCATGCTGCTCTGAGGAGATTGTCACAGACTGATGTGGTAACCCTACTTAGGGACATATGAATTGGCTCACAGACATTTTGGGTAGGGCTGAACGAAGTCTTAGTGTCTCTCCCACTTCCAGCAGCTCTCTCACTACCTAAATGCTGACCTTGTTATTCTAGGAAACAGTCCTGAGGTGGGCAAGGGTACCCACGTGATTATCCCGGTGGGCAGAGGGGGCAGTGATGGCTGGAAGGCCCAAGTGACCAAGACCAGTGGACACAACCTAAACCTGCGCGTCCATACCTCCCCTAATGCCATCATCGGCAAATTTCAACTCACTGTTCGCACACGCTCTGAAGCTGGAGAGTTCCAGTTGCCCTTTGACCCCCGCAATGAGATCTACATCCTCTTCAACCCTTGGTGCCCAGGTAAACCAGCTGGGGTCAAGAGCAGTGGCCAAGTAGGTCAGGGCTTCCTTTCCTGGGATCCAGATGGGTGCCTGAACATCTGGTCATAGGGAAAGACACCCCACTCTCGTTGTCCAGGAGAGGAGATAGAGGCCCACTGTAGAAGAGAGACACCCACCTCACTCATTCCGATGAAGGACCCTGGCCACAGCCAACCTTCTTTCTCACCATCCTTCCTTAGAGCGAGCAGTCCTGTCAGGCTAGAAGAATCCCCACCCCCACCTTCTTCTGTGGCTATGAATTCTGTAGACCTGGCTAAGGGGAAGGTAGTGCCAGGAAGAAAATTAGAATTTGCTATGTGCTTTTGGGGATACAGAGGACTTGGTGTACGTGGACCATGAGGACTGGCGGCAAGAATATGTGCTTAATGAATCTGGAAGAATCTACTACGGGACAGAAGCACAGATTGGTGAACGAACCTGGAATTATGGCCAGGTATGGCTGGGCTGGGCCTTGTGCACTCTAGGGAGATGGAAGTGAGGGACGTGGTGGACTGGGCAGGATGTTAGCCTGTGGTCTGAGCATCGCTTTGAGGGGCTGCAGTCACCTCTACCCTCCTTCCTTCCAGTTTGATCACGGGGTTCTAGATGCCTGTCTGTACATCCTGGATCGGAGGGGAATGCCATATGGAGGTCGTGGGGACCCAGTCAGTGTCTGCCGGGTCGTCTCTGCCATGGTGAGCACTCTTATATCTATAAGCTCCTTCTGTGGCTTCCTGCCCCTTACGGTTTTTTCCTCCCTAAAGAGAGTATTGAGGGTGAGGGAAAGGGGTTCATTCCTCTTCTTCCCTTCCCTGCCTGTACCCCACCACACCTTTCATGCTTTCTGTTCCAGCTCCTTTGGAATGTGCGGCCAAACCCCAAACTTGGCACACCCAGTATTCACATTCCGGCATTACAGCAAGGGGCGTGGGGGGCAGGTGTGCTGGGGGGAAGTGGGTGGAGTTTAGGCTGGTGTCTAGTTCTTGAGGTTGCAGGGTTAGGGGCTGGGGAATCCAGAAGATCCTGAGCACCTCCCCAAATCCAGCCACACCCTGTCTTTTCCTGGGCAGGTGAACTCTCTGGATGACAATGGTGTCCTGATTGGGAACTGGACTGGCGATTACTCTCGAGGCACCAACCCCTCAGCGTGGGTGGGCAGCGTGGAGATCCTGCTTAGCTACCTACGCACCGGCTATTCTGTCCCCTATGGCCAATGCTGGGTCTTTGCTGGTGTTACCACCACAGGTAGTAAAGGGAATGTGTCAGGAATAGCCTGGTCTCTGTACGGAGGGAGGGGTTCCATTTCTGTCCAGCCCAACTGTGGCTACAGGATAGGGTGCCACTAAGGGTGGATG
The DNA here is from genome assembly GCA_028555095.1 of Dicrostonyx torquatus. Classification (NCBI taxonomy): domain Eukaryota; kingdom Metazoa; phylum Chordata; class Mammalia; order Rodentia; family Cricetidae; genus Dicrostonyx; species Dicrostonyx torquatus. The sequence continues at coordinate 1,571,054 of JAQHUG010000370.1, read as the reverse complement.
ATAGAATGACCTTAATTATCATTAATTAGTGTTAACAACCGAGAGAGGCCTAAGGGAGAGAAAGAAGAAGCAATAGTCAGGGCCTGAGTCAAGCAGGTGGATTTGCAACCCAAAGATACTTATGTCTTCTGACCCCTAACTCTGGTGGTCCTTCCAAGCTTGGCAAACTCAGCTGCCCTTTCCCTCTTGCTGATGCCACACCTACAGCCAACTCTGCTCCCGCCCTTAACCCTGACTCCTCCACAGTGCTGCGATGCCTGGGCTTTGCTACCCGTACTGTCACCAACTTCAACTCCGCACACGACACAGACACGTCTCTCACTATGGACATCTACTTTGATGAGAACATGAAGCCACTTGAGCATCTGAACCACGATTCTGTTTGGTGAGCACAGGCTGAGCAATGGCCTGCCACTTGTCCTAAAGATGGTCTGAGGCTGGGATGCTGAGCTGTGGTAGGGATGGGAACTGGGGAGGACCTGAATGGGAACTTAAGGCCCATTGCTCCCTCTGTGCCCCTCTAGGAACTTCCATGTCTGGAATGACTGCTGGATGAAGAGGCCAGATCTGCCCTCAGGCTTTGACGGGTGGCAGGTTGTGGATGCCACACCCCAGGAGACCAGCAGTGGTAAGGCAGGCCTTGCCCACCCTGTCCTGACACCTCCTCGACCTTCCTTCCGAGTGTTATCCCAGGTCTCAGCTGGAGAGCCAACCCCTTTAACCCCACAGTTCCCCACATGAACTTATCAACTCAACCACCATGCAGCCATTAGTTTATTTTCTTCTCTTCATGTAGCTACTTGACTTCATTTTATTTTATTTTATAGAGCACTTGGGTTAAAACTTTTACTCATTTTATTTTATAATTTATAATGATTAATATATTTAGATAGTTCCAAAGTTAGAGAAGATTCAAGAATATTCAGTAAGAGGTTTCCTTCCCCTGAAAAACCAATTATTCTTACTTGCTTTTTAACTTACATATTCCAGATATAATTAATTAAAGGACACACACTTATGTATATGTCTGAAAAGTCATAATTAGGTCTGGGTTCAATTCCCAGCACACACACACACACACACACACACACACACAAAGAAAAGGTTATAAATAATATGACCTCCGTACATGGAAGGAGAAAACAGAATTTTTGAATACCGTAAGATATAAAAGTTACTTATTTTCTATTAGATGTTTATAAAGTAAATTTCTATTTTGGAGGGGTTTCCACCCCAAAACCTGATCATCAAAACTGATCCATCAGAATTTCCAAGGATGGGTGTATCTATTTCTTCCCAGTCCTGGTTTTGAACCTGGGGCCTTGAGCATGCTCAGGAAGTCTCTACTACTGGGCCGCACCCGTGTTTTTCAATCTCTGTTTCAAAAATTCCCTTGGTGATTCTTAAGGCCACCCATGTTTGGAACCCATCCCATGCCAATGGGACACTGGTAAATGGTGACTCTTGTAGGTATTATAACTTTGTCTGGGTCTCCTCCCTTTTGTTCCCCTGTTCACTGCATACATGTACAGTATACAGAGATCAGGGCTCAGACAGGTTAAAAGGAAATAGCTCTATAACCCTGACATGACCTGGGGTGGCATGACCTGTCAGCTGCTTATCTCTTATTACTCTCCATAGAAGTGATACCTGATGTCCACTCTGCTCTCACAGCCTCCTCTCCCTCTGGCTTTCAGTCTACCTCCAGGTAACATGGCCTGTCCCACCAGCTGCTTCTTCTTGCCTCCCCTTTCCTCGAGTACATAGCCTTGGCCTGACTTGCATTCTTCTCCTGGTCACTTCCCAGACCACTCCCTGTCAATCTTCCATGTAAAGGGGGTCCTGGGTTTCATAACCCAACAATGCTTGCAGTGTACTGGGAAACTTGACCTCTGGTTCAGCTCTAAGAAATAATGGGGTAGATGTCAGGCAGAGTCTCTGGGCAGAATGGCCAGGACCTAAGTCTACCATGGTTACTTCTTGGACAAGTGATATTGGCAGGGAAGCATCTTTGTGTGTCACGTTCTTGAATAGAATACTGTGTGTATACACCATATGGTGTGGATGGATGGGAGGATTAAATGGACACTGTGTATCAAAGAGGACTAGTAGCATGCCACTCAGAAAATAGGAGCTGTTTCCAGCTGTCTTATGAGATAGGGCAGCTACCTCATTGGCTGAGCCTGTTTCCCCTTCTGAAAGAGGAGGCCAGAGCATTAGGTGTTGGGATCCTTTCCTGTTGATAGCCCTCACTTCCTGTTTGCACTTTCTGTCCCAGCCAACCTATTGCAGCCACTCCACCCTCTCTCAGAAGCCCTCCTGAGTACAATAAGGACGGTCTCTTCTTTCCCATCACCCTTCCTGCTTCCCAGTAAAGAGGTCAGAGTGTGCTGCACTGCAGAGGTGTTTCTGAACTAGTGATGGTAGCGTACTGCTCTCTCAGCCAACCAAAACCAATGTGGGCCCTGAACTGGCTGTGAGGAAAGACTGGGGGAGGGTATCCTGAACTCTGCGGATGGTGGACAGAGCAGCCAGCCAGTGCAGAGGGCATGCTGACAGCCAGGCTGTCCCTGACCGCTCCCACTCCCACCATGCCTCTGGGCCTCCTTAGACCTATCACCTGTCTCACTTCCCAGGCATCTTCTGCTGTGGCCCCTGCTCCGTGGAGTCCATCAAGAATGGCTTAGTCTACATGAAGTATGACACGCCCTTCATTTTCGCCGAGGTGAGGGCTGGGCTCCAGGTGCCTCCTCAGCAGTCTGAAGTAACCAGAGCCCTGGCTTCGGTCCTGAGTCCTCTGGTCCTGACTTCACCGCTGACTGACTAGCTGTGTAACCTTGGGCAAGTCACTCACTCTAGAGTCTTAGTTTCTTCAGCTGTAAAAAGGAGATAATAATGGCTGCCTTGCTTCCTATACTCAGGATCAAAAGAGATAATGGATATGGGGCTGCTTCATAAGTTGTAAAGCCAGCGAATAACCATAAGGGAAAACTGTTATTAATGCCAAAATGGGCTACAAGGAGCCTCCTAGACAAGCTTCCTCCCTACTCTTTGACTATGGCTGGTTCAGTTTGGAAACTGTCCCAGCTGGGCCTGCCTGCAGCTCCTGGGGTTGAGGGAAGAAGGCTCTGGGGGGTCAGGCCTGTTTTCCTGGCCCACTATAGCCCTGCTATTCTTTGCTCTCCCACAGGTTAACAGTGATAAGGTATACTGGCAGCGACAGGATGATGGCAGCTTCAAGATTGTGTATGTGGAGGAGAAAGCCATTGGCACTCTCATTGTCACAAAGGCAATCAACTCCAATATGCGAGAGGACATCACCCACATCTATAAGCACCCAGAAGGTAACATTCTTCCAGCCAGCCAGCTCCTGGCTGAGGGTTCCTGAAGAGCATTGGCCTACCCCGGCAATGGCTTGAACTCACCGTTGACTTCAACCCTCAGGCTCAGAAGCAGAGCGGAGGGCTGTGGAGAAGGCTGCCGCCCATGGCAGCAAACCCAATGTGTACGCCACCCGGGACTCTGCTGAGGACGTGGCAATGCAGGTGGAGGCACAGGACGCTGTGATGGGACAGGATCTGACAGTCTCCGTGGTGCTGACCAATCGTGGCAGTAGCCGCCGCACTGTAAAGCTGCACCTCTACCTCTCTGTTACCTACTACACTGGTGTCACTGGGCCTACCTTCAAGGAGACCAAGAAGGAAGTGGCACTAGCCCCAGGAGCCTGTAAGTGCTCTTTCCCTAGCCCTGCCCCTCCCCATCTCTGCCTTTAGATAGTGCTCCCTTCCCAGCCCTGCCCCTAGATGATGCTCCCTCCCTGCCCTGCCCCTAGATGATGCTCCCTCCCCAGCCCTTCCCCCAAATGGTGCTCCCTCCCCAGCCCTTTCCCTAGATGGTACTCTCTCCCCAGCCCTGCCCCTAGATGGTACTCCCTCCCCATCTCTGCCTTTAGATGGTGCTCCCTCCTCAGCCCTTCCCCCAGATGGTGCTCCCTCCCCAGACCTGCCCCTAGATGGTACTCCCTCCCCATCTCTGCCTTTAGATGGTGCTCCCTTCCTGCCCTGCCCCTAGATGATGCTCCCTCCCTGCCCTGTCCCTAGATGGTGCTCCCTCCCCAGCCCTGTCCCTAGATGGTACTCCCTCCCTGCCCTGTCCCTAGATGGTGTTCCCTCCCCAGCCCTGTCCCTAGATGGTACTCCCTCCCTGCCCTGCCCCTAGATGATGCTCCCTCCCTGCCCTGCCCCTAGATGATGCTCCCTTCCTGCCCTGTCCCTAGATGGTGCTCCCTCCCCAGCCCTGCTCCTAGATGATGCTCCCTCCCAACCCTGTCCCTAGATGGTGCTCCCTCCCCAGCCCTGCCCTTAGATGATGCTCCATCCCCGGCCCTGCCCCTAGATTATACTCTCTCCCTAACCCTGCTCCTAGATGGTGCTCCCTTCCCAGCCCTGCCTTTGGGTGTCCAAGCACCTTGGCTTTGAACATGGAGGCCCTATAGCAACAGGGAGCATTTCTGGGAGGCTGGATTTGGGGGAAAGGGCCTGTGATTGCTATGCATTTTCTTCCCAGCGGACTCTGTGACCATGCCTGTGACCTACAAGGAATACAGGGCCCACCTCGTGGACCAGGGGGCAATGTTGCTCAATGTCTCAGGTCATGTCAAGGAAAGTGGGCAGGTACTAGCCAAGCAGCACACCTTCCGTCTGCGCACCCCAGACCTCTCTCTTACGGTGAGTGTGACTTTCTGGTACCCAAGGGATGAATAGAGAACGGGAGCCTGAGGCTAAGGGAAATCATGGGCAAGCCTGAAGCAAGTTGCCCTGATGAGCCTTAGGAGGTTAAGGACCAGACCTGACCTTAAGTCTCCTCATCTGTAAAACAGGTTGTCAGGTCTGAGCCTGTGGCAGCCTCAAGATGTAGAGTGGATATGAGTTTCCTCCCTGATATTTGAGGTGGTTTCTTTCAAGGACAGAAATGTGGGACTTGGCGAGATGTCAATTCTAACATGTCTCTCCTTTGGGTGTAAAGTATGGGCCCTACATGTTTGGCCAGGGTCTCTGATAAGGTCTCCGTTTCCCTCAGTTACTGGGAGCAGCAGTAGTTGGCCAGGAATGTGAAGTACAGATCGTGTTCAAGAACCCCCTGCCCACCACCCTCACCAACGTCGTTTTCCGGCTTGAAGGTTCTGGGTTACAGAGACCCAAAGTCCTCAATGTTGGGTGAGTCTGACTTCTCTAACGCTGCTGCTACCCTCCTTTCCTCCCAGGCTGCCCTGAGCCTCAGTTTTGCTTCTCTTTTTGGTCAGGACCCCACAGAGCAGCTTGGGGCCAGCTAGTAGTCTCTGGCAACTCAGGTCAATTCAGCCCAGTACTCAAGACCTGCTGAGTGCCTCGTGTTGCACTATGTCCCTGCCCTGCCTCACCTTCTAATTAGGGAGCTGAAGCGCACATGGGAATCATTAGTAGCCCATCCCTAACATTTGGGAAATATGGAAATGTTGACCATGCACTTTCAGGAATATTATCTCATTTGGAGATCATGCAGGCCTTTAAAGTACATTAGAGACCATGATATAATTAAACAGAGAGATGTGAACTCTAAAGACTTTGGTTCAAGCCCTGCTGCACACTCCTGTCTAGGTCTCCTTGGCCAGGTGCCTTTATTCATCAACAAAGCCTCTGGGCTATTTAGTCCAGCATGTGGTATAGTTAGTCTCCACTACTAGTTACTTTTTAATTGCTGCCCTCATTGCCCCACCTCGTGAATGGCTAAGCCTCATTTCACAGCTCATAAGGGCAGGCAGGCTCTCTTTCCCCTTCAGTAGCACAAACCACCAGACACTTGGCTTGCTCAGTGGTCGGTGCCTTGAGAACAGAGGAGCCTCTCTCAGAGAGGAGTGAGCCAGCTTGGATCTGATCTCCACTTGTGCGGCTCTGGGCCCAGTGAGGGCACATAACACTCATGTTCTGTGCCTGTTGCTGTCACCTGGCACAGATACTTGTTGCCCATCCCTCCCAGGAAAAGCATGGCGGGAAGGAGAGGGCAGATCTTCTAAAGCAGCTTTCTTCTGATAGGAGTGGGTGTCCTGTTCTAAGAGAGGGGCTGTGAGAGGGCCTTTACCTATCTTGCCTTTCCCCTCATACCTCATGCTGGTAGCCATGACTTTTGTTATCAGGCCAAAGGTGAGTTTATGGTCTTGTTCTTTGGCCTCGCCTGGGACTCAGAGGCAAAGTAGCACCAAGTAGACCCTACAAGGGTCCCTAGCAGCTCAGATGGCAGGGGTAAGATGTGTCCAGGGATATCAGTCAGCTGCATTCACACCACAATGGAAGGAATCTCGTCTTTGGCTCCCTAGAGGCATACACCCTTGCTAGGCTCACGAGGCCTTTGACTCTTGGGTTGCGCCCCCTAGAAGGACAGGGCCACTGTGCTAGGTGCTAGGAGAGCTGGCCTCTGTCTTGTGTACAGGGCTTGCATGATATCCTGGCATCACCCTCTCAGTCAAGGTCTCCACTGCAAGAGCTGGGTGATGCCTGATCTGGCTGTCTTCCTCCAGCACTCTGCTGCTTCTTAGTCACTAAGATCCTAGAGCAGAGAGCTTCAGGACACTTGGTAGCCTCAAGGGAATATATCAGATTCCAAGATGGGTGTTACTTTGCCTCTCATTTACACATCAAAGGCTGTGGTATGGAACCCAATTATACCACAAGGTGTGCCACCCCAGCCTGGTGACTGGCTACTTAATAAACATTCCAGGACTCACTCCTCCGGTTGGCTGTGTCACCAGGGAGGCTGGAAGTTCTTGGGAATTCCCCCAGAACCAGAATCACACTCTGGCAACTTTAGTGACTGCTGTCCATTTGCTAAGAGTGTGTTTAGCTTTAAGGAAAAGGCTGAAGCATTTTAGAATTGAAATTAATTACCGAGGAAAACAAACAAGTAGACAATAATGTCTGTATCATTTAGAAATTATGTGTACCACAAAGGGGACATGGGTGCATGCACCTGCCTGTGAAGGATGAAGGGGAAGGAGGAAGAAACAGAGATCTGGGATGGCTGCAGCCAAGGAGAATTTTATTACCAACCAGCTGGGATGTTAAGAGACATCCCAGCTTTTGCAGCTGACTTGCTCTCAGCTCAAACTCCAAAACAGGGGTGTGGCAAGGGCCTCACCTGGGCTATAAGAACTTTTCCTGGGCTAAAGAAGATTCTGACATTTCTACCTGGAAGCTGGATAGCAGGGTTTTGTTTAGAAGAGGTGGCAATAATGTTAGTGGTTGTAATCTAAGCTAACTTCTGAAATATCACAACTCAATTATAGTAGACTTTTGAAGGTTATTGTAAGACTAAGCAACCTTTAACCTTCCATCTATAGAGAAATGGGGAAAAAATAAGAACACAAATATTTATCCAGTCAAAGCATAACCTGTTGGATTATAGACTTAACTTTTTACTTCCTGTCATGACACCCACCCAGCCACATCGTCTCACTTTGCACGCATTCTGTCTTATGAACCAGTAAGTGAGGACCAAAGAAGTAACTTGTCCTAAACTGGTCCAGGGAAACCTCAGAAACAGCCTCCAAGCTCAGTGCTTCATTCCAAAAAACCCTAATCTTCAGAATTAAGAGATGCTGGCTCATTCTGTTGGCGGACTACTGTGTGTGGTTTAGTGCCAAAAAGGGGGACCCCAAGGCAAGCTTGGATTGTACTGGGAATAAAAAGTACAAGTTTATGAAGAATCAGGAAGTAATCTAACAGTCATGAACTGACTCCATATAAATGAACCATGTTCTTATTTAACGTGCACTGTGTCAGGTGGGATGATAAGTACCTGTAATTATCGTACTTGAGAGGCTGAGACCCAAGGGTTGAAAACGCAAGGCAGGTCAGTCTCTGTCACACGGTAAATTTGAGACTAGTCTGGGCTACACGAGAGCCTTTCTAAAAGATCCTGTAAGTAAAAGAATTAAGTATGTAGCCTGAAGGAAGAGCCTAGAAAAAAGAGATTCATTTTCTTAGGGACAAAGGAACTCAGGGGGCCCTTGTGAGGTAGTGTTGTGAGCCAGGACTTGGAGAAAGAGTAGGGATGAAGTTGGCAGAACTCGGAGCTCAGGGCAGACACCACCAACACTGTAAGAACATGGTGGAGGTGACTTTGGGCAAGGAGAGATACTCCATGGGGCTGGTCCAGAGGAAGGGTGGTGGGGTGACGGCAGCTGTGGCCGGTGGGAGCTGAGTCAGCATGAGCCTGTATGGCAGGTTAGGGAGTTGACTTCTCTTTCAGAAGGAAAGCCCAACCCTTTCCCAGGGATTAGCAGACTAGAGGAAAGGTGAGATGGCCAGTGAGTCCAGTGAACCCTGACCCCTAGAGGTGTTCTGGGAATATATTTTCAGAGCTCCCTGAGGAGAGGACGACACTGGTGTTAAGGTTACACATATAACACACACAGAGATATGAGAGTATGTCATTTTAAAAATGTCAATTGTCTGCCAGGCAGTGGTGGCACACGCCTTTAATCCCAGCACTAGGGAGGCAGACGGATCTCTGTGAGTTCAAGGCCAGCCTGGTCTACACGAGCTAGTTCCAGGACAGTTAGGACTGTTACACAGAGACCCTGTCTTGAAAAACAAAACAAAAACAAAAAAATTGGGACGACCTTTTCCACAGATAATATCCTTCTGTTAATTCGGTACATGAAGCTGTGCCTTGTGACAACAATCGTGTCCCCTTTCTTTAGCTTGCTATTCTGGCAAAACTGACAGCATTTGAGATCCTGGCTGGGCCTCCAGTTCTTGCTCTAAAGTTCCCTTGGCCTTGAAACCCTTGTGAGGTGGTGCGGTTTACAGCAGGGGCAGCGGGAATGAAAGCAGTCGAGGCTGCTGCCTGCAGATTATCAGTAGTCTCTGTTCAGCGGGAACAGGAGTGGAGGAGCCCAGGTGCTAGTGAGACTTTAGTGCAGACACCTGGGTGTGGAGGTGGACTGGGGTGGAGGCTCTGTCCGGGCTGTGGGTGTAGATTCCAGCTGAACCCAGAAATGCCTGGATGGCCCCATCTCTTGCTCTTTCCTTCCTGGCCACTCTGGGCCAATGTTTGCTGTTTACTTTACCCTTAGTTACTCAAGGCTCATGATGCTGTCTCTGTCTACAGGGATATCGGGGGTAATGAGACAGTCACACTGCGCCAGACATTTGTACCTGTGAGACCAGGCCCCCGCCAGCTCATTGCCAGTCTGGACAGCCCACAGCTCTCCCAAGTACATGGTGTCATCCAAGTGGACGTGGCCCCAGCCTCTGGAGGCGGTGGTTTCTCAGATGCTGGAGGTGACAGTCGCTTAGAGGAGAGCATACCAATGGCTTCTCGAGGTGGAGCTTAGCCGTGGGCCAGGAACAATGGAACTGGAATCAGATGAACAAGGACATTACCCCAACATGGGGACCACCACAAAGTAGCTCCCCAGGCTCAGGCAGGAAGGCTGGGGCATCTGGGGAGGCAGTCGATCTTCACCTGTGATGATAATAAACTATTGTTTCTTTTTTTATGAAGATGCTATTTAGTACACCTGTCAATCTAGGCCAAGAAGTATGGAATCACACTGTATCAGAAATTTATTCAGCAATTTTTGGGACCCATGGGTCTGAGAATTGTGGCTGGAAAGCAATAGTGCCATCTCAGCCACTCTTGAGAAAGCTTGCTTAGTTTCATGGCCACCACACCGAGCCCAAACTGTGATAGCACAGGCCTGTGATCCCAGTTGCTTGGGAATTTGGAGGATCTAAAGTTTAAGACCTGCTTGAGTTACAGCATCAATTCAAGGTCAGCCTAGGTAATTTAGGGAGGACCTGTCTCAAAATCTGAAAAGAGAATCTGAAAAGAATATAGCTCAGGAATATGAGCACAATATTTTCCTGGTATGCTTAAAGCCTTTGTACTAGAAAAAAACTTGAAGAATTTTTATAGAAGTAATTATGTTCGTTGTTGAAAGTTAACAGAAATAATAGGATCAGCAAGGTGAGTCCGTAGGTGAAGGTGCTGTTACCAAGATTGATGACCAAAGTTTTATCCCAGAACCCACACAGTAGAAGGAGGGAGCCCGTTCCAGCTCCCACAAGTTGCCCTCTGATCTCCACATATGCACCACATGGCAGCATTCAGAAAGTAAAGGCAGAAGAATCGTGAGTTTCGGCTACACATCAAGACCCTACCTCAAAAAAGCAAGCAAGCAGCAAGGCATGATGTCTCATGCCTTTAATCCCAGTATTTCAGGAGACAGAGACAGATTTCTGAGGCCTGCTTGGTCTACATAGTAAGTTGCAGAACAGCGAGAGATACATAATGAAACCTTGTCTCAAAAACAAGCAAACCAAACCAAAAAAAAAAAAAATATGATAGTCTTGTTCCCAAGCCACTTTCAGGTTCTCCTGAATCTCAGTGGCCGCAGCCTCCTCTCTGCTCAGCCATGGGTTGCTGGATAAGTGACTCAGGGCTCCCCTGAAGTGCCATTTCTCCTCCAGCTATACCTTCCTACACAATCTTAGCCATTCTCTGATTTTAAGAACCACCTACTCTCAAACTTGCTTATCTACTGCCGTCTTATACCTCTGCCAGACGTCTGATGGACACTAACTGTGGCTCCCTCTATTATATCGTCCGGCCGCAGCCACGGCTAGCTTGGTAAAGGACAGCTCTGCTGGGAGTCTGGAAGTTGCTCTTGATTCTTTCTATTCTCCTGTCTCCCGCAACCAGTCTGTGAGCAAACCTGATGGTTCTGTCTTTACACATGTCCTCCCAGAAGCTGGCTGTCCCCCTGCCTCTGCAGCTACACCCACCACAGATCCTTCATCCTTCTCCTGGATGGAGTTTCCTGGTTATCTCCCCACTTGCCCGCTCTTTACCTATCACTCAGCCACCACCAGAATGTGGTATATGATCACATCGACCCTTGGCTCAAAAACCTAGCTTTGTCCAAAGCCCCGCCCTTATGACTTGTCACTTTGACCAGCACCTTTCTGTCCTCTGGTCTCAGTTCTTGTCTGACCTTCACTTCGTGGCTTTCTTGGTTGTGCTTCTGTTTCAAGGACTCTTTGTGACTTCATCCTCTACTGCAGAATCCCTTTCCCAAAGACCTCAGTGGCTTGTTCCTTCATCTCTTTTTAGTCTTGCTTAACTGTCTCCATATGGGTAGGGCCCCCCTTACTACCCACTTTACCACACCTACATTCTTTATCCCCTCGGTGCTTTTTCTCTGTATATATCTAATTCTTTGTATGACTGGCTTGTTAGCAAATTCTTTTTTCCCAATCTGCCCATCATAGTCCAAACCTCAAACATGCAATTGTCCTGCCCCAGTTCCCCAAGTGCTATATTAAAAGCTCACATATTGCCAGGCAGTGGTGACACATACCTTTAATCCTAGCACTCAGGAGGCAGAGGCAGATGGACCTCTTGAGTTCGAGGCCAGTTTGGTCAACAGAGCAAGTTCCAGGACAGCCGGGGCTGTTACAGAGAAACCCTGTCTTGAATCTCCCTGCCCCCACAAAAAAACTCACATATATGGCTCAAATGTCTTAAATTTTTTCTTTTAGATTTATGTATGTGTATGTGTTTTCTGCATTATGTATGTGTAACATGTGTGTGCCTGGTGCCTATGGAGGTCAGACGAGATCATCAGATGTCCTAGGACTGGAGTTGAGGCTGGCTGTGAATCACCAAGAGGTACTGGGAACTGACCACTGGTCCTCTGCTAAAGCAACAAGTGCTGTCAACCACTGAGACATCTCCCCAGCCGCCATGTATTTTTCACTGAATGTTATGTATTCATGGCATCACCCTTTTCACATTGTTTCGATTTGTAAGTGGAGGAAAAGAAATAAAAAAGGAGGACATGACTCTTTCTAGGTGGATGGAGGAAAACCTTTGGGGGGGTGGGGTTTGAGACAGGGTTTTCTTATAGCTTTGGAGCCTGTCCTGGAACTAGCTCTGTAGACCAAGCTGGCCTCAAACTCACAGAGATCCACCTGCCTCTGCCTCCAGAGTGTTGGGATTAAAGGTGTGCGCCACCACCGCCAGGCTGGAAAGACTTTTTTGTAGATATGAAGGACAGCATAACCAGAGGTAGAGACATTTGGGAGAGTCCAGAGTGAACGTGACCCTGAGCCTGGCCTTTGAGGAAAGGGGACATGGGGAAGGGGAAAGGCAGGAGACCAAGAGGCCAGGAGGGTAAAGGGTAAAAAGGGCAGGCACTGTATAGGGATGAGCTAGTGGAGGAAGGGCAACCCAGCTCCTGGGCTGGAGAGTTCAGGTTAAGGGGTGGGTATGCCAGCCATACCGTGTAACAGGTAGGGACTGAAGGATGCTGGGACAACCTGGTAGCCAGGTCCACTTTGATATGCTAAATAGACACCTCAGCCATTTGTCCCAGTTCTGAGACCTAAACTTACTCTAAATTAGCAGTTTTTTAAAAAGTAATTGACATAACTGCGTACGGTAGCCCATTCCTTTTTTTTTTCTTTTTTTGGTTTTTCAAGACAGGGTTTCTCTGTTTAATAGTCCTGGCTGTCCTAGAACTAGCTCTTTTATCCCAGCACTTGGGGGGCAGAGGCAGGTGGATCTCTGTAAATTTGAGGTCAGCCTGATCTACAGCTCAAATTCCAGAATAGCCAGAACTGTTACACAGAGAAACAAACAAAAAGAATTAAATTAACTCATACATGAAATAAAAATAAATATTTTTTTTAAAAAAAAAAAGAAATTAAGGGGAGCTGGAGAGGAAGCTCAGTAATTAAGAGTCCTCTTCCAGAGGACCCAGGTTCAATTCCCAGCATCAGCATGGCAGCTGACAACTATCTGTAACTCCAGTTCCAGAGGATCCACCCTCACATACACATACATGTAGGCAAAACACCAATCACACAAAATAAAAATAAATAAATTATTTAAAAAGAGAATTAAATCAAGGGACTGGAGGAACACCTCAGCAGTTAAGAGCACTGACTGGTCTGACAAAGGACAGAGGTTCAATTTCAAGTACCCACATGGTGGCTCACAACCATCTGTACCTCTGGTCCCCCGGGACCTAACTAATATCTTTGTCTGCCCTCATGGGCACTGCACACACATAATGCACAGACATACAGTCAGGCAAAACATTGGCACACATTAAATAAAAATAGATTAAAAAATCTCAAAAGAAAAAATTAAAGTAATATACACTAATTTTAAAAAGAAAATTAGTTTCTCAGGTTTAAAGTCAATGGATAGCTAGAATGGACTTCCACTCAGAACAGTGCCAGCAAATAGGGAGTAGCAGGACACAGTTACAGTACTGAAAAGTAGGGGGAAAGTCCACCAACCTGTAACTGTATTCAGAGAAATTCTCTTCCAAAGTGAAATACTTTCTCGAACACTAATCAAGGAAATGTGTCACCAGTAGAGCTGCCTGCAAGATGTTAGAATGGTTTTTGAAGGCGGGGAAGATGTTAGAATGGTTTTTGAAGGCGGAGAAGGTCTTGCAACTTGTAGCACAGTTGTAGACACAAGTTGTCTTACAACATGTAGCACAGTTGGCCTCTGAACTCCTCACAATGTGCCTGCCCTCATCTCCCTCACGCTGGGATTTATGGGTGTGCAACACCATACCCCATGGGGAAAATTCTTAATAAAAATATGAAAATTATATAGGTCAGAAATTCAGATTTGCATAAAATGAGAGAAAAAAAGATGAAAAAATCAACGACAACTTTTAACATCCAATGTGTACTTTGGTACTAGGTCTGGCTAAGCTCAGAACAGAGCTGGAGAACAGAGGCAACGTGTGAGCCTTGAGTCTGGGCAGGTTACCTGACATGCCTGTAAGGTGGGCAAGGCAGGTAACGAATTCAATCAACAAAGAAAGAGTGTACAGTGTGCCCGGTCCTGTCTATGGGGGATGGCAGTAAAAGGCACTAGGAGCTGGGCAGTGGTAGCGCACGCCTTTAATCCTAGCACTTGGGAAGCAGAGGCAGGAAGATCTCAGAGAGTTCGAGGCCAGTCTGGTTACAGGGCGAGTTTCAGGACAGCCAGGATTGTCTGCTCCCTGTCTCGAAAACAAAACAAACAAAAAAAGAGGCAGCAGGAACCATGACAAGGAGTCGGACAAGTACAACAGACAATTCACTAAAGGGCTCAATCAAGTTAGCGCCCAAAGAAACCTGGAAAAGGAAACTTTAAATATTCGAAACTACAAGAGACAGCAAAGATGCCGGGCGTGGTGGCACACGCCTTTAATCCCAGCACTCGGGAGGCAGAGGCAGGCGGATCTTTGTGAGTTCGAGACCAGCCTGGTCTACAAGAGCTAGTTCCAGCGCAGGCTACAAAGCCACAGAGAAACCCTGTCTCGAAAAACCAAAAAAAAAAAAAAAAAAAAGAGAGACAGCAAAGATGTGGTACAGAGAAGCACAAAGCGGCTGTAACCCTACCGCCCAGGGAAAGCCTGGCTAGCAATGTGGCGTTTCACGCTGCGTTGGACCTGTCGGGGGGCTGGTGAGTCAGCACAGAAGGGCAAGCACTCGGCGGCGGAGCTAGGCTCCAGCCCTGTATTTGGTTTTTTTAAACGCGAGCGCCCTCTTCTGTTCAGCGAAAGGAACGACCGAGTTCTCTCTGAGAGCCTTGCGGCCCAGGAAAGGCTTCGCGGGCGCTGGCTCAGGCGGCAGAGTTTACAAAATCCCCGCTCCCAAGGGGCGGGAGGCCATCGTTTCCAGGCCAGGCGCCCTCACTGACGTCACAGGTCCTCGAGTGGCCTCTTCCGGGGCGGGAAAGCTGCGCGCTCAGGCGGAAGTGACGCACCCGCGCGTTCCACAAAGTGCCAGCATCTTGAGCTTAGCGGTCTGGGGTGGGTTTGACTTTTAATCACCGCCCGGAAGGGGGACGCCAGAATTTCGGTGCTTTGCAGAAGTGATCCAAGCCTCTGCTGCCGACGAGAGAACCGAAGCTCTGCCTGCGGGAGAGGCCGGGAAGTCTGGGTTAGGTGAGAGGGGCGCAGAGAAAAGGGCGCCCGCGGGCCATGGCGCCACCTTCGGGGGTGGGTCCCGCGTCTCTGCGGTTTGCAGCTGCCGCCAGCTGGCTGGTCGTCCGCCAACGTCGCGTGGAGCACTTCCCCAGAGTAGTAGAGTTTCTGCAGTCCCTGCGCGCAGCTGCTCCAGGCTTGGTTTGCTACCGACACCATGAACGTCTGTGTATAGGCCTAAAAGCCAAGGTATTAGAGTAGAACCTAAAGGGGCGGGATGCGAGGACCGGAGGAAGGCCGACTGGTTGGGATTAAGACCGGTTGAAAAAAGGTAGGAATTCTGAGCTCAGTACCGTGCAGGTGGTGGTGGAGTTGATCCTGCAGGAGCAACCCTGGGTCCAGGTCCTGAATGCCCTGCATCATCACTTCCCAGAGTCCAGACCAGAACCACTGGACCCTGCAACTGTGAGTATTCCCTCGATAGGCCATACTCATGAGGCGTGATGTAACCAAGTAGTCCCTGGGTCCTGGTGACACCCTCTCCCCCTAATTTTTCTGTCTTCCCTCTCCTCAACAGAAAAGGCAAGATAGGAAGATTTTGGAAGCCCGGGAGAATTTTTGCCTGCATGTGAAGCAGCTGTCAAAGGCTGAGGACTTGGCCTCGAGCCTGCCGGTGAGAATGGTTGGTGTGGAGGATTTTATCTGATTCCTGTTTTTTCTAAAACTAATACGATCTGTTTCTCTTTCCCACATATAGGAACTCAAACAAGACTATGGGGAACCCTTTCTGGTTGCCATGGAAAAGCTGTTATTTGAATACTTGTGTCAGCTAGAAAAAGCACTGCCTACAGTCAAAACACAAGAGGTTGTTGAGACAAAATCCTGTAAGGGCAGAGTGTGGGGTGGCCTTTCTGAGAACCGTGGTCCTGATATCTGTCACTTTGCCCACAGCTTGAGGATGCCCTAAGTTGGTTTCAGCCTGGCTGTTCTGTCGCCTCTTCTGTTGCTTTGTGCCACTATGCTATGGATATGGGATGGCCATTTCCAGGTAAGGGAACCATCGGGATAACTAGGAAATTTGGAAGTTAGTGTTTACCTTGACCAAACCTGAGTCAGCTGATTAGAAATTTTGTGGCCTGAGACACAAACCTGACTGAGTTAATTAACCTATTTCTAATTTTATAAAGCATCTTGTTTTTATCTTTCAGAGAGCTCTTCTTCTGGCTCAGTGAATCTGACAGAACCCGTGGAACAGAGTCCTCTTCAGCAAGTAAAACCGGCACACCACAGTCCTCTGCCTAAAGCTAAGCCTGGCCTCCACCAACCAGCTTCACGGGAGCACCCAGGACATTTAGCTGGCAGCCACTTTAATCTGGCCCCTCTAGGGAAGCGAAAATTCCGATCACAGTGGACATCGGCAAAGGGATGTCATAAAGAGCGGCCTACAGTCATGCTGTTCCCCTTTAGGAATATGGACTTAACAGCCCAAAATACATCTAACCGGAAAAGTAGAGAAGAGCATGGAGTGGACACAGCAGGTTCTGTGGGTACGAAAACAGTCTCCACTGGGAAATCCAAGACTTCATCTCAGACCATGGGGAAAAGGGCTCCAGAAGAGAGCTCCCCTGACTCACCTGCTGCCGAGCAAATGGAGTAAGACTTGCTTCTCCTTCCTTGACAAGAACCCATTCCTTGACTACTTTCCTTCTTCACCTACCTTTCCCTTGTTCCCATCTCAGGAACTCCGTGAATTGCTACATGGATCCACTGAGACTGTCGTTATCACCTCCTAGACCCAAGAAACCAGGTTAGTGGGCTGACTCAAGACTGGGAATTTTCAGGGCCTGTACTCACCTATAAGAATGGTTTGGGGCCGGGCAGTGGTGGCACTCGCCTTTAATCCCAGCATGCAGGAGGTGGAGACAGGTAGAGCTCTGTGAGTTTGAGACCAGCCTGGTCTGCAGAGCAAGTAAATGGTTTTGGTTTTAATTGTGGTTTCTCTCCTGCAGTGGCAGTGCAGTCCCCGTCTCTGTGTAGCTCTGTTATTACCATAGGGGACCGGGTTTTGGACTCTGATGAGGAAGAAAATAACCAGAGGGAAAGAAAGGTGAGTAGGAAGAAACAGAAGGCTGAGGCTGAGGGTGGGCAGAGCAAGGCAGAAGTCCACATTAGGGGTTTCGGTTCTAGGAACTGTGCTTCCTTCTCTATAGGAGTCTCTGAAAAACTATCAGAAGACAAAGTTTGACACCTTTATCCCCATGTTTTGTGAGTACATGCCCAAGTCCTGCCTGTTTGTTCCTGGCAAGATAACCAATTCTAGGGTCCTGTAATGGTTCTGGAATGCCCCTTGCACTCTGCCCATTAACCTCTGCAGCTCTGTGTGCAGTTTAGTGGGAATGAAAAGGAAGCCCAGAGCCGAGCTGCCTGGCTACTTTGCTGAAGCTTTGTAATGCTTGAAAATTAAAACTTGAATGTGTTGCAATGTCTTGATGGGAAGAAGGGGAATTTAAGACTTTGTTCTATGTAGGTCATTCCTCAGGAACATAACTGGCTTCCCTAGAGCTGGTTGAAGCCCTTCCCTTATTTCCTTGCTTTGAAAGGGTTGTTCTGATTTATCTGGATGGGTTACCAGGGTTGAGAGCCTAGAAATAAATCATGTGTGCTTGTTCTCTCAATATTCTCTAATGGCAGAATATGTTCTGCAAATGTTCATGCTACTAAGCTATCTGGGACTGGTGACACTAGAATGTAGGTGCTTCATGAGAATAATACTCACTGTTACTGATCCCACTCCTCTGCCTACGAGGAGCGTTTAGATGCCAACTGTGCCGATAGCCCAGCATCTCTTTACCACCAAATAGGACCCATCTTTATTAAGGTTATTTGAAATATTTAAGTACTCTAAACTGTTTAGTTATTTGATGATCTCATTTAATGAAGCCGATTAACATGATTCCAAAAGCCTATTTCCAGACCAAGGCTTGTCATTTATATATCAATCAGCATCTTTTCCTCCTAGTCTTCAGGGTGCTGGCCCCAGATTCCCATTTGTTGATCTCACGTCTTCTTCCTTGCCTCCTCCCCAGTGAGTGAGCGCCCTTAGCATTTTGTGTATGCAGGAAGCGAAAGTGACTACAGGAGCACTCAGGAGTGAGGTGATAGGAACTGAATTAAGTAACACACAGTCACGGTAGCTGGAATGAGAGAGAAGGCCCCAGTGGCAGAGTGTTGCTGACTTGGAAAAGTAGACTTCTCAGGTTATCGAGAATCACTGAAGATTGGATTCACTTGCTGGGTGACTCGGATAAAGGTAGTTCTCCGACTTAATTCCTTCAGTTTAGCAGCCCCTACATATGTGCATGTAGACCGGATGCCTCCTAGGATGTCACGAATAGTATGTTCCACATCCCCTTTAAAAGGAACTTCTACTGTCTTTCCCTCTGAGGCCCTTGGAAAAGAAAAACTTTTATTACCTATTTGCTCAGAATTTCTTAAGCCCAGTGACTCTTTTGTCTCTAACATTGATAACCCCTTTACCATTTTTCTCCCAAGAATTGTACCCTAAATTTCCCCAGAGGCATGACATGATCTTCCATAGTCACATTCACCAACACTCATGCTAGCCTTCCATACATACCTGTACTCAGCCACACCTCCTGAATATTTCTTCATGGCCATTTCAGAACTCATTCCATAGAAGAGCTTGTACTTCTTGCCATCTCTTTCAATGAGTTCACCACCTGATTCACTGTGCCCAGCCAGCATGCCACCCAGCATCACAAAGTCTGCTCCTGCCCCTGCCAAAGTCAAGGAGTTGGAAAAAAGGCCAAGGTACCCATATAGCCACCTTCAAAAACAGCTTGTGTCAGAGTTAGTTCTGTGAACCAACATCTTCTTGGGTCTGTTTGCATAGCTGATCCATAGTTCCTTGGGACTGCTCTGCCCTTGCCTCTGCTACCTGTTAGTTCTAACTTCCTCAAGATTTTTAAAGACCTGGAAGTTCCCTGGCTGGTTTGTTTCTGTGTTCCTATCTTCTAGTGATTTCATTTTATTGCTCACCAGCTAAGTGTGACTTTAGTCCCAAGAAGATAGCTCTCCAATTTTAAGGATCACCTGGGAAACAGAAAAATGGAGATTTGCAGTTTTGTTCCTCATGGTGATTTTGTAGGTTGGGTATACGGCTCAGATACCTGCATTGTCCAAAAATCTCAGAATTTCCTCTGCTAGCTTGTCACAAGTGACACTTTAGGTTTCAGGGTCACTAGTTCATATTATGAATCTGAATGGCTTCCCAAGCTGCTGCTAGCCTGACCCTAGACCCTCAGATGATTTACAGGATCCTCTTCCTATGCTTTCCCAGTCTCCTTACCAAAAGCCTTTGCCACATCCCCAGGACAGCTGCAGCCTCCGTCCTACAAAGTAACAAACACTGTGAGAGACAGCATGGACTTCTTAAGGCTTCACAACTGCCCATATCAAAATGGACATGAATTCAGCTCCTGACTGGGACTTTACTAGAACCCTACACCACAGAAAACATAGCTACTAGGCAGCCAGCCTCAACCCTCCCCAGCCCTTGGATCTTACTGAAATGATATGGCCTTTGAGGCCATGAGCAGCATCTGCACACTCCATCACTGCACTGAGCTGTGGATACCCCACTCCAGTTTTCTTCCGAGTTGTACAAACAGAGCCTGGGAAGAGCGTGACAGGTGAGAAAAGCATTCTATGGTTACCACCAAAGGGGCAGATAGAACAGCGGCCTCAGGGAACCAGCTTACCAGGACCAATTCCCACTTTGATGATGTCAGCCCCAGAGAGAATTAGCTCTTCTACCATCTCTCCTGTTACCACATTTCCTGCCTGAAACACAAGCAAAATAGAGCATCCTTAGGGTCAGTGGCAGAGAGCAGCTCTGTGCTCTCATATGACAAGCCTTGACTATGACTGTCCTCTTAGAAATAAAGGACATCCAGAGCCCTTCTACAGGACCTTCCCAACTTCAGAGGACCTGGATTCCCACTTGCCTTTCTCCCCACATTCCTGTTTTCACTTAGTGTAAAAGATAGAGGGAACTGGCCAGTGTTGTCATTGAACTAGGGCAAAACAGTTCAAGAAGGACCTTTAAGGCAGTAAGGTCAACCAGCAAGAAGACAAATACCACTCAGATCTGACAGTGGTCCCCTTTCACTACCAGGTCACTGTTTCCCAGTCCTGAAGCTCCCTGCCTTCAGAGAGAATGAAAAGACAATGAAATGCGGGCTAAACCTCCATCTGCCTAACTGTACTTGGACAGTGCATGCCCTTCAATGCTGTGAAGAAAATGAAGCCTTAGGTTGTTTCTAACAGGCCTCCAAAAGAATAAAACATGGTTTTATATGGTACTTTTTGTTGTTAATTTGAGACAGGATCTCAGGGCTTAAAACTCCTGTCTCTACCTTCCAGATACTAAGATTATAGGCTATGTGTCGCAATACCAGGCTTCCATGTGATACTTTATATTATTGTAGCATATGTCCATTTCAGTAGGGAGACATACATGTACCACAGGTATATGCAATGTGTAAAATGTTCCATCATGTTTTTTTTTTGGGTTTTTCGAGACAGGGTTTCTCTGTATCCCTGGCTATCCAGGAACTCACTCTGTAGTCCAGGCTGACCTCAACTCAGATCCGCCTGCCTTTGCCTTCAAAGGCATGTACCACCATGCCCGCTTCCATCATGTTTAAGTGAAGTCAGTCACTGGGTTGATGGACTATGAATCAAGGGTCAGAGGTGCTGCACTGGTTAAGACACATCTAAACCTTTGAACCATGACAATACCATATAGACCAGAAACATGGTGCAGCAGAGGACAAATATTGATAGGACAAGATGGAATGTCAAAAGAGGTGGAGACTAGAAACATACCTAGCTGAGTGTGATGGCACATGCTTTTTATTTTTTTTAAAAAGTATTTATTTATTTATGTATACAATATTCTGTCTGTGTGTATGCCTGCAGGCCAGAAGAGGGCACCAGACCTCATTACAGATGGTTGTGAGCCACCATGTGGTTGCCGGGAATTGAACTCAGGACCTTTGGTAGAGTAGGCAGTGCTCTTAACCTCTGAGCCATCTCCCAGCCCTGGCACATGCTTTTAATCCCAGCACTTGGAAGGCAGGCAGTTTGCTGAGTGTGAGGCCAGCCTGATCTACAGAGTGAGTTCCAGGGCAGCCAAGGCTACATAGAGAAACCTTGTCTGGGGAGAGGGAATGGGGGGAGGGGGCAGACTCATACCATGATGGTGTGTTGGGGGAAGCGCCTCCGTACATCCTTTACAAATTCAACAAAATGTTCAGAGTAGCCATTAGCCACATCCAAGCATATGTATTTCACTTGGGGAATAGCTTCCAGGATCTGTTCCAGCTGCTCAAAGTCAGCAGAGCCTGTGCCAGAGCTGGCGGCTAGATGCTGTGGAGAAAGCATTAGATCAGCCTGTGGCACTGTGTCAGAAGTGACCTGCTTGGTAAGGAATCAATAGGGACTAACAGTGGGGATTGATTCCTAAAGAGCCATAAGAGGGTTCCTAGGAAACTGGTGAGGGAGTTACCTCAAGACAGTCAGGATTCTGGCCAGCAAACTCTTGCCACTGATGGACGCTGTAGTGCTTATGGACGGCAGTGAAAAGGGAGAACTGGGGAGGAGAAAGAACCATCAAAAGGGCAAAAACTTGATTAGACTATTTCTAGATATATCTATACTGTCCAGAGAGGAAATGGTGCATTTGAGAGAGAATGTGAAGGAGTTCTGACTGAGCTGATTCAACCACTATTCTTCCTACAAACTCCAGCATGGCTAGCTTTTGGCCCTAAACTAGTACTTGTCAAGCATTCCTATCAAAGTACTGTGATCTGGGTTGGATTGAACTTGTCAGCACAGACATTGCTTGTGACTGACAGGGACATGATGCTGGTACAGCAGGACAAGTAGCAGGCATGGAAGAACTACAAAGAGGCTAGATGGAGCTAGTGTTTGTCTACACTTAGCTCTAAGGCAATCCAGTACTAAAAATTCTGTATTTTCCTCTCTTCTGGTTTACTTGCTAGCAGTACTCCAACTCTAGATTACACAAAGCTAAAGGCTTAAGACAGTGGAGCAAACAAAATACTGTTCCATAATTTATCCTTTTCTGCCGAGTAAGGGCAGATTTTCATGTTAGGAACATAAACATGCAAAGATCAACTTCATCTATCTTGGTAAATTAAAAAAATATAATGACTCCCAGAGTGGTGGTGTCACATGCCTTTAATCCCAGCACTCAGGCAGAAGCAGGTGGATCTTTGGAGTTCACCAGCAGGGCTACAGAGACACCCTGTCTCATTAAAAAAAAAAAAAAAAAAACCACCACCACCAAAAATCTGACTCAGCAGGCTCAAAACCTCTGGCTCATAAAACTACAAATATCCCCTGAGAAAGGCATTTGGAAGACACATGATGATGAAACCAGACAAGAGTCAGGAATTGGTTGAAACAGCACAAATCTTGCAAGTGTGGAGAAACCCAAAGTGGTCATGTTAACGTGCTTAAAAGCTGGTATTCTTTCTCCGTAGCACTCAACTGTCAACATGTTGACAAACAACAGCTCTAGGTGGTCAGCAAATGTTGAGATGTTTGACCTAATAAACACACCCAACACATACCAACCCTGAGAAAAAGTTGGCTTGTATCTAACCTTTCTATTACTGAGACTTGGCTATTTTTCTAGAATTTGATTTTTTGTTTATTTTTGGTTTTTCAAGATAGTGTTTCTCTGGATGTCTTAGAACTTGATATGTAGACCAGACTGGCTTCCAAGTCACAGAGAAACAACTGAGTGCTGGGATTAAAGGTGTGTGCCACCTCTGCCTGACTAAACTTTTGTTTCTGTGACACTTATCATCAGTATTGAAATCCAGTCCCCAGTAAGAGTCATATGTTACAGCATGTCTTTTGACAGACTTACCATCCCCAAAATCTACCTGTCAGAGAAGGCAGACAATAGACAACAGCAGGATTCCTAAACAGTTAGTAAATGGAATAAATAGATAAAGTAATAAAACACCATAACTATCAGTCTCAGAGAAAACACAACAAATATCCTACAAAGAGAGAAAAATCTGAAAGTCCTTTAGGCTAACAGTCACAAACAAAAACAACCCATCAACTAGGGCTACATGGGTTACAAGCAAAGCACATTAAGTTCTCAAAAGTGCCCAGGCAACTATCTACCTTCTCAGCTACATGCACAGAAGCAAGCAACATTACTGACAGGAGCAGTGTCTTCCACTTTCAAAGGGAACAACCTGTATTTAAGAAAAAGCATCCATTTGGGGTACATCTCAGAAACTCCCAGGAACCTAGGACTTAAAGCAGGGAAAATTAAAAGAATAGTAGACATACAAGAAAACTAGTAAGACCGTTTTCTCTAGGACATTATACATATAAGCAGTATTTTGTTTTTGTACTAAATGAATGCTCAATGTTCAAAACAATGGCAGACAAAAGATGTGTGTGATTGGGTTAACCTGGGTGGGTGCTGGAAGAATTTGGTAAGGTATATAACTTACTGGGAGGGGGTTATAAATCAGAAAATGGGCCGGGCAGTGGTGGTGCATACCTTTATTTAATCCCAGCACTTGGGAGGCAGGGGCAGGTGGATCTTTGTGGGTTCAAAGCCAGCCTGGTCTACAAAGCAAGTTCCAGGGCTGGCTCATAAAGCTATACAGAAACTCTATCTCGAAAAACAAGCAAAAAATGGAACAAAATCAAATTCTGAACCTCACTAATTCAGATGGATCTTTGAAGTGATAAAGGGTCCTTAGTAATGGGAAAAATTAGTGAGCCCAATGATTCTATCAGTTGCCAGAGAATGGGAGTAGAAAAGCAAAGCTTCTGCACTCTTATTGGGGTAACATTGGGTATGGTACATAAGATTGGTCTCACCTTACAGAGAACCTTTGCCATCTCAAAAGTCCCCACGGTATCCATATTGGCAGCAATAATGGGAATACCATTGTACATCTGCTTTGAGTTCCGGAATGAGAAGGACCTTGTGAGATCTACCTATAGACATCAACAGGACATTGAGCATTTCATTCATCCATAAAATATGTATCACATTAGAACCAGACAGTTTTCTTGGTCCCCCACAAGTCTGAGGTTAAAAAAGCAAGAAGATAGCTAGCTCACCTCACTTCGAGACTTCAGGGTGCTGCGTTTGGGTCTTAACAGGACATCTTTAAAGTCTAGTTTCACATCATTGTCAATATGAGGCATGATGAAGGGCTGCAGTTAGATAAAAGTTTGAGGGCTGTAAGACTAGGAAGTTACAAGTAAAGAACGGAACCAAGTCCCTCGTGGGCCTTAATTATCTTGATGACGCTAGGACAAGGGCAACCGCTTAAATTGTGTAAAAGATTAGGGTGGTCCTTGAAGTCTTACTAGGACCATCCAGTGTCTGGATTACCCAAAAGCTTCAATCCCAGGTATTGTTAGGGAGAACAGGAAAGAGATCATGATCTCTGAAGGTGCAGTCCTTACCCGGATAATCTTTTTCCCGCCTCAGCAAAAGGCAATTTAGAGTAAGAAACTGACTTAGTCGGAAAGGAGAAAAGAGATGTCAGTCAGCTTCCGGCACAGGGGTACTCACTTCCTGTTGCTTTGACTCAGGTGGCAGTTGACCAAAGATTCTTTTGCTTAGCAACTAGCCGCGTGCAGCTCCGATGAGCCTTCAGGGCAACACCGACAAATTCCGCTAATTGCAAGTCCGACTACCCAAGGAATTCCTGCTTCGGGAGCTGTGCAAGGCCTTCTGGGTAACAGAGTCCACACACTGAGGTTGCCGTTGGGTGCGAGCGGCGGAAGGACTACAATTCCTAGGATGCAAAGGTCGGAGTTGCCTCCTGGCATGATGGGAAGAGTAGTTTGTTCTGCTTCAGCTCTCCGCTAATCCCAGCCAGTTTGGCCCGCGTGGCGTCTCAGGGCGTCGTCTGTACTTTTCCTAAGCCGGCTTGCCTTTTTCTCTACAACGCCACTGACTCGAAACACGAGGGCATTCCTGAGCCTTTCGGAAGCCGGGTGGAAAGAGGAGAGGGTGGATCCGGAGAGTGACCCGGAAGCAGAAGTGTCCCTAGCCGTGGAGTGCTGGGAAGCGGCAGCGGTGACCACAGCGGGAGAAGCAGCACTATAGCCGCCTGCAGCCCCAACCTGGGAGGAAGATGCTAATTAAAGTGAAGGTAGGAGCATTACCAGGCTTGCCAAGACTCTGTGGTGCTGGGCTGGCCGCTGTGCCTTAGGAGAGAGGCGGGGAAGAAAAACCATGTCTTTCCTGAACTTGGAGGGTTGACACCCTCGGGGCCGTGCGCGAGGCGTGATGGGAACTAGGGGGACCCCGGGAGGCTTTGAGCACTCGAGGCCCGTCCCGCCTGAAGACCTCGGGTGTTTGCCTTCCCTACATCCTTCCCAGCTCTAAGCTGTAACCTGAAAGGAGGCCGCGTTTGTCCTGGTCTCACTGTATTCGAACCCTTGTAGTCAGAGAAGGCCTGGCCGCAGCTTGGCTCATCACTCCAGAATTTTTGAGAAAAGCTTTGTCCCCCGTTCTTCATACCTAGGTTGCATGCTTTCCCCGGGCCCTAAAATAGGCTGCCTCCAAAGCACATCACTGAAGCATTAGTCTGGAGACAGTGAGGGCCTCTTAGCAACTATAAGCCTTTTCTAGTGGTTGCCAAGGTTAATAGTGTCTCACCTGTCTTTCAGTAACTGCGCTAGGAGGTGACCACTTGGCACCCCTTGTCTGAGCTGAACAATGAGAACCAGCCTCAGTTCTTTGATTGCATCAGGTTACTTTTCGGCGCATTGGTTCTTTTGTGTCTCCTTCAGCTCCCTTAGTTCATCAGCTTTAAACCCTTCCACCCTTTTCTGCAGTTTTTTCTTTTGTCCGTTTAGACAGACACAGGACTGACAGCTGATGCATCCTGACTTTAATTTGAGCTCTTAATAGCTTTGTAAGCCTGTCTTCAGGTCTGTATATGTCAGCTGTTGTTAACTTGGTTTTCTCCAGTCCCTCCATTAACTTTTTTTTTTTTTTTTTTTTTTTCCGAGACAGGGTTTCTCTGTGGCTTTGGAGCCTGTCCTGGAACTAGCTCTTGTAGACCAGGCTGGTCTCGAACTCACAAAGATCCACCTGCCTCTGCCTCCCGAGTGCTGCGATTAAAGGCGTGCGCCACCACCGCCCGGCCTCCATTAACTTTTTAAATTAAGGGTTGAAGCCAGCCCGGTGGCTCACTCTGTAATTCCAACTCTTGGGAGGCAGAGGCAGGCGGACCTCTATGAATTTGAGGCCAACCTGGTCTACAAATCGAGTTCCAGGACAGCTAGGATTGTTAGACAGAAAAACCCTGTCTTAAAAAAAAGTATTGAAGCCAGAGAGCAGTTGATGTGTGCTATTTTTCAAAAATTGATTGGTCATCTATGCATGCATTAATAGGTCTTTGAGTCTTAAACTTTTTATTTTGGTTGTTTTTAGTGTATGCAATGATAGGTCTCATTGTGAGGGTATGTGTTTCATGGTGCTTTGCTCATATTCGTCTCCCATGGACTGGCCCTTCCTCCTCTCAAATAGCCCCTCCTGCAACCAGTTTCAAAGTAGAAATTATGGGAAGTAGTAAAAGACAAGATCTCCTGAGTAAATTGGGAGCATGGGGACCTTGGAAGAGGGTTGAAGGGGAGGGGAGCAGAGAAAAATATAGAGCTCAATAAAAATCAATAAAATTTAAAAAAAATTATTAGCCAGGTGGCGCACGCCTTTAATTCTGGTGCTTGGGAGGCAGAGGCAGGCGGATCTGTGTGAGTCCAGCCTGGTCTACAGAGTGAGCTCCTAGATAGCTAGGGCTGTCCAGAGAAACTGTGTTTTAAAAAACAAACAACAGCAGCAACAAGAGAAATAGTAATGATGGTTGATGTCTGAAGTTCCAGTACTCAGGAGACTGAGACTGGAGTTTGTGGCTATATCTAGAGACCCTGTCTCAAAAAAAAAAATAAAAATAAAAACTGGGAAGGAAAGAAAAGAACGGATGGGGGAGAAGGCCGGGATCTGAGTGCTAGGCTGCTTGACTAGCACACGTGAAGCCTTTCACTTGGTTCTCAAGGCCAAAATGTAGAAATTGACTAATAATCTAAAATTGGGAAATATATGTTTATGTTTTGCAAAATGAAAGTGGGTATACTGTTGGGTAAAGGTATTGTTTTGTGACTCTTGTTTTCATTTTTGTTAGAGGTGTGATAGTAATTCGTGTGGATTTGGGAGGAGGCGTCCTTTGTTTTATCTGTAAGGGTGTTTTGCCTGAATGTTTGTCAGTGTGCTATGTGTGTTTAGTGCCCCCAAGAATCCAGAAGAGGGTGCTGGTAACTGGAGTTACAGATGATTGTGAGCTGCCATGTGGGTGCCGGGAACGGAACTGTGTCGTTTGCAAGAGCAGTAAGTGCTCTTCACTGTTGTGCCACCTCTTCCACCCCATTATATGTATTCCTTAATGGTCTTGCTGTGAAATCTTTGAGACATATTAAAGGATGAAGGCTTTGCTTTTTCATCACCCCCTGCTCCAAAGGGGTGGTTATTCTCCTATTTATGTTGTGTTTGTTTGTTTTAAACAGTTTAGGCCTGGAAAGATGGCTCAGTAGTAAGACTGTTCTTCTTAGGACCCAGCTTTGAAACCCAGCCCTCACACAGCAGCTGACATCTGTAGCTCCAGCTCCAGGGGATTCCACGCCCTCTTCTGGCCTCCACAGGCACTGCATGCGTATCTTCACAGACATATGCAAGCAAAGCATCAATACACATAAAATAAAAATAAATCTTTTTTTTTTTTTGTCTTGTTTTGTTTTGTTTTTCGAGACAGGGTTTCTCTGTGGCTTTGGTACCTGTCCTGGAACTTGCTCTTGTAGACCAGGCTGGTCTCGAACTCACGAAGATCTGCCTGCCTCTGCCTCCCGAGTGCTGGGATTAAAGGCATGCGCCACCACTGCCCGGCAGATAAATCTTTTTTAAAAATTAAAAAACTCAGTACTGAGAGATTTTACCTCATGACTCATGGAGCTTACTATTTGATATGCTCTGATGTTAGCAAACCATTTTAAGTTGTTTTTGTTAACTGTTTTTGGGGTGAGATTTACAGTTTAAAAAAATACTGTGTTCCAGGTAGACTTCTCAGACTTATTGGACAGAAAAAAAATCACCTAAGGGCGTTGCTAAAATGATAGTCCTTGCTCAGGAGAACTGCACTGGCAGTGGTGTGTGTTTTATTACTTCTGTTTTTGAACCCGCTGCTGTAAGCCTAGACTGGCCTCAAACTTGTGAAGATCCTCCTGTCTCAGCCTCCTAATGCTGGCTGAGCCAGGGTGTTGGTAGCCCCACTCAGGCTGACCCCCAATTCAGTTCCTCCTGCCTCAGCCTCCGAGGGCTAGGGTTATAGACGGGCATCACCATCCTCAGTTTTTACTCAGTGTTTACTATTCTCCTTGTCTGCAACATCTGCCTATGTTTTTCTTTATTTTTTTATTATGTCTACGTATATGGGTGCTTTGCCTGCTTGTATATTTGTTCACCAATTGTGAGCCTGATGCCAAGGAGGCCAGAAAAGGACACTGGATTCCCTGGAACTGAAGTTGTAAGCTACCATATGGGTTCTGGGTCTCCTAAAAAAGTACTCTTGACCATTAAGCCATCTCTTTAGCCCTTCTTCTGTCTAATATTAATCCTTCTGTCCTCCATCTCTTTCTCTGCTGTTTATATATTAAGTATATGAAATATTTAGTTCTTCTGTAGAACTTAAGAGTTTTTAACAGGGTTCTTTGTAGATTACTCATTTTTCACCTGTTTCTCTATATTGCTGATATCTTGTCTAACTTTATGTACTCCTTTCTCCTTCACAATTAAGTCCTTCCTGCTTTTGTTTTGTTTGACATAGGATAGGGCATTGTGTATGCTAGCTAGATCCCTAGCCCAGACCATTTCTGAGTGAAATCTGTGACCTGATTCCATGGTCCTAAAATCAAATGCATTCTCCTCTATCATAAGTCATCTTCCCGTTACCTTGAGCATATGCTAACCCTGTCAATCAGCCAGGCATCTGGAGCACTTCTTTTTGTTTGCTTGTTGGTTTTGTTTTGTTTTTCAAGACAAGATTTCTCTGTAACAGTCCTGGCTGTCCTGGAACTTGCTCTGTAGACCAGGCTGGCCTCAAACTCATAGAGATCCACCTGCCTCTGCCTCCCAAGTCCAGGGATTAAAGGCGTGCATCACCACCTGGCTCATAAAATATTCTGTATTTTACTTTTTAAAATTTTTATTTATTTACTTTTATTTTATGTGCATATGGTGTTTTGCCATTAGTGTTGGATCTCCTGGAACTGGAGTTACAGACAGTTGTGAGCTGCCAAGTAGGTGTTGGGAATGAATTAACTCAGGTCCTCTGGGAAAACAGTTAATGCTCTTAACCATTAAGCCATCTGTCCAGCCCCGGAATTTTTTTTATTTTTGAGGTGAGAGGTGACAAGTGTGGCTGCATTATGCCACGGGGGTATGTGGCGGTCAAAGGACGACTTTGTTGAATTGGATCTCTCTTCTCAACTTTATGTGGGTTACAGGGATTAGAGTCAGGCCACTAGGCTTGTACGTGAGCACTGTTAACTACTGAGCCATCTCTAGCTCTTAAGGTGGCTTTTTCTAAGGTTTTCCTTTGGGGGGGCAAGACATTGTTTCTCTGTGTAGCCCTGGCTGTCTTTGAACTCACTCTGTAGACCAGGCTACCCTCCAACTCAGAGATCTGCCTGCATCCGTCTCCCAAGTGCTAGAATTAAAGTGCTATGGGGAAAGGCCAGCTTTTTCTAAGTTAATGACCTAGAAATGAAATTCTATAGTTGAAAAGTTTTTGCATTTGAAGTATTAAGGTAAATAAAACAATGATTTATGGACAACACAGAATTACAAACCTCACTTTGTTATATGAGGGATTATTGTATTTAATTTCTTTATCTTATTAAGATGGGATCTCACTTATCTCAGGCTAGATTTTTATGTAGCCAAGAATTATCTTGAGCTCCTTTATCTTCCTGTCTCTAGTTCCCAGGTGCTTGGATTATAGGTGTGCACTACTGCATCCAGTTTCTACGGTTTACGTGCCTGAGCCCAGGCCATCATAGGCGAGTACATAGGCGAGTATTTCTGTGTTTCTGAGATAGCATCTTACTATGTATCCCAGACTGACCTCACGTTTATTAGCTTCCATACTCTGGAGTGCTGGGATAATAGGTGTGTGCATGACCAACTGTCTTAGTTAGGGTTTTGATTTCTGTGAAGAGACACCATGACCACAGCAACTCTTACTAAGTAAAACATCTAGCCGGGCGGTGGTGGCGCACACCTTTAATCCCAGCACTCGGGAGGCAGAGGCAGGTGGATCTCTGTGAGTTCGAGACCAGCCTGGTTTACAAGAGCTAGTTCCAGGACAGGCTCCAAAGCTACAGAGAAACCCTGTCTCGAAAAACAAACAAACAAAAAATCTAATTGAATGACTTATAGTTTCAGAGATTTATCCATTATCTTCATGGCGGGACATGGTAGCATGCAGGCAGACATGGTGCTGGAGAAGGAGCTGGGAGTTAACACATCTTGATCTGCAGACAACAGGAAGTGATCTGAGATTCTGGGCATGGCTTGAGCATATATGAGACCTCAAAACCCACCTCTACAGTGACACACTGCCTCCAACAAGACCACACCTCCTAATAGTGCCACTCTCTATTATCTTATGGAGGCCAATTACATTCAAACAACCACACCAATACAACTTATAAAGGATAGCATTTAATCTGGGGCTTACAGTTTCACAGGGTGAGTCCATGACCATTATGGCAGGAAGTATAGCATCAGATAGTCAGGCATTCTGTAACAGAAGCTGAGAGTTCACTTCAGTCCACAAGTGTGAGGCAGAGAGGGAGAGAGAGAGCGCGCACGCTAACTGGAAGTGGCCCATTAACTCTGGACCAAGTAGTCACACATGAGCCTGGGGCCATTCTCACTCCACCACAGATGACAATTGATTTGGGGCGGTGGGATTTATGAAATCTTTGTCTGTTTTAGACGCTGACTGGAAAGGAGATTGAGATCGACATTGAACCCACAGACAAGGTGATGTATGCTCAGCATGTTGCCTCCTGTCTTTATGTCTTTGTATGTGCCTATGACCTTGGGCCTTTTGTTCTCATGTTGTCCACACAGCCTTGTTCTTACTATTTCTATAATTCTAAGCAGCCTCTGACCCCTTGTTCCTCTAAAGGTGGAGCGAATCAAGGAGCGTGTAGAAGAGAAAGAGGGCATCCCCCCACAACAGCAGAGGCTCATCTACAGTGGCAAACAAATGTAAGTCTGGGTGCAAAGTGGGGTATAGCAGCCCTGTGTGAAGACAAGGTGGCAGGGCTAGAGGTGCAGAGGCCTGCCAATACTTCAGTGTCCCTGCTTTCAGCTCTTTGACAGTTCGGTGGAGCACATGGAATCTTCTCAGAATAAGAGAAGTCATAGAATATAATATGCCAGACATAGAATAGCATATATTGAATTATAAACTAATGTTGAAACAGTTATCAAACTACTAAAGCATATTTGTAGAATAGTAATATATGTGCTTTATTAATGTATTTTTTAAATTTATTATGTATAGTTATGTATTTATAGGTCTGCGTGTGAGTGCAGGTGCTTACAGCTTTCAGGTCCCCCTGGAGCTATAGTTACACAAGATTGTGAGCTTCTTGAAGTGGGTACTGAAGTCGGAACATAGGTCTTCTGCAAGACCAGTTTGAACTTTTAACTGCTGAGCTATCTTTCCAGCCATCTTTATTAATATCTTATTGTAAGGTCTAATAATGGGTCTGAGAGTTGCTTTTCTTTTTAAATTTTTCAAGATACCTACAAACAGTTATAATATAATTTAGAAATATTTAATTTCTGTTGTGTAGGTTACCGTAATATGTTCAAATTAAATACTAATTATAGCTAGGAGCTAATAAAAATAAAGGAATGTTTTTCTCATCCGATTTCACAGGCCTCCCAAAGAGATCCCCAAGCCCAGGTTACAGATGCATTTCTAATGCTTTTTCTTTCCATAGGAATGATGAGAAGACAGCAGCTGATTACAAGATCCTAGGTGGTTCAGTCCTCCACCTGGTGTTGGCTCTTAGAGGAGGAGGTGGTCTTGGGCAATGATGAACCTCGGTTCCATTTTACCTCCTTGCCCTGTCGCTCATAATGAAGCATCACATATCCTCTCACGCTCTGGGACACCAGAACTTCTGCCCTCTCCCTTGGATGCCCAGTCTTGTGTGTCTACTGGTGGGAGAATGTGAGGACCCCAGGGTGCAGTGCTCCTGGCCCAAATGACCATTTCTGGCTGTTGGGTTTTAGTTTGCAGTCCTGTGTGTTTCCCTCTCTTACGGCTATATCCTTGGTTGTTAATAAAGTATTTCCTGGCCTCCTGGATTCTTTCTTCTTGACACACATGACTGAAATAGAAATGGACACAGTGGTAGGCAGGACAGTGGAAGGGTGCTATTCTTAGGTTTGTGTTGAGAATGGGGGTGGGGGACCTAACTGTATCCCCAGCTGAGGCCTAGCACTTGTTGGCCTCAAACTCACATGGATCCCCATCTGCCTTCGGAGTGTTAGGATTAAAGGCATATGCCATCAGTCTGGCATATTCTTTATTCTAAACTGTATCCCAGGCTGCCCATCAACTCGCTTCAACATAGCCTTTCAATTGGAAAACATTTTACCCCATTATCCCAAAGGATCCCAGATGGGGGTGTTGTCATCTCTCTATGTATAGATGGACACACTGAACCCAGAGGAATTAATTCTTCAAAGTTCTAAACGCCAGTTTAGCCTGCTTTTGCACTCCACCTAAGAAACAAGCTCACGTAGTTTGGCCCTCGTCCTTAGGAGGAGGATTAGACTAGGAAAGCCTGCCCAGTATTCTCTTGTGATCAACTCTTAACTAGCTCATGAGTGCCAAGTATTGCCTCCAAGTAGCTAGGTGTGGTGGTTGAGGCCTGTAATTCCAGCACCTGAGAGGCTGGGGCATGAGAATCGAGAATTCCAGAGCAAGCCAGGTGGTGGTATACTCTAATCTCAGCACTTGGGAGGCAGAGGTGGGTGGATTTCTGAGTTCAAGGCCAGCCTGGTCTACAGAGTAAGTTCCAGAACCCACCAGGGCTACAGAGAGAAACCCTATCTTGAAAAATAAAGCCATGATGGAACATTTACACATTGTACATACCTGTGGTACATGTATGTCTGCTTACTGAAATGGACGTGTGCTGCGATAATATGAAGTGTCACATGAAAGCCTGGTGTTGTGACACATACCTATAAGCCCAGCATTTAGGAGGTAGAGACAGGAAGGAGTTCAAGGCTAACCCTGAACTCAACAGCAAAAAGTATCACAAAACCATGTTTTATTCTTTAGAAGCTTTTTAGAGACAAAATCCAAGGCTTCATTTTCTTCACAGTATTGAAGAGAATAGCAGCCTACTGTTGATGAAGATGCTAGAAACCTAGGGAAGAAATGCTCTCCCTGAGCAGCCCTGCTGGATCTTTACGCTGGTTTGGAGACCACCGTCTCAGGTTTTACACCCTCTACCCCTCGTTGCCCTGCCGATCTCAATTCCTAGGTATAAGTAACTCCCTTAGGCCTTGCGTGTAGCGGAGGCTCAGGCACACATCACGGGGTGCAGATACTATATTCTTTCTGCTTTCACTGTTGCCGAAGACTGGTTTTTATACAATTAAGATGCTGATGGCAAGACGAGATGAGCACAAAATAATAAACTGATAAGGTCTCAATTCCAAGATAAAGGTGCAAAAAGGTTTCCGTGGCTCCAGTGAAAAGTGAGTTGGGTGGTGTAGACAAGACACCAAATACTAGTGGCCAGTGTCTTGGAGAGAGACGTCACCCGCTGCAGGTAATCTTCCCGCAGAGCCTCCGAAGGCGCTCTAGCGCTGTCGGACGGCGACGCTCTAGTCACCCGAGCGTCGCCGGTTCTCTGTGGCGCGCCCACAGCTTACTTGGCCACCATAGAGTTAGGGTGCTCTCGGTGCTGAGTTTGGGTTTGCGGGTGGATCATGACACCGCTGCCAAAGCTTGCGGTTTTTGATCTGGGTGAGGAACAGCAGGGAGAGTTTCGTACGGCGCTTCCCTTTCCCACTCCTGGCGTTGGCTAAGTGTCTGCTCCTCCAGGTTGAACCTTCTCCCTCCTTCCTCTCGCAGATTACACGCTCTGGCCTTTCTGGGTTGATACACACGTAGACCCCCCGTTCCACAAGAGCAGGTGAGACAAGAGGGTCCAGGTATGGGGCCAGGAGGGACTTTGCGGGAGCTGAGCGTGTGTCACCCTCTCCAGCGATGGAACTGTACGAGATAGGCGGGGCCAGAACATCCGACTGTACCCGGAGGTACCGGAAGTCTTGGAAAGGTTGCAGAGCCTTGGAGTGCCAGTGGCCGCTGCTTCACGGTAAGAAAAGTGACAGTCCTGCTGACGCATCTCCACGCATGAGGAAATTGCATGTAACTCCCTAAGCACCAAAAGTTAGGCGGTGCAAACGTACAAATATTTCGTTGCTTTTCTATCCTATACTTTCTGGGGTTTTTTTTTTTTTGGTTTTTTTGTTTTTTGTTTTTTGGTTCTTTTCGAGACAGGGTTTCACTTTAGCTTTGGAACCTGTCCTGGAACTAGCTCTTGTAGACCAGACTGACCTCGAACTCACAGAGATCCTCCTGCCTCTGCCTCCCGAGTGCTGGAATTAAAGGCATGGGCCTCCACTGCCTGGCAGAAAGGTTTTTTGTTTTTAAATTTTTATTGTATGTGCATTGGTGAGTGTGTCAAGTCCCCTGGAACTGTAGTTACAGAGTTGTGAGCTGCCATGTGGGTGATGGGAATTGAACCTGGGTCCTCTGGAAAAGCAACCAGTGCTCTTAACTGCTGAGCCATCTCTCCAGCCTCCTTTCTGTTCTTTTAAATGATTAAATGTTGACTCAGTGCCAGCTATTTCAAAATCTCTGGTATTGAATAACAGTGAGCAAATCGGTCCCCCTACCCCCGTATACTTAATTTTACCCGCATCCCTGGCATTCTCCTAATGCCACTCATTGGGTTTTGTTTGTTTGTTTGCTTTTTTTTTTTCCAGGACAGGTGAGACAGAAGGGGCCAACCAACTTCTGGAGCTCTTTGACCTCGTCAAATATTTTGTTCATCGGGAAATCTATCCAGGTAGCAAAGTCGCACACTTTGAGAGGTAGGCAGACAGCTAACGGGGGGAGCAGGAGGCATACCAGAGAGGAGGTCAGATGAGCCAACTTACCAGCTGGTTGCCCCTGCTCTGTCTTTTACAGGTTGCACCATAAGACTGGAGTTCCTTTCTCTCAGATGGTCTTCTTTGATGATGAGAAGC
The DNA here is from genome assembly GCA_028555095.1 of Dicrostonyx torquatus. Lineage (NCBI taxonomy): Eukaryota > Metazoa > Chordata > Mammalia > Rodentia > Cricetidae > Dicrostonyx > Dicrostonyx torquatus. The sequence goes on along the minus strand of JAQHUG010000370.1, from coordinate 1,535,556 downwards.
GGAATATCATAGATGTGGGCAAACTTGGTACTGAGTCACCACTGGGGGGTGAGGAGAAGGGGTTCTTAGGAGGATGTAGGAAAGTAAGTGTGGGGTGGATAATGGATGGCAGATGAGAACAATAATGAGGAGGCTTGAGAGCTGGTAAAATGTGACTTCTTTTTGTTCTAGGTGTTACCTGCGTTCACATCCAGAATGGAATGAGTTTGCAAACACTAACTCAAGGATTAGAGACATTTGCGAAGGCCCAGGCTAGACCCTGATGTCCAACCCTGGGGCTAAGCCTCATCCAAGGTGTAAAACCGAAATCAAGAAAGCCTTGTTAGGTGCATTTGCAATGTATTAAAGTGTCCGTCCGTGTGTGAGTCATGGGTTTACACACAGGGTGGTTCTTTCCATTTTTCTAACGTGGAAGCTGGGTTTGACGGCGCTGGAGTGTTGGGACCAGAGTGTGAAAGATTAGCCTGCTTCAGGCTGTTCCCTCATGTTGGAACCTATCCGCTGCGTCACATGAGGGTGCCATAACGCTGTGCACATCCTGTAGGGAGTAGAAGCTATTACTATTTGGGAATAACGTCAGGGCCAGCATTTTTTTGGTAGTAGAGAGTAACACGGCTGCTTTAAGAGGAGTGAGCCAAACCAAGCGCTTGCCTCTGTCCTACTATGGTCTTGGTTGCGCCTGTTGGATGTCACAGCTATGCCCTGAACAGATTGGCCAAGGCCAGTCTCAGGTTGATGATAGTCTTAGAGGAAAGACGAAAAAATAAAGTGGCAATGAATAGGATCGGTAGACTCTTTGGGAGGGATGAGCCATTGGAAGTGCTGACCAGAGGGGAATAGGAACATAGCAGCACCGGGAGGGAAGAGGACCAGGAGACAGGCCGGCCAGAAAACCCGGTCCTTAACTGAGATCGGTATTCTTTGGTGCCAGAAGGCCAACCTTGTCCAACTGCCTTGCCTCAGCCTGCCTTGAATGGAACTGAATGGGGATGTGAGTGGTCGGTGTGGCAATTGTTAGCTCCCCAGGCACAGGCTTGGAGGAATTGGTTTCCAGATGACTACATCTGGTCTTTTCCAAAATGTTGTAGTTTACGTGTAAAAGAAGTGTGAAGTGAAGAAGAAAGACGACCTTCTTTAAGCTCGTATCTGATGGTATAGCTATGTCCAGAAAAAGTGATTGGCAACTCGATGATGGAGATGACCCTGACAAACCAAGACAGCATGAAAGTAGGCGCTGGACAGTGTTCAAAAAGGCTGTTTGCCAGGTGTAGCGCTGAGGTAACTCTGGGAAGGAGCCTTCAAGAAAGAGAAGCAGGAGTACAATAGTTTAGTGAAAACTGAACTCTGGCTGTATTGGGTTTGTGGGATGTGAGGGTACAGAAAGGATAGGATGTGGAAGCACTGATGGAGGGTGGCACATCATCAACGACCTTGTGTACTCCAGAAGAACTTTTTGATCTGTCGTGTAGGCAATGAAGAGAGTATGGGAGGACTTTAAGCAGGCAGCGGCCACTAAGCGTTTATTTGCAAAGATTATCATTCAGATATAGAAGATGGAGGAAGAAATGGAAGCCACATTCGCTTCCTCGCACCCCTTTAGTGTGAGCATGTAGCTAGAGCAGGACCTTTGAGCTCTCCAAAGACAGCAAGTGGGACAATGATCAGGAAATGTGACTCGAAGCTTAGAAAAGCTAAGGAACATGGGCTTTGAGACAGGGTATTGCCTTGGCTGACCTGAACACAAGCATAGTTCAGACTGGCCTCAAACTTGCAGCAATCCTCCTGCCTTACCTGCCTCAGCCTCTGAAGTGTTGGGGTTATAGGTGTGTTCCACCATACCCAGCACAATGTTTTGATTACTACTTAATCTACCCCATCTCCAGTTAAGACTTTAGATGAAACCCACATACATCTTTGTGCTAGTTTTCTTATCGAGTGATACTGATACATTCATTGCAGAGAATCGCTTATAGATGAGCAGTTACGGTAATGCCTAGCATATACTGTGTTCTTCGCTCTTTAGTAGCTAATACTTTTCCTTCACACAATATGGCTCTGTACCACTGGACTCTTGAGGGGAGAGAGGAATCTAACTCCTGAAGAAGCAATATAGAAACTGAAAGAGACAGAAGAAATTCTGATCAAACAGGAATTTCTGAAGAAGTTCAACAGGAGCTACACAAAGCCAAAATGTATGGGACCAAGAATAAGCAAAGTAAGGGAGAAAAAGGGCTGCTGGGGAGGGCCCAGTGGTAAGCAGGTGCTTCTGACCCTGATGTTCAGGGTGTGGGCTGGATCAGTCACCCTGCAGGCTCTATGAGAAAGAAAAGGTTAGAACAGAATCTGGCACAAACTCACGGGACATTATCCATCCTGGAGGTTCAGCCAGTGCCATTGAGAATGCCACCGCCAATGCAGAAGTGCTTTGTACCATGGATCTTGCTGCCCAAGGCATGAAGAAAGCCTGCCAGGAAGTGTGGGGATGGGGAAGAAACATAAGGGCCCCAGCGACTTGGAAGGGTGGCTTGGGTCAATACTTTGAACTTATTTTTAGGATTGTG
>JAQHUG010000370.1:1505585-1532355 GCA_028555095.1 Dicrostonyx torquatus | reverse complement strand
GGTGTGGAGGCCCAAAATGTGAGCCTAGTTTCCACCTTGTCTGATGGTTAGAGAGTTTGGAGGTCACTCAAAATGGTTGACAAGCATAGTTGCACGTCCCAACTCAGGATGTGATCTTGATTCTTTTGACGTTAACATAGCTCCATTCTGTCCTGACAGACAGTCAGGATGTACAAACGTACTTCTTTCTGCTCCTTCTTTTGTAACTCTGAGGTCACCTGGGGAGGGGTGGCCTTCAGCATACTGATCTAGAGCAGTTTAGCTACCTAGACAAGAAAATGCTGATGATTTGATGTCTCAGAGTGATAAAGCGATTGACTGTATGAGTTATCCTTTGTATCATGTTAATAAAGTCTTTTGTTACCTTCTCCCCCCCTCCCATTTATGTTGGATATAAAAGTTGTGGAAAAATAAACATGGCTGATTTCAGGATTTCAGTAATCACTGGAATACCCTCCCCGTACTGTTCTATGGTTTCTGTCTTACTTTTATGCATCTTCATATTCTTATATTTCTAAAATTCCCATGCCCCTACCCTGGTAAGAGGTGATTTTGTCAAGGCTGGTCCTCACCACTGAGGGTTTTGGCTTTTTTAAAGAAAGATTTATTTATTTATTTATACAGTATCTTGCCTGTAGGCCAGAAGAGGGCACCAGATCTCATTACAGGTGGTTGTGAGCCACCATGTGGTTGCTGAGAATTGAACTCAGGTCCTCTGGAAGAGCAGTCAGTGCTCTTAACCACTGAGCCATCTCTCCAGCCCTAAATACTTCTTTTTATTTGTGTATATGTGTATGTTTGTGTGTGTTTGTGGGGGTGTCCACAGAGACCACAGGAAGATATTGGATCCCCTGGAGCTGGGGTTAACAGACAGGTGTAAGCTGCCTCATGTGGGTGCTGGGAATCAAACTTGTGTCCTCTTAACTGAGCCTTCTTTCCAGTCCTTACTTTGGATTTCTAAAACTTCTCAGACATAATGTGCATCATGTTTTTGATGATTGGACTACCTCCTTGCTTTCTTCATGCTGGCCAGGGCATTCTGGGCAAGAAAAACTCATTCTTTCTTAAAGCTTCATAAAATCCAGTGTGAGGGTTTCCATATGAAGGAAAATCTTCATTTGTGAGAGGAGAAAGCCAATGGTGTCTAGGGACTGGGGGGGACTTGGAGGGAGGGTGCCTCCCTGATTCCTTGGCAGTGTGTCTTGTTCTTAGTGACACTGACAAGGTAGAGGAACTGCTGGCTGACATCACTGAACAACAGGAGCTGGCCCAGCAGGTATCAGATGCCATTCCTCACCCTAGGGTTTTGGAGATGGTGTGGATGAGGTGACCAGGGTGAGGGGTCAGAGAATATTGGGAAAAGCATTGGACTGCTTAGAAAGAAATCAAGAGAGACTCTTGGAATAACTTTAGGAGGGAAACTCAAAAGTGAGTCTTTGGGGACTGGTTGTTTTCTTTGTCTTGACCAATCTTGTCGTCCTGTGTCCAGGATGAATTGCTGCAAGATCTGGAGAAACTGGAGCAAGAGGAATGAACTCAGAAGTTGTTAACTGTGGGCATTGAGGAGGAAGAACCCCCGGTCAGATGGTCTGGTGTACCTTATACACATCTGCTTGCAGGGGCAGGTACCCAGAACTCTTTGTTAAAGACTTGAGGGCGAAAGATAGGAGAGGTAAGGTTATTACTGCTAAGTTATACAGACTGCTGACTGTATTACAGCATCTGACTGAAAGGGAGTGGGGATGGAAGCCCAGAATCCAGCCTGTGCTCCCATCCTCATTTAGGGATGCAAATAAAAGTGATAGGCCTGCTGTTTGTTTTCCCTCTTGGTTCTGGGGTGCTGTGGGAACGGATATCATCAGGCACAAGGACCACATCTTTAGGTTTGGGGTTTCATTTGTTTGTTTGTTTGCTGGAGAGAGACAATTCAGCAGGCTCTATGTAGGTGTCAGAGCAGGAGCAGGCTGGAGGGGTTTTTGTTTGTTTTTTGAGACAGGGTTTCTCTGTGTAACAGTCCTAGCTATCATGGAACTCACTTTGCACACCAGGCTGGCCTCGAACTCACTGAGATCTGCCTGCCTCTGCCTCCCAAGTGCTGGGATTAAAGGCGTGCGCCACCACTGCCTGGCCATGGCTGGAGGTTTTAAGGCTTTAATACTTCTCTTTTCTGGGTATTCTCCCTCCCCCCAAAGCTTCCAGAAAAGACAAAGACAAAGTAGCACTAAAGCAGTCGGCAGGCTGGACGTCCTAAGAGTTTGTCTTCGCTGTCCCTAAGTGCAAACTCTGAGAGCTAAGGGAGCATAGCTTGGAATTCCTTGCTGCAGTGGCAGTGTGGCTGTCTGAGAAGGGCCCACTGTTCTCCCCTCTTTGGCTGAACTTTGAAGAAGGATCTTGCTGCAGGAAGAACCCCTGAATTCCCTCCTTTTTGGTTAGCAGAAGACTGATTTTTGTCTCCAGCAAAACTGGGTAGGTAGATTCCTAGTGTCTGTGTGTCTTGTCTACTCTTGAGGTTCTTCCTCCTGGTTCTCTGAGCCTTGTTTTAAGTAGTGAAACACAATGAGGAATGAAGGGGAGCTGGGGAAACAAACGGCCATCTCCGATATCTCAGACTATGTTCTGGGCAGCTGCACCTTTCAGTTTGATTTATCATGGAGTTGCCTAGTGCCTAAGGTTACAAAATTGCCATCATCACCAGGTGTGGTGGCCCATGCTTTTAACCTCAGCACCCAAGGAGGCAACGGCAGGTAGATCTCTCTGAGTTCAGACCAGCCAGGGCTGCACAGCCAGGGTGTGCCCTGTGTATCAATCAATCAATCAATCAGTGGGAAGAGGGGAAAATCATCTTAGAAACACGTTGATAGCCAGACATGGTGGGACATACCTGTAATCCCAGCACTCTGGAGGATCATGAGTTTAAGGCTAGTCTGAGCTACAGAGGGAGTTCTAGGATACTTGAAGGAGGAAAGAAGGGGAGGAGGGGAGAGAAGAGAGGAAATGAGATTATGAGGAGCCAATCTGAGTCTTTCCCATTGCCTCATTTCTCTTCTGCAGGGACAAGTAGCTTTTCTTTATCTAGAACTCACAGTTCACAAGGCTTGGCTTGACCTCTATGACTTCAGTGTCTAGGAGCCCTGGGTCCCTGGCCTCTCCGTACTTGATAAAGTGATCCCAGAGGAAAAGGGTGCAGAGACACTTAAGTAAGCCCTGATGTTTTTTCTGTGGCGCGTCGGCAGGCAGCACGAGCATCTAGGAACAGGCCTGTCCTTTCCTTGTTAACTTCTCTGCAACTGAAACTTTTACCCAAGTTGGGAGCAAACACAAAACCGAAAGAACAGTGCTATAGCTTTTGATTGTAAATGGGCAGAGCTAGAGTGAAACAGAGCAACAAAGGCTTTTCCCTCCTTGTCCCATCTACTGCTGGAACATTAGAGAACAAAAATGTGAAATAAGAGCCAGAAGTTTAGCTGACATCGCAGTTTCCCAAGTCAATTCCATTCCTTTTCCATGTGTCAAGAGCACAGGTTCCAGGCTTTGGGCAGAAATCCACCCTCGGTATGTTCTCCACTAAGACTGTTGAGGAAGGAATGCCTTTGACCCTATATGATGAAACTAATTAGATTTATTTTTATATAAAAGATTTCCCCCCAAGACCCTCCAGCTTTTCTCCTTAGCCCCCACCTCAGCCAGTTTCAAGCTGTGATTTCCAAGGATTGGTGGCGATTAGTGTTGCTGACGGGCTGAGACATCGCCTCGAGCAGCTTGATTTCATTCGTGGGTTGCTCAGACTGGAACTTGTGCATCCAGGGGTCCTTGAGGACATCCAGGATGGTGGCACGCTTAGTAGCTTGGCGTAGCATCTGGAAGATCAGGTTCTAGGGCAGGGGAGAGAGAGGGCTTGACTGAGCATGCCCCACTTTGGGCCACACAGAAAGTGAGCCGCTGGACCTAAGAAAGAAGCAGGATAGCCCATCACACTACCCTAGTAAAAGGGGCTGGGGCCCTTGTTTTATGCTGGAGCCCTGCAATAAAAGAGAAGCGCTCTTAGCATGATCTCTTCTGCCCTACAGCGATCAATCCTGAAACCTACTTATCAAGCATATTTACGGTTTGAAGTTCAGTGGTTGGCCCTCTTAAGTCCTCCCCACCATTTTTGGTAGGAACTAGAAATGGCTCTAGTATGAGAAATGCGCCCCTCCCCCACCACCCCAGGGTAGGGGGAGTTGCGAGGTCTAAATTTGGTATTTACTTCCCCTCCCCATAGACCATTCTTAAGGCCTTAGCCCTCCTGGGGGAGCCAGCACCTTGCACTCCTGGGAGATGTTGAGGTTAGCTGGGAATGTGACCTCCTTCTGGGTCTCTCTCAGAAGCTTCTTGAGATTGGTGTCATCAAAGGGCAGACGTGCAACCACTAGAGTGTAGAGGATGACGCCCATGCTCCAGGTGTCTGACAGAAAAGGGTTGTAGGGCAAGCCCAGCAAGATCTCCGGGCAGGCATAAGCAAAGCTGCCACAGTAGGTCTGGCTGAGGTGGGAAAGGCCGTTCATTTGGCGGTAAGAAGGGCTACTACGCACAGGCTGGCTAGAAGGCACCATCTTGGCGAAGCCAAAGTCCGATATCTTCACATTCTCCCGCTTGTCCAGCAACAGGTTCTCCAACTTTAAGTCCCTACCAGCAGCAGAAAGGCTGGGGGTCAGGCTGGGGAGAGGGCTGAGTGTTAGACCGGAAGCTGAAAGGAAAGGAGCCAGAGACTAGAGAAGAGGACAGGAGAAGTGGGAGAGAGATGCTTGTGAGAAGTAAAGAGGGGCCGGGTGGTGGTGATGCACGCCTTTAATCCCAGCACTCGGGAGGCAGAGGCAGGCAGATCTCTGAGTTTGAGACCAGCCTGGTCTACAGAGTGAGTTCCAGGACAGCAAGGGCTACACAGAGAAACCCCATCTCCAAAAAAAAAAAAACAAAAAAAACAAAACAAAACAAAAAAAACAGGCTGCAGAGCCATGGAGTTATGAACAGACAGAGCCCCAAAGGGAGAGAGGATGGTACCATGGACCACTAGTTCACCACTGTGTATAAAGTGTTCTCACACAGTGGATACAAGTGCCCTTGACCAGATGATTACAAATGAACCTAGACTGAGAGAAGTCAAGAGAAAAGGACAGAAAAACGGCAATATGAATAAAACCCTCTTGAACCCAAGCCCAGGCCAGTGACTATGCTCACCGGTGCACGATGCCCTTGCTGTGCAGGTAAGCGATGCCCAAGGCCATCTGGGAGAACCACTTGCCAGCAAGGGTCTCAGAGCAGGCCCCATATCGTTGGATCCATTCGAGGACATCACCACCCTGAGCCAGCTCTAAAATGATGTATACTCGGGATGTGGTCTCAATGGCCTGATAGAAGTTGATGAGGTACTTGTGCCGTAAGACTTTCATTACCTGATCCCAAAAGAGGGAACCGTCAAACCTGGCAAATCTGGTTGTGCTGGCCTTCCTTTACGCTCCCATTGCTACTGACAACTTTGCAACAGAATTAGCTGGTGTCCAGGTAAATTCCACTTTGCGTTTTAACTTGGGGGGATGGATGGTGGGGTGATGTTTGTACATAAGGAAGAGCGTATGTATGTGTATATACATTACAGGATTCCCTACCTCAGACTTTCAGTCCCACCCCTTTTCTATAGTTATACCCCTAAGGTATCTCAAGTAGCTTATGAATAAGCCCCAGTTTCCTCTTTCAGCTCCCTTTCTGACCTGTATCTCGCGCGGTAGGAACTTGTTAAGATAGTCATCAGAGGCCTTCTTCTTTGAGATGATCTTGACAGCCACCATGACCTTCTGCTTTGTGTAGTAAGCCTTATAGACTGTCCCATAGGAGCCATGGCCAATGACCTTGCCCACCTCGTAACCATACTCCTCCATGACAGAGCGATAGGCTGGGGTAACTGATGCTGTTTCTGAGGTGTCTCCCTTCCCCATGATGCTAGACTTGCGTACTAGGGAGCTTTGCTACTGAGAAGTCACCTTGAGCCACCAAAGGGAGGGTACCGAAGTGAAGGTAGTCTCCTTAATGTTTACCTAGTCACACAAGTCTGGGATCCTGGGCTTGGCCCTTCACTAAGAACTTGGAAGGGGAAAGAAAGGAACATTCTTTTTGTCTTGACTAGCTGTTGTTACTTGCATGTCTTAGTTACAGAACTTCCAAGGTCCCAAGTTCCATACCCCTTTTATTCATCATTGGCCACAAAGCTTGAAATGAAGTGCAGTTTAGAACACATGCATTAGAAGAAAAACTTTACACAGTCTGGTGAGTACCCCTATGGTCCCTTATCTATCCTTTACTATCCGCCAAGTGCTGGATAATATGCAGAATAAAGCAGGGTAAACTAATGAACAAGGCCAGTAGAGTACCTACGCTTCTAGACTTTGCAGTCCAGCATGAGAAACGTGTGTAAACAGGACTGCAAGGTATTGAAGCATAGTCTAAGATCCTGAACTGCACTCTTGCTTCCCATCCTTTCAGTCGTCCTTCCACCGGAACATCAGCATGTCCCACCTTTCAGTTTTGTTTTCACTGCTGATTAAACCCAGGGCCTTTTGTACGCTAGGCCGGCACTCTACCATCAACCCACATTCCCCAACCCCTCCACCTATTCATCCGTAATCGCATCCCCAAAATTCTGTCACAAGCCTGATTTCCTCAGACCTTCACAGCCTCTGCTATGGCTCTCACACTTCCAAGGCTTCAGTTTTCACACTTATGCTGATGGATCCTTGTGTCAGCTCCATTCCAGACACTTATTGGAGTTCAAGATAGTGTCTATTTGCTCACCAAATATCACGAGAACACATCTTCTCTTTGTACCTCTAACTCATATCCAAAACTGACCTATTTCCTTCTCTCAGACTTCCATGTTGTCTGAAGGTAGACATCAAATGTCTGCCTTGGTGTCTACGGTCTGTCTCTTCCACCTCAATTTCTCCTTCTTAATTTACTTGAAAGGTTTAGAGAGATGGCTCAGGAGTTAAGATTGTTTGCTGTGCAAACATGAAGACTGGAATTCATTCCCAGCACCTACAAAAAAACCCAGGCACTAGGTGGAGCTCTGTGAGTTCTATGCCCGCCTGGTCTACAGAGCAAGTTACAAGACAGCCAGAGCTACACAGAGAAACCCTGTCTTGGAAAAAAAAAATCAAACAAATAAATAAAGCTAGGGTCAGTCCCAGCACTGAATAAGGTGGGCACAAGAGGATCACTGGGGTTTGCTGACTTCCAGCCTACTCCAGAAATGCAAGCTTCAGATTCAGTAAGATCCTGCCTCAAAGGAACAATGCAGAGTGATGAACATCTGATGTCTTCCTTTGGTCTCCATATGAATATAGGTGCACATTCCTGTACACAAAGTTACCCACTGCCATTCCTGCTTAGCATTAACCCTTTATTAACCAGTCTCTTGCAAGTCCATTGCTCCCCTCTAGTTGAAGCATTTATGTATGGACACATGTGCCCTTGCATGCTGAGGCCAGAGGACACTGGCATCTTCCTGTTACTCTTCCTTATAGCCTTGAGACAGAGTCTGCTTAATGAACTGGAAACTTGACATTTTGGCTAGTATGGCTGGCCAGTCTCTGGACCCATGTCTGGGGTTACAAAGCTTATGCAGCCACGCCACACTTCTTGCTTTTTGCATAACTACTGGGGTTTTGAACTCAGGTTCTTCATGCATCTGATTTAAAAAACAAAAAACAGGGTTTCTCTATGTAGCCCTGCTGGCTTGGAACTCCCAGGCTGGCCTCAAACTCATACATCTGACTGCCTCTGGCTCCTGAGTGCTGGGATGAATGGCATTTGTCTCCACTGCTTGGTTCTGATTTTTATCCCTATTGAAGACATTTGAGGCTAAAGAGATGGCTCCAAGTGTGTGTGCTGGGTTTGGGTCTCAGCACCCACATGGCGGCTCACAAGCACCTGTAACTCAGTTCCAGGGCATTCAATACCCTCTTCTGGCCTCCACTGGCTCCTATACAAATGTGGAACACATAAACTCAAGCAGGCTCAAACAACATATTGTCTCTGGATTCTCAAAGTCAAGTTAATTTTCTTTTTTCTCTTTCTTTCCTTCCTTCCTTCCTTCCTTCCTTCCTTTCTTTCTTTCTTCAAACTCACAGGGATCCACCTGCCTCTGCCCCCCAAGTGCTGGAATTAAAGGCATGTGCCACCATGCCATCAGTTTACCTCAGCCCTACGATAACTCTGCCTCTCCAATTTTGCTCTTTTTTTCCCCTTTTAATATGGGGCCTAGGACTGGCATCAAAATTGAAATCCCCTACTTCTCAAATTCTAAGTTACAGTTATGAGCTTTTTTTAAAAAAAAATTTAATTGATTCTTTGAGAATTTCACATCATGGACCCCAATCCCATTTATTTCCCAGTCTTTCCATATCCGCCCTCCTCCCTTGTAAATCCCAAGGAAAATAAAAAGTTTAAAAAAAAGCATCTTGCCAACCCCTCTGGGCGTGCCCTGCGCCCCCAGCAGCCACAGCCTTCTCACATTGCTGCTCTCGCGTTTCTAGCTCTGCTGGGTACCACTGTGCTCCTCTGCCTTTGTCATTTTTCCATCACATAATTTGTTAGTTGTAGTGGTCATAGTGGCCTTGGACGCTGTGGTGTCACCCAGTATACCCTTCATCCCAAACATCTTTAGTTACAAATGTTCATTGCAATGAGTTGTTGGTCTGGCTCAAGGCCTCTGGCTTCTGCTACACCAACAATACTGGACCCTCACCAAGACTCCTCTTGGATATTCTGCTGTTGCCTAGAGTCATGGGGATCCTACAGCTATGGTTCCACAGGACCAGCCCCTATGTAAGTTCCAGCAGCTCAAAGATGGAATAGATATTGGGGTAGGCCAACTCAAAGCCTGTGGGGTAGCTGAGCTGGTCACCCCCTAGCCCTCCTGGACCCATGCCACTGGTGCCAGGTCTTCCTCACTGCCCAGATGAGAGGCAGGGCCAGCTCAGCAAGGCCCTGGGATGTCACCATGACTTAGATATCCAAATGGCCTTTGATGGTATCACAGGCTGCAGAGGGGCCATGGACATCACCGTGGATATGGGAGTGCAGGCCTTCCATACCAGGCTGTTTCTCTGCCTCCAGGTCTGCCCCTTTTCCTAGTGCCCAAGCTGCTATGCATCTCTCTCTCCCATCTCTCCACTCATCGTAGTGGTGCTCAGCATCCACACGTTGGCTCACAACTATCTGTGATTCAGACAGTTCCAGATCTATTGTCTTTTGTTGGATTTTTTTCTCTCTTTCCCCCCCCCAAAAGGGTATCACTATGTATTCCAGGCTGGCCTTGAATTCTAAATTTCAGCTTCTGCTTCAGTGGGTACCTAAGTGCCATGGGTTGAATCTATAGCCTCTCACATGCCAGGGAAATAAATGAAACTATGAGCTATATACCAGCATCTTTTCTCTTTTTTGACAGTTTCATTACGTTCACCAGGCAGGCACCAAACTTGCAATAAGAGAATTGTCTTGGCTTTTGCAGCAGTGAGGATTCCAGGCCTGTGCCACCAGGTCCAATGCCAGGCCAGCTTAGCACACATCCACTTGATGCTCCAGGCAAAGAGAAATACTACTCCATTTTCTTTCTCCTTCCTTTTGTTCTTTCTTGGCTTCTTTCTTTTTCTTTCTGGCAACTTCCTGCTTTTCTTTCAGAATTTAGGATCTCTTGATTTTGAATGTCTCCCTTTAGTCTTGGCTGGACTCAATCCCACCATCCTACTGATTTAGCCTCCCAAATACTGGGATCATATGTACACACTACTACAGTAGGCCATGATTGCGTATCTTACATCACCTGCCTACACAGAACAGTTGAGCGATGAAAGATGTTTGAGAAGATGGAGGTGAAGGATCCCTAGTCAGTAGAGTACTCACTGCACAAGCGTCAAGCCCTGGATTCGATTCCTAGCATCCATGTAAGTGGGGTGTTAACGTGCACTTGTGACCTCATGGCTAAGAAAGCACAATCAGGGAAACCCCGGGAGCTCACTGGCCAGTTCCAGTGAGACAGTGTAGCTGGTCTCTGGCCTCCATACACGTGTACACATCTGCACATTCCCACCCGTCTGGGAACAACGGGTCCTAGAGAAGGGATGGGAGGTCTGGACAACGAGTAAATTGACAGGGCAGGATTGAGAGCCTGGTGGTTTGGAAAACAGTGTTGAGATTCTTTTAGCATCCTGAACACTGATTTAATCCAAAGTTAGAGTTTTGCTTGGCAGCTTCAATAAAATCAAGACCTCATGGCTGGAGAGACGACTCAACAGCTAAGATAACTAGCTGCTCTTCCAGAGGACCTGGGCTCAACTGGCAGCTCACAACTGGGGAACTCCAATGCCAGGGGACCTGACACCCTCACACCAATGCACATGAAATAAATTCAAATGATTCAAAACAAAGAATCAAGAACTTAAAGCCAGGGAGTGAAGGTGGACACCTTTAGCCCCAGCACTGGGGAGGCAGAGGTAAGCACATCTCTGAGTTCAAGGCCTCTCTACAGAGTGAGTTCCAGAGCTACAAAGAGAAACCCCATCTTGAAAAACAAAACAAACCAAAAGAATCAAGAGCTCAAGGTAGGGCTGGAGAGATGGGTTGGTGGCTTAGAGAACTGCCTGCTTGTAACTCCAGTCCCATAGGACCCATACTCTCCTGGCCTTGATGGATATCAGGCACACATAGTGAGCAGACACAAAACATCCATATATATTAATTAAAAAGGGGGGGGGGCTGAAGATACCTTTCAGCAGTTAAGAGCACTCACTGTTCTTCCTGAGGACCCGGGTTCAATTCCCAGCACCCACATGGCAGCTTATAACTGTCTGTAACTCCAAGATCTTACACCCTCACACAGACATACATGCAAAACAACAATGCACATAAATAAATGTAATCCTTTAAAAAAATAATAATAAAAAAGAACGAGCTGGGCGGTGGTGACGCACACCTTTAATCCTAGCACCTGGGAGGCATTGGCAGGCGGATCTCTGTGAGTTCAAGGCCAGCCTGGTCCACAAAGCTAATTCCAGGACTGCCAAGGCTACACAGAAACTGTTTCAAATAACAAAATCAGACAAACAAAAAAGAATGTGGCTGAAATGATGGAATGTGGAGTCTAAATTATATAAAGAAAGCCAGAAGCAAAATCAAAGAAGGGGGCTGGAGAGATGGCTCAGAGGTTAAAAGCATTGCCTGCTCTTCCAAAGGTCCTGAGTTCAATTCCCAGCAACCACATGGTGGCTCACAACCATCTGTAATGAGGTCTGGTGCCCTCTTCTGGCCTGCAGACATACACACAGACAGAATATTGTATGTATACATAATAAATAAATAAATAAAATTTAAAAAAAAAAACAAAACAAAGAGACTGGGAGATGGGTTACGAGAGTCTCAGCTGAAAGGAAGGCCAAGTCCAGGGAATGACAAAGTGAGAGAGGCAGTGTGTCAGGACTTCTATTGCTGTGACAGAATACCACAGCGACAGGGAACTCGGAGGAAAGGCTTTATTTCACTTACAACTTGTAGCTCATAATCCAGAGAACTCAGGACAAAACTCAAGGGAGGAACCTAGAAGCAGAAACTGCTTTGGAGGCCATGGAGATATAGCTTGCTCCCATGGCTTGTTTGGCTTTTCTTCTAGCACCCAGGACCATCAGCCCAGCACCCACAGTGCCAACAGTGAGTGGGCCTTCCCACATCAATCAAGAAAATGCACCACACGTTTGCCCACAGGTCAATCTGGCAGAGGCATTTCCTCAGTGGTTCTTTCCAAACAACTCTAGGTTGTGTCGTTTATTTAAAACTGGCTGGCACAGGCAGGGAGGTGTCTTCAGAGTTCTCAGATTCTGTGGGATAGGCTTGGGCATGGCTGGTGGATGCCTGCAATGTGAGCACTCAGGAGGCAAGGCAAGAGGACTGTAATTGTTTTCTTTGTGTGTACTGTGTGCTGAAGGTTCACATGCATGTGGCAGTCAGAGAAGGAAGTGGGTAACTTCTACCTTTGTATTATTTTTTATTGCTGTGATAAAACACCATGACCAAGTCAAGTTATAGAGAAAAGTTTATTTGCATTTATATAGTTCCAGAAGGTCATGACTTGAGCTACAAGCAGGAACCCAGCAGCCTCCCAATGCCTGCCCGCAGCGCCATTCTCCAACAAGACCGCACTTCGCAACCTCCCCAAACACTGCCACCAAGTGGGAACCAAAACTTTAAATGCCTGAGACAATGTGGGGCATTTCATTCACACCCTCAACCTTGGGTGTTGTTTTGAGACAGGGTCTCTCATTAAACCGGAACCTCTTCCAAAATGATTACACCATAGGTGACTTATCCAGTCCTGCCCACTGGAAGTGTGGCCCTGAGTTTTTTTTTTTTTTTAATATTTTCTTATTTTGTATACAAAATTCTGTCTGTGTGTAAGTCTGGTGCCAGAAGAGGGCACCAGAACTCATTACAGATGGTTGTGAGCCACCATGTGGTTGCCGGGAATTGAACTCAGGACCTTTGGAAGAGCAGGCAATGCTCTTAACCACTGAGCCATCTCTCCAGCCCCTGACCCTGAGTTTTTAAGAAAGACAAACAAATGAAGCACAGCGGTGCAGCCTTACAACTCCTGCTGAGGCAAGAGCTCGCTGAAGGTTTGAGGCCAACTTGAGGCTGGCACCTTCTTTTCCTGAGCGCCTGCGTACTCAACTGTCCTTTCAGCAGCACTTTGACAAATGGTCCTGGAGGGGTGGGGGAGTGGATAGTCGACCTGAGAGGGTATGGGGCTTCTCTACCAATAAGATGGTGGAAAGCAAGTATGGAAAGACAATGAGGACACAAGGGAGCTTGCTATTTGGGAGGTTCTAGTGGAAGCTGTGATTTCTGCTTCAGGGGGTAGGTCATAAGAAGATGGCTCCACACATCGTAAGTTAATCTATCTACCAACTCTGTCAGACCTGCACCAGTAAAGCAAGCGTCACACACTTGCAGTCTCGGCTACCCCCAAAAAGGAGGCACGACTATTGATTCAACTGGAGTTCAAGGCCAGACTGAGTAATATAGCAATAACCTGTCTCGAGGGGAGCAAAACGGACAAAACAAAAGCCACTGTGTCAGACTCAATCCCAGCTTCCTAGAATCTTACTGCCTCAGGACGACGGGTGCATCAGAAAAGGGCGTGGGAGTGGGTAAGAGAAGGGCGACTTGTGATTTTCTTCAGTACTTGCTTCCCCTGGGGCAGACAATTTTGTCAGCTTCCTCCCATTTTGCTCCCACATTGCCAAGTGAGTCACTGCTCAGAGAATCCCCCAAGGCGGAGCCCCTTAACAATGGCACAGCCAGAAAGAAGTAAACATTTTCAAAATAACCTGCAAGATTAGGGAGAAGGCCAAACGGTCCACACAAACATACACAGAACAAGATGATGGAAGCTAGGTATGGAGGTGCGTACCTGGAAACTCCAAAGGCGGAGACTGAAAGGGAATCTCAGGAAACCCCCGAGTTCGAGGTCAGCCGGGACTCCTGCTTCAAAAAAACTAAGACACTACCTCCGATTAAAAACAGCCCTGTCAGCCGGGCCGTGGTGGAGCACGCCTTTAGTCCCAGCATTCGGGTGGCAGAGGCAGGCGGATCTCCGAGTTCGAGGCCAGAAGAGGCAGTTCCTGAACAAACAAAGTTAGCTACACAAAGAAACCCTGTTTCGAAAAAACAAAAACAAACCAGCCCTGTTTGAGTTGGAAAACTGCTCCCAGGCCCCGCAAACTCCTCTGTACCGTCCGAAAGTCTCAGAAGGACACCTTCACCAAGGTGTTTGAGACCACGGGACCCCGGCGTAGGAACGCCGCGTTAACACCTCGCCCCGCCCAAGTAGGGGCACCTCTCGGCGTCAGGGCCAGCCTCAGCAGCCGGGGACGACTCCAGCCTTCGGCCGCCCGCGCTCGCTCTCCCCGACCGTCTCTCTCCAGCCTGGGGCGGGCGGCCCTGTCCGCGCAAGCCCCCGTGGGAAGCCGCTCGCAACACGCGCGCAAGCATCACGGATTTCTTGCCTCCGGAGACGAGCCTTCCCGGAGCTGAGGTCCCTGCCGGCGAGGGCGGAAGTGGTAAGGCTGACGTGGCCGGGCTGTGGTGCTGCTCGCCGGGAAGAACACTTGCATCGTCCGCAGACTCGGGGAGCGAGCTTGGGGGGCTCCGTAGCGGGCCCCGACCGTGGGCGAGTCAGGGCTGTTTGGGGAGCATTTGGGCGAGCCGAGAGTGGACGCCGGCGGCGTGGTTGCAGTCGCGGCATCAGGCACAGAGGCGGACAACCCCGACGAGGTCCGTCTTCAGGTCCTCGGCAAGTCTACCGCGCCGGCTCCGCTCTCTGGGAACCCGGGCAGAAGCCCAAGGGCAACTACGGGGGCCTGTGAGGCCCTGGCGCCTCTTTGGCCAGCCGCTACCTCGCAGTGAGGAGCCCGAAGCTGTGGCCGGTGCCTCTGCCCGAGCAGCGAGCCCGCCGGGCGTTGCCATAGAAACGGGTTGGCGCGCGCAGCAGAAGCCCCGGGTTGGGGAGGCCGAGGAGAGGCGTGAACCCCGGGTTGGGAGTACTGTGGAGCGCACGCCGAGCCCCGTCTTTGGGGGTAGAAGTCGTGCGGTGTGGGGATCGGGAGGCCAATGGGAGGAAGTGAAGCCAATGGGCGTTTGAGAGACCAGACCCGGGGCGTCACGATTTGATACCTAGTTTCTGTAACCACGGGATTCCCCCAACAGGTTCTGCTGCCTTAAAGATGACAGTCCTAGGGCACCCTCGAAGTTGGAGCTGCCAGTGTTTGCCTGTCCTGATACTGTTGCTGGGCACAGGCCATGGGCCAGGGGTGGAAGGTGTGACACACTACAAGCCCGGCGACCCTGTCATTCTATATGTCAACAAAGTGGGACCCTACCATAACCCCCAGGAAACTTACCACTACTATCAGCTTCCAGTCTGCTGCCCTGAGAAGATCCGTCACAAAAGTCTTAGTTTGGGTGAAGTACTGGATGGGGACCGAATGGCCGAATCTTTGTACGAGATCCGCTTTCGGGAGAATGTGGAGAAGAGAATCCTGTGCCACATGCAGCTCAGTTCTGCACAGGTCAGCTCTCCACATTCGTTAGCACTTAGTGCCCCCTCCCCCGCCAGAGACCAGCAGTGCCTTGCAGTTGTGGTGCTTTTATGGAAACTGTCTGTCTGGACTCTACCCACAGCCCAGTACTTGCTTAGCGGTGTTCAGAACTGACTTTTCAGGATTACATGGATACTGAGATGCAGAACTGATAAAATGTCCTACTTAAGACTCCTGTGTAATTCTTTCCTTTCATACATTCCTTTGGCTCTTTCTCGGCTTCTTTACTTTCTAACTTTCCCTGTTACTTTTTTTTTCTTTAACAAATCTTGGCACTTCTTAATCGATTCCAGTCTTTTTTTACACTTTGTCCCACTTATTTTTTTGCGACTTTATCCCATCAAAGTCATACTTGCTCTTTTCGGAGACCAGTATACCAGAATCAATCAATGAGTCCCAATGGGAGACAGTTTTGTTCCCTTAGGAACTTAGGCAGTGTTAAGAGACATTTTGTTTGTTTGATTTGGGTCTTTTTGTTTGTTGAGATAAGGTCATATACACTGTAGCCCAGGCTGGTCTCAAACCCAAGATGAACCTTTTAAGTGCTGGGATATCAGGGATGTTTTATACCATGCCTGGCTTTGGAGATGCTGGTTGTCCCGATTCAGCGGTACTGTTGGTGTGTAGTGGGAAGAGATCAAGGGTGCTGAATTGTGCAATGCGCAGCATCTCCCTACAGCAGAGAATCATCCAGCTCAGACTATGAGTGCTGCCAAGTTGAGAAACACAGTGTTAACCCTGAGAGGCTTTTATACTGACCCCTGGCTTGTTCTCTATAGGTGGAGCAGCTGCGCCAGGCCATTGAGGAATTGTATTACTTTGAATTTGTGGTAGATGACTTGCCAATCCGTGGTTTTGTGGGCTACATGGAAGAGAGCGGCTTCCTGCCACATAGCCACAAGATAGGTCTCTGGACACATTTGGACTTCCACCTAGAATTCCATGGAGATCGAATCATATTTGCCAATGTTTCAGTTCGGGATGTCAAGCCCCACAGCTTGGATGGTTTACGATCTGATGAATTCCTAGGCCTTACTCACACTTACAGTGTGCGCTGGTCTGAGACTTCAGTGGAGCGTCGGAGTGATAGGCGCCGTGGTGATGATGGGGGTTTCTTTCCTCGAACACTGGAAATCCATTGGTTGTCCATCATCAACTCCATGGTGCTTGTGTTTTTACTGGTGGGTTTTGTGGCTGTTATTCTAATGCGTGTGCTTCGAAATGACCTGGCTCGGTACAACCTAGATGAAGAGACCAGCTCTGGAGGCTCTAGTGATGACTTTGACCAGGGTGATAATGGCTGGAAAATTATCCATACAGATGTCTTCCGCTTCCCTCCATACCGCGGTCTGCTCTGTGCTGTGCTTGGTGTGGGCGCCCAGTTCCTGGCTCTTGGCACTGGTGAGGTGATATGAATTGCTCCCAAAGAGTGGCAGATAGGTTATTATAAAAGTTCAGTGGATCTTCTCTTCAAGATGACAACCTAAGGGAGACCGTAGCTCTAATGAGGTTGTATATGGGTTTTCCTGACAGTAGAACTAGGGGAATGTTATCAAATGAGGCCCTTTATCTGGGTTAAGGGGGATTATTTCTCTGACATTGAGAAGAGATGTAGGTGAGATCTAACGATTTTTCCACTGCTACCCTCTAGGCATTATTGTCATGGCGTTGCTGGGCATGTTCAATGTGCACCGTCATGGAGCCATTAACTCGGCAGCCATCTTGTTGTATGCTCTGACGTGCTGCATCTCTGGCTATGTGTCGAGCCACTTCTACAGGCAGATCGGAGGCGAGCGCTGGGTGTGGAACATCATCCTCACGACCAGTCTTTTCTCTGGTGAGAACGTCCCCTTTCGTGGTGGGTCTGCCTAGATTTAGGGACTAGGAGCACATCATGGGCCCTGGGATTGAGTCAGTGCCAGGAAAATATAGGATTTTTTTTTTAAAGATTTATTTAATTATTATGTATACAGTGTTCTGTCTGCATGTATGCCAGAAGAGGGCACCAGATCTCATTAGGGATGGTTGTGAGCCACCATGTAGATGCAGGAAATTGAACTCAGGACCTCTAGGAAGAGCAGCCACTGCTCTTAACTGCTGAGCCATCTTTCCAGCCCATGGGGAGGGTTTTGGGTTTGTTTGTTTTTTTTTTTTTTCTGAGACAGGGTTTCTCTGTAACTTTGGAGCCTGTCCTGGAACTAGGTCTTGTAGACCAGGCTGGTCTCGAACTCACAGAGATCCCCCTGCCTCTGCCTCCCGAGTGCTGGGATTAAAGGCGTGCGCCACCACCACCTGGCAGGTGTGCGCCACCACCACCTGGCAGGTGTGCACCACCACTGCTCGGCCATGGGGAGGATTTTTAAAAATAATTTGTTTATGTGTATGAGTGTTTTGCCTGCATGTATGCATGTGTAACATAGTCATGGAGGCCACAAGAAGGTGTCTGATCCCCTGGAACTGGAGTGACAGAAGGTTGTGAGCTACCATGTGGGTGCTGGGAATCAAACCCAAGTCCTCTGTAAGAACAGGAAGTGCTATTAACCACAGAGCAATCTCTCTAGCAACTAGGTGTGGCAGGAATTTCATAAGAGAAATCCATCAAAAATAATCTCTTAAATGTGGTGGTGCATGCCTTTAATCTTATCACTAAGAAGCAGAAGCAGGCGGATCTCTGACTTCAAGCCCAGCCTTGTCTACAGAGCCAGTTCCAAAACAGTCAGGGCTGAATAGACTTTTGTCTAAAATAACAACAATAAAAAAACAAAAGCAAACAAAACAGCTTGAGCAACTATGCCTGGCTTTTGTTTCATGTGGGGATCTGGGGATTGAACCTAGGCCTTCATGAACAGCACTTTACCAACTGAACCATCAGTTTCTCAGACATTCTGCTTAAATAATGTGGTGTGTATACTTGTGTGGGTGCTGGGAACTTGTGTGCGCAGGAAAGGCAGAAGTCAACATCAGGTATCTTTCTCAGGAACTCACCTTGTTTTTGGAGCCAGGGTTTGACTGAAGTCGGAGCTCACTGAATTAGCTGGTGTGGACGACCATCGAGCCCTTAACATCCTCCTGTCTTTGCCTCCCTTGTACAGTAATCAAGAGCCTTGGCTACTACATCTGACTTGATTTGTTTAAGTGTGGATGCTGGAGATCCAACTTGGGGCCTCATGCTTTCGGGGAAACGGCTTTACCAAGTGAACCATTTCTTCAACCTCCTTAAATAGCATCCTTAAGTTTATTTTTTGATACTCTTTTTATTTTGGAGGTAGGTTCATTCTAGCCTTCAAACCAGATTGCTGACCCCCAGTTGGTGTTTCTCAGTGTAACAGTTCTGACTGTTCTGGAACTTGCTTTGTAGACCAGGCTGGCCTCTGCCTTTGGAGTGCTGGGAGTAAAGGTGTGTGCCACCACCACCCTGCTCAGATTGCCTTTTCAGAGACAGTAGTAGTCTACATTCTGAACCTTGCTATTTCCAATTTGGTGTATTTGATTTATACCCCATCATATTTATATTGAAGCATGGCTTTCTGAGGACAGATCCTTAACCCAAATGACTGTTTCATGCCAGGAATTATCAAGGCATGGCAAGACAAGGCTCCTGTAGTGATTTTTTAGCACTCTCAGACCATGATGAAGCAACTGTCTTGATTCTTGATGGTATTGGGTGGAGGAAGAGGGTGTTCATAAAATAAAAAACAAAGAACAATGAGCTATGAAAGGGTCAAGGTGAATTCATTCAGCTCTGGACATCTGGGAGCATAGTTGGGCCCTGTAAGTGGCAGGCTACTTCATCCCTCTCCCCTTTAGGTCCAGTCAGAGTGGGGTGTCACAGGGGTGTTGCTCCTACTGCTGACCCTCCTTCCTGCAGTGCCTTTCTTCCTGACGTGGAGTGTGGTGAACTCAGTGCATTGGGCCAACGGTTCGACACAGGCTCTACCAGCCACAACCATCCTGCTGCTGCTGACGGTCTGGCTACTGGTAGGCTTTCCTCTTACTGTCATTGGAGGCATCTTCGGGAAGAACAATGCTAGTCCCTTTGATGCACCTTGTCGCACTAAGAATATCGCCCGGGAGATCCCACCCCAACCCTGGTACAAGTCTACTATCATCCACATGACTGTTGGCGGCTTCTTGCCTTTCAGGTACCTACACTTCATACCACGCCCATCACTCGGGAGGGTTTTAGTTTGGTTTGGTGTTGGACACTAGAGGGTATTTGTTTGTTTGTTTTGAGACAGCTTTATGAGGCTGGATTAAATATACAATTGTGCCTTGGGTGCTTGGATTATAGATGTGTGTTACCACACCTTGCCATTGTTGGGTTTTGATTCATCTTTTCCTTCTGCCGCTTCGATACCATAACCCAGTAACAATCCCCAGTTCAGTGAGAGCTCATAAAATGGTGCCTCCTAGCAGCAATGAGCTTCAGCTAATTCAGATGTGAGTGTTTCACTTCTGAAACTCCCCTCCTCAGCAAACAGCAAGCAGATGGACTTTAAGCCCTGTATCAATGCCTGTAGGACCTGATTTTCCTTTAATGTTTACAGATGTGTAGAGCTTAGCCCCTTTGTTTACTCGTGCAGTTTACTATGCACCTTTAAACAGAGCAGAAAATAAATAGAACACAGTATCTGCTTTTTTCCCCTTTATCTTACTCCCTTTTGTACTTTTGAAGGGTACTTAAAGCCTCATGCGTTATTTGGCAAGGACTCTACCACCGAGTGACATCCTAGCCCTTTCTTATCTTTCATTTTGAGACAATCTCACTAAGTTTTCCAGGCTGGCCTTGAACTTGCTCTGTAGCCCAGACTGGCTTTGAACTTGGCAATCCTCCTGCCATAGCCTCCCAAATAGTAGTAGTGTAGGCATATGCCTGTCAGGGAAGATGTTCATGAAATAAGAGAACTAATCATAGGTAAAAGAATCCCCAGGTACACCGGGCGGTGGTGGCGCACGCCTTTAATCCCAGCACTCGGGAGGCAGAGGCAGGCATATTTCTCTGAGTTCAAGGCCAGCCTGGAGCTAGTTCCAGGACAGGCTCCAAAACTACAAAGAAACTGTATTTGGGGGAATAGGGGGAGTCTCCAGGTAGCCTTGATTTCCTTGGTGACTGCAGTGCCGGAGGGTGTGGCTGTGTCCCCTCTTCTCTTCACAGTGCCATCTCTGTGGAGCTGTACTACATCTTTGCCACCGTCTGGGGTCGAGAGCAGTACACGCTGTATGGCATCCTCTTCTTTGTCTTCGCCATCCTGCTGAGTGTGGGAGCTTGCATCTCCATCGCCCTCACCTACTTCCAGCTGTCGGGGGAAGATTACCGCTGGTGGTGGCGATCAGTGCTGAGTGTCGGCTCCACCGGACTTTTCATCTTCCTCTACTCCGTGTTCTACTATGCCCGGCGCTCCAACATGTCAGGGGCAGTGCAGACAGTAGAGTTCTTTGGCTACTCCTTACTGACTGGTTACGTGTTCTTCCTCATGCTGGGCACCATCTCCTTTTTTTCTTCCTTAAAGTTCATCCGTTATATCTATGTTAACCTCAAGATGGACTGAGTTCTGAGGGACAGAACTATTGCTCTCCTCCTGCTTTCATCATGCCCTGTTGATCCCACTTGATAGCTTCTGACTGAATTGTGTGATGGCATTGTCGCCTTCCTTCTCCTTTGCCCCTTGGGCCTCCCTTCTTAGAGAGGACCAGCAAATTAAAAATCTCTATCATATAAGGAATATATATTTGAACTTTTTAAGTTGCCTTACGTTTTAGTCCTGATTTTTTTTTCTTTTTACAAATTCAAATAAAATTTATTAAGAAAACAGATTCTGTAGTTGGAGGTTTTGGTCTAGTTACAGAAACCCGAGGCCTGTTGTCAATGCTCAGTTCCTTTGAAAACTGAGTACTGTCGCACAAACCCTGGACCCTTGGGAACTGTCGGCGCGGGGAACCCACTTTGCCGGGGCTCTGTTTCTGTGGTTTACCCGGTGCTCAGCCTGACGGAAGCCCAGACTGACGCCAGTCTTCTGCAGGAATTGTTTAAGGGAAGCAAGATGCATTAATGACCCAGGCGACAGAAGAGACGCAGAGTAACGCCCTTTCCGCCGGAAGTTGGTGTCCGAGTCTCCACGTGCCGTTCCTCCCCCCACCCCATCCCCGCCCTCCCCACTCGGCCCTGTAGCGGCGGCTCAGCTGCTGCCATGGACCCTGCGGAGCTGGAGAAGATCCTAAAGGAACTGCTGCTGCCGGACACCGAACGCATCCGCCGGGTATGGGCAGGCCCAGCCGGGCCAGGGGGAGGGAGAGGCTTTGGGAAAAGCCCGGTCTTGACCCCCAGCCTCCCACCAGGCCACGGAGCAGCTCCAGACTGCCCTTCGGGACCCTGCTGCCTTGCCTGCGCTTTGCGACCTGTTGGCCTCTGCGTCAGACCCACAGGCGAGTTACCTGCTCCTGGCCGAAATTCTGAAATTCCTCAGTGTGCCCGTGATCCCGCCCCAGCCTCCAACCCCTGCGGTCTGTTCATCTCCTTGCTGCCTGCCATTCTGACTTGGCTACCTCCCCTCGCCCTAGATCCGCCAGTTTGCAGCGGTCCTTACCCGTAGAAGGCTGAGCACCCGCTGGCGACGCTTGGCACCTGAGCAACGCGAGAGGTGGGCTAGGTTTGGGATGGGAAGGGCCCAGGCCTCGTCAACCCCTTAACAGGCTGGTTATCAAGCCTTTGCCACCTGTCTTCCAGCCTCAAGAACCTGGTCCTGACAGCCCTGCAGAGAGAGACAGAGTAAGTGCTTAGCGCCTTCTCTTGGGGGTCCTAACTGGTTTGGGGCTGGGGTCCTCTCTGGGCTTCTGCCTTCTTTTTCCAGCCCCAGGCTGGGATTAGGGAACAGAGACTTCATTCGGTCCTTGAAGGTGGAGCCTGTGAAAACTAAAGTTTTTGAGAATGGGTGAAAATGATCTGCCAAACCCCAACCAGAAAACAAGAGCAAAATTCAGCCTGTCCAGAGGTGCTGAACCAGCCAGATCAAATGCCACCCTCCTTCCTTCCCCCCAGCTGTTGCCTTCTGGGTCTGCTCAAGCCTGGGTGCTTCCCTTCCGGGCACTCCTCGATGGGGATTGTCTGCAGGGTCGGCGAGGAGGGTAGTGAAAGGCCTTTATGGATGGTGCATCTCTTTGCAGGCATTATGTGAGTGTCAGCTTGGCTCAGCTCTCAGCCACCATTTTTCGAAGGGAAGGCCTGGAAGCCTGGCCTCAGTTCTCGCACCTTCTTCAGCAGAGCACTCACAGTGCCATCAGCCCTGAGAGAGAGGTGCGCTGGCTCCGGCGCTGCCGGGCAGGGCGGGGCTGAGAAGCTGGACCGAGGACTGTGTGGTGTGTGCTTTTCTCCTCTCACTCTCTGCTTCTGGACAGGTGGGGCTTTTGCTGCTGAGTGTGGTGGTGTCTTCCCAACCGGAAGCATTCCACCCCTACCAACGGGAGCTCCTCCAGCTTCTGATTGAAACTCTGGGTGAAGTAGGCGCCCCTGGGCTGCTCTTCTACTCCCTGCGCACTTTGACTGCCTTGGCCCCCTACCTCAGGCCTGATGACGTGGTGAGACACTGGCTCAGCCTCCATCACTGCCTACTCTATCTCTTGGTCTTTGTGTCCTTACCTTTAGAAGTTCTGGCCCAAGATGCTTTAGGCTTTCATTCTGCCTGGCAGTTGAGGGGACACTGTGGGTGACAGGGCCCGACTGGTGTGTCTGGGAGCCTTCTCCTTGGATTGCATGCCATGAGGAGGCCGCTAGTTTCTGGGATCTGGGATTAGGCTGCATATGTGCTTTCTGTGATTAAACTCATTCTGTGTCCTCCAGCCTCTCGCACGGATGTTGGTGCCCAAACTCGTTATGGCAGTGAGGACTCTGATCCCCATAGATGAGGTAAGGCCACATGGGAAGGGTTCTCCTTTGGGGAGGGAAATGGAGGCGCCTGCAGCCTGGTACTCTATGGCTTACCTCTCTATCAGGTAAAGGCCTGCGAGGCCTTAGAAGCCCTGGATGAGCTGCTGGAGTCAGATCTGCCTATCATCACTCCCCACCTCTCCGAAGTCCTCATGTTCTGCCTGGAGGTGAGCCTGGGGTGGGGGCTGCCCCTGGTACCTGTTTTGCTGGAAGTTTTCTTGCTCGTTCCTGATTTTTGTTAGTGTCTGTATAGGTGGCTAAAAATGTGGCTCTTAGCGATGCACTTCGTGTACGTATTCTCTGCTGCCTCAGTTTCTTGGTCAAAGTCAAAAGTAAGGTAAGTACCCTCTGGGCGGGTCATCCCATCACAGTATCTCCACTCTTAGTCATGTTCTTGGGGTCCTGCTCAAGCCCCGGTCCAATCTTCTCTTCCTGTCTAGGAGATTGGGAATCTCTTGCTGGACTCCTTATGGTTGGCAGGGTGGAATTTTTTCTTCTGAGCCCATAGGAGATGCTCAGGGACAGTTTCCTCCCCTCTTAGGCCTTACTGAAGAACCGCCTCCTGCCTCCCTTGCTGCATGCCCTTTTCCCAATTATGGCTGCTGAGCCACCCATGGGCCAGTTGGATCCTGAGGACCAAGATTCTGATGATGATGACTTGGAGATTGGGCTGATGGGAGAGACCCCCAAGCACTTTGCTGTACAGGTATACCTTATAGTCTCTTAATCAGTGTGACCATCCTAAGAGAAACAACTCAAGGGGAGGAAGGATTTCCATTTCCTGTGGTGGGAAAAGAATGGTCAAACAGTGGTTCAAGTCATAACCACCAGGAAGCAGAGCAGAACAGTTATGGACAGGAAGCAGAGACGGGAGATACAAGGAGCCAGGGCCAGACAGATTCCATGAGGACATGACCCCCAACTAACTCATCATTAGGTGAGAGCCCTCCTGATCTAATTGACCCTAAAACACCATCAAAATCTCCTAAACATTTCTCAAGCTAACAAAGTTGATAGTTTCATAGTCGGGCAGTGGTGGCGCACGCCTTTAATCCCAGCACTCCCAGACAGGCAGGCGGACCTCTGTGAGTTCCAGGACAGCTAGGGCTGTTACACAGAGAAACCCTGTGTCGGCGGGGAGGGGGGAAATCAATCATTACAACCAGGGAGGCTGAGGTCGTAAACTTCAGACCGACGGGACCCGAGGCATCTTGTATCAGGAACTCCATCACAAGTGGATTATGGAACAGGAGATAAGTGACTCTAGGAGGTTAGAGATGGAATTACAGTCTCCCTGAATTTTTTCAGGTTGTGGACATGTTGGCACTACATCTACCCCCTGAGAAGCTCTGTCCCCATGTGGTAAGTGTGACTCTCCTGCTCTTACTCTCCCCGGGGGTGGGCGGGTAATAGTCCCTTAAAGCCAAGGACAGTTGTGTGAGATGGGTGTGATGGGCCTGTTGTGATCTTGCTGGACTTTTGGAACATGCCCTGTACTCCCTAGATGCCCATGCTGGAAGAAGCCTTACGGAGTGATGTCCTGTACCAGCGGAAAGCAGGGTTCTTGATGTTGGCTGTCCTGTCTGATGGTGCTGGTGACTACATCAGGCAAAGGTATTACATTCAGTTCCTGTCTCAGTGTGAGGTGGGTCACATATAAGGATGGCTATACATCCTCTCTGGCAGTCCTAGTACCCTTGTTTCAGCTTATTTGGTTCTATTTATTGTTCACTTGTTTGAGACATTGTCTCCCTATGTGGCCTTGGCTGGCCTGGAACTCGAGAGATCTGCCTGTCTGCCTCCCCAGTGCTGGGATTAAAGATATGCATGACCATGCCTGGCCCAGCTTAATTTTTTTTTTATGTTTTTTGGGGGGTGTTTTTCAGTCTTTTGTTGTTTTTTGATGTAGGGTTTCTCTGTAGCCCTGCCTGTCCTGGAATCTGTTTTGTTGACCAGGCTGGCCTTGAATTTAGAGACCCGCCTGCCTCCCGCGTGCTGGGATTAAAGGCGTGGGCCACCACACCCAGCTTAATCGTTGACACTGTTAGCTGGTCGGGATATTTGCTGCCTTTTCAAAAGTGTCCTGCTTTGGAAGAGAAACGGCTTTACCCTTCCAGGGATAAGGGATGGTTTTACAGCCAGTTCTGGAGAGTCTTGGTCCTTTTCAGGAGGAAAGAAGAGGATGGCTGAGACTAGGGTTCTTGTGTACTGCCCCTCAGACTTTGTTTTTCTGCCCCATTCAGACTGCTGTCCCCACTGCTCCAGATCGTGTGCAAGGGCCTGAGTGACTCCTCACAAATTGTTCGCAACGCTGCTTTGTTTGCCCTGGGCCAGTTTTCAGAGAACTTACAGGTCAGCAAAGCTGAATACAGATGACCACATGAGAGAACTCCCCACCCCAAGGCTGGGGACCCCGGCTCTTAAACATTGATGCTGCCATTAACACTCAAAGGTGTGCTCTTCAGTTGAGCCTGACGGGCCCCACCTGCTTCTTCCCAGCCCCATATCAGCAACTATTCTGAGGAAGTGATGCCGCTGCTCCTCTCCTACCTGAAGTCAGTGCCCACAGGGAACACACAACACCTGGCCAAGGCCTGCTATGCCCTGGAGAACTTCGTGGAGAACCTAGGTAGTGATGGGAGTGTACAGTACGGGAGTGGGGGGGGGAGCAACACATTGGCTACAAGGGGCTGCCATGTGGGAAGGTCGCACAGACTGTCAGAGACCTGGGTTAGTTGGTAAAGAAACTTTCCCACAGGACCCAAAGTGCAGCCCTACCTTCCGGAACTTATGGAGTGTATGCTGCAGCCCCTGAGGAACCCCAGCAAAGCCCGGACCAAGGAGCTAGCCGTGAGCGCCATAGGGGCCATTGGTGAGTAAAAGGGGCAAGGCGGTGAAGGTGTGGGTTCACTGAGAAAGTCTGTATTGGACAGCTCTGATCTTGGTGTGTTCTGCAGCCACCGCTGCCCAGGACTCCCTGCTGCCCTACTTCCCCACCGTCATGGAGCTTCTCCGGGGGTTCCTGTTGACAGGCCACGAAGACCTTCAGCTCGTGCAGATCCAGAGCCTGGGTGAGGAGGGACTTTCATTCAGGCGAGGTTCTCTGCACCCAGAAAAGGCTGGGGCTCGCCGGCTGTTCCCAGGGACCTCTCCCAGGGCAGTCGCCTGTCTTCTTTTGGTGAAAAGGCGTTCTTCATGTTGTACCTGGGAGTAGGGTAGAGTTTTGAGTGCCTTCCACCCTTGGTTCTGTAGTTGATTTTCACATCTCAGTGCTGGCTGAG
Source organism: Dicrostonyx torquatus (assembly GCA_028555095.1). Classification (NCBI taxonomy): domain Eukaryota; kingdom Metazoa; phylum Chordata; class Mammalia; order Rodentia; family Cricetidae; genus Dicrostonyx; species Dicrostonyx torquatus. Next base: position 1,505,971 of record JAQHUG010000370.1, on the reverse strand, counting down.
CTCTTATTCCCACAGAGACCCTGGGAGTGCTGGCCCGAGCACTGGGAGAGTCCATGAGGCCCCTGGCCGAGGAGTGCTGCCAGCTGGGGCTGGGGTTATGCAGCCACGTGGATGACCCTGACTTGCGGCGCTGCACGTGAGTGACCCTTCATGGTGCTCCTGCCCCTCCTGCCCACCCACCGGGGGTTGACAGTCCTCATCCCAACTACCAAACCACAGCCAGGTTTCCTGGGCTCTCCCGTTTTGTCTGTCTATAGCAGGCAGCACTATACAGATTCTCTCTACCTTCATCAGGTACAGCCTGTTTGCAGCCTTATCAGGGTTGATGGGAGAGGGCCTGGCACCCTACCTGCCTCAAATTACCACGCTCATGCTGTTATCACTGC
>JAQHUG010000370.1:1477942-1488787 GCA_028555095.1 Dicrostonyx torquatus | reverse complement strand
AGGCCAGAAGAGGGCACCAGACCTCATTACAGATGGTTGTGAGCCACCATGTGGTTGCTGGGAATTGAACTCAGGACCTTTGGAAGAGCAGGCAATGCTCTTAACCACTGAGCCATCTCTCCAGCCCCTTGTTTGTTTTTGAAGATAGAGTTTTATAGTCTTGGGTGTCCTGGAAATAGTTCTGTAGACCAGGCTGGTGTCAAACTCACAGAGAGCCACTTGCTTCTGCCTTCCAAGTGTTTAAAGGCAAGTGCCACCACCGCCCAGCCAAATATTTTATTTAATGTGTATGGGAGTTTTGACTGCATGAATGTCCTTTCAACACACGTGTGGCTGGTGTCCAAGAAGACCAGAAGAGGGTGTGAGATGCCATGTGGGTGCTGAGAACTAAACCCAGGTCCTGTAGAAAGGAGGCTAGGACTTTTAATTGCTGAACCATCTCCACAGGTCCTGGAGACTGCACTCAGGTCCTCATCCTTGCATCAGGCACTTCCATGAACTGCATTATCTCCCTAGATCCTAGCAAGCCCTTTATGCATAGAGAGCATGACTGTTTTGTTTCCATTGTACTCCCTGAGTCTAACACAGAACCTGGCAATAGCTTAGTCAACACTTCTGAAGGGAAGAGTGTGACTCACCTGGCGCTTGCAGCGCACACAGAAGGTCTGGTGACACTGGGGACATGTTGCCTCCAGTTGTTCACGTTCATATATGAAGCCAAAGGAACACTGTGAGTGCAAGAGAACAAAAGCTGTTCAAGACCTGACTTGGTACCATACCCTGCCCCTCCACAGTCAGTTCCTTGTGCCAGACTACTTACCTGGGCACACCACAGGAACTTGGGGTCTCGCATGAGCACACCCTCCGTTAGCTTCTTATGAAATAGGGCATATGCATCTGGGTCGAGGCTCTCTCTGAGCTGAGGACAAGGAGCAGAGGTGTAGATGGGTAGAAACTTGTTCAAAGCCTAGTCCACCTAAACCTTAGCAGCCGTAGTACCTGGATGTCAAGGGTGGAGAAGTAGCTGAGTAACTGGGTGTCATCGGTAAGGTCAGGGCGGCCACAGGCAGGACACACCATATCTGTGATGTGCTTTTCCTTCAGGGCAATGGTGAAGTGCTGGCGGAAGCAGTCAGGACATATGGTGCACTCACAGGAAATGAGGGCCTGCATCTATAGTGGGAGGGGAGAAGAGGAAAAGTGGAAATCTGCTGTCAGCTCTGGGACACACCGAAAAACTGAGGTCTAACTAAAAGGACAAACAGCAAGCTCAAGCGCCTAGAGGTCCTAGACCAAAGCATAAGACAAGGCCATCTAGGGTGAGGCAGCAGCCCAGCAGGAGCAGAGTCACTCTAAGTCTAGGTGTAGCAGGAAGGGACTTACCCGGTTGCGGGGAAGGACCCACCCGCACACAGCACATTCCTGGGCAAGCAATCGGCGAAGAAAGGCCCGGTCCTGGCTGTGCCTCACGGCCTCCACCACGTCTAGCAGCTCATAGTTTCTAGGTGTCTCCTGCAGCAGTGACAGGGCCAGCTCTGCCCGGCCCCAACTGGGGAGAGTGTAGACTGCCAGAAGCCGCCTGACCAGGCTCTGCAATGTGATTCAGGAGACAGGGGCCGTCAGACCCCAAGGACCCTCTCCCTCAATCGTCTCTTATTCCCTTAAGTGGGATATTGGGTGTCTTGCCTACTCTCAGCACCTGTCTATCCAGCCCATCCCAGCAGGGAGTGGGTTCAGGCCCTCTCTCCCACAGGCGCTGATGGAAGGGCTCCAGACGCTGGCGCTGTAATTCAGTCAGGGCCCGTGCTATATCACCCCCATGCTGGAACAACGCCTGCAGGGACCCTTCTTCTGGTCCAAAGCCTAGGGACTGCAGCTCCTTCACCTGCAATTGAAAGCAGTGAGATGTTAAGAAGGAACAGCAAGCAAGCTCTGGTGCTTTTCACCCCAACCCGCCTCCCGCATAATAGTACCTTCCTCCTCCTGGCCCGCACGCACTCCTCTACAGCTTCATCAAGGTTGCCATGACGATCAAGCCAGGCTTTCCGGGCTTCCTGACACGAGAAGGCACCCAGCCCTGGATCCTGCTGTCCAGCTAGCTCAGCCACCATCTCCAGGATGTAGGACAACTCTGAACGCAACCACTGCAGGGGTACCTCAGTGCCCGAGTACTGTAAAGCTGAGAAGATCTCTTCTGGACTGGCACCTGCAGCTTCCCCTTCCTAAAGAGCAGTCACACCCAGAAACCAGCAGAGGAACATCAGGAAGGAAACTCTATCAACCCTTAGCCTGGTCAGCAGTGGCTAAGCTGGGACATACTGACTATGTGACCAGGGCACAGAATGAAAACTGACTTCTGCGAAGCATTCAAAGTAAAGTGTGGTCTCTGATATAAAATGCAAGGCTTCGCTGAAGAATAAAGAAAGCCTTTTTAAACTGTGATGGTGTAAAGGCTTGTTTCTTTCCGTGCGTCTCCGAGCACACATTTGGGGAAGAGCTTCAATTTCTATGTTCGGGGCAACGGTCCCGGACAGTAAAGCAGCTATAGCTAACAGTAACAAGTCTTATAAGAATGCTAGCCAGAGCCAGGCGCTGGTGGCGCACGCCTTTAATCCCAGCACTCAGGAGGTGGCGGCAGATAGATCTCTGTGAGTTCGAGGCCAACCTGGTCTACAAGAACTAGTTCCAGGACAGGCTCCAAAGCTACAGAGAAACCCTGTCTCAAAAAACAAAACAAAAAAAACAAAAAAAGGGCTGGAGAAATGGCTCAGTGGTTAAGAGCCCTGGCTGCTCTTCCAGAAGTCCTAAGTTCAATTCCCAGCAGCCACATGATGGCTCACAACCATCTGTAATGAGATCTGGCACCCTCTTCTGGTGTGCGGGCATACATGGAGGCAGAATGTTGTATACATAATAAATAAATCTTAAAAAAAAAAAAAAAAAGACTGCTAGCTGGAGATGGGTGATAGTGGTGCATACCTTAATCCCAGCACTCGGGAGGCAGAGGCAGGTGGATCTCTGTGAGTTTGAGGTCAGCCTGGTCTACAGAATGAGTTCCAAGATAGCCAAAACTACACAGAGAAACCCTGTCTTGAAAAAAAAAAATGCTGGCTGGGCATGATGGTACACACCTTTAATCTCAGCTCTTGGGAGACAGATGCAGGCAGATCTCTGAGTTCAAGGCTAGCCTGGTCTACAGAGCAGTTTCAGTACAGTCAGGACTGTTACATAGAGAAACCCTATCTCAAAAAATAAAAAGCAACAATAAAAGAATGTTAACTAACAAACTGGCATCTTCTTCCCCCAAAGCTCAGCCCATCTCAACCCAGGCCCAATCCACACCCTTACCTGGATCATGCTCACTAGCTGGAGACTTTCCTTCCGCATCTTATCCTGGCGGTGCTTCTCTGGGTCTCCACAGGAACCAGGCAGGGAAGTACTGAGGTGTTCTGGGGACCCAGGCTTTGGGAGATCCTTTTCCAAAGATCTGGCATAGGGTCGAAGGGCATGCTGTGCTGCGATGGGGTTGCGGGCTCGATTGCAAATAGCGCATACCCAGACAGCATCTGAGTTGCAAAAGGTACAGTGATCACAGTACCAGACTTGAGACTGGGCAGACGAGAGCAAAATATCCCCCTGATGGAAAGGTAAAGAGAATTATCCTACTGACTGTGTGGCTAAGGTTCATGATAGAAATACAAAGAACTGGGGAAACCAAAGACAAGGGATATGACAGAGAGACCAGCTTGAGGTAAACAGATCCAAATAAAGAGCCGGGAAGGCCAGGGATGGGTTACCTTAAGGGACTGGTGGCAAACACCAGCATCATGGGAGTCCACCACCAAGCTGGGAGGCTGGGCCAGCCGAGGTCGCTCACATATGGCACACAGGACAGCTGCTGCCTCATTCTCAAAGGTACAGCTCTGGCAGGCCCACTGATCCCGTGCAGGCTCAGGTTCCAGGCCCCCAGTTCCTTGGGAAGCCTCTATTCCCAGCACCTTACAGCCTCTGGGCTGACTACAGGCTGCACAGAGCACTGCCCAAGGCTCATTTTGTGTGACACAGGCAGGACAGCGCCAGGGCAGACGAGCATTTGCAGTACCAGGGGAAGAAAAAGAGCTATCTCCTAGAGCCAGGGAGGCTGAGTAGGGCTGTGGTTGGGATGAGGCAGGTAAACTGTAATAGAAAAGAAGACATAGATAGCTGAGGTGGAAGTTAGTACCCGAGTCTCCTCACCCCTGAGAATGTCACACTGCCTAGGTTATGACATACAGCTCTGGCTTCTGGGACTGCAGTTCTGTCTGGAATACTCTCATACCCACAGATGATTCAATATTTAAATGATAGAGTACAGCTAACATCTCTTAACACAGTATCTTACTCTCCCATGCTAGGTGTTTATAACACTGAATGGGGCGCTCTTCAGACAAGACTATCTACTATCTACCTGTGTATCGTAACAATCTGTCTATCACGACTGCCACTTGCTTAGTGTTTATGTCTATAATTTCCTTGATGGCTAGACTAATTGTTCTCTATGAAACAGCCTTTACTAGAGAACCTGACAGACACTTGAGTCATCTTCAATTTTCTTAATTTCACTATCACTGAGAAAAGAGAGCCCCTCACCTAGAGTTTAGGTTAATGGTCTGGTGAGCCCCAGGCAGGGTTTGGCGAAGGTGATGAGCACGGGACGGATGTCCATGGAATAAAAGGTCACAAGCTGGGCATGAGGTTTGATTACAGGCTGGACAGTGCAGTGTGCCTGGGGCAGAACCACAGAGAAAGCAGGGACCAGGGGTGGAGCCTGAAAAAATAAAATAAAAAAAGTATAACTTAAAAACAAAACAAAACAAAAACTACATCCACATACCAGTAAGTAAACATATATACTACAGCCCAGACATGGAGTCACACTGTGTACCTACCAACAGATGAATGAAGAAAACAGGCTGCACATAATAAGTAGCTTATAGTAACACATAAACAGGAGTATTAGTCACAAGGAACAAAATCTCGTTACTTATAGGAAAATGGATGAAACTTGAAGATACCATATTGAGCAAAACAAGTCAGACATAGACAAATAATCTTTATCTACTCCCAGCCCCACACCAAAATGTAGCTCTGGCTGACTTGTAGCTCACTAAAGACCAAACTGGTCTCAATCTCACAGAGATCTGCCTGCCTCTGCCTCCCGAGTGCTGGGATCAAAGATATGTTAGGAACTAGAGTTAGGAAAGGCTGTGAAGTTAGGAAAGGTGCTGGGAATTGAGACTAGGTCCTTTGTAAGAGCAACAGGCGCTCTTCACCACAAGGCCATCTCTCCAGTCCCCAGAGTTACTTTCTTAAAAAGTTATAAAGTTATAAAACTGGAGAAATGGCTTAGAGGTTAAGATCAACACTGTTCTTGCAAAGGAGCCAAGTTTAACCTCCAGCACTCAGGTTGGGCAGTTCAGCACCGTTTGCAACACTAGCTCTGGGGGATCAGTTGCCTCTGGCTTCCATGGGCACCTGCACCAACATGCACATACCCACACACAACACTACACTACCCTCCCACCCCCCAAAACTAAAAATTAAAATCAAAGGAGATAAGACCAGGCTACACTCAAATCTGTTATGGGCTAAGGCAAGTCACAAAACTGTTCTTACAACATCTGGACCCAACAGAGTGTGGGGGAAACTTTAATCTTCTGAAATAAAAGACAAATACAAAAAGATAAAAGACCTAAATTTACATCAATCTAATCTACTACTCTCATACAGGGCCAGTCATACCTGGCGCAGAGGGGAGGGGGCCAGGAACAATCTCTCTCAAAAGGGGGTGAAACTCTGAAAGCTGCAGCATCTGAGGAAGAAAGCGGAGAATGGACAAGTGTTTTGGGTACAGAATCCCATAGACCCAGTCCCTTATTTAACAGCACCCTTTCTGCCTTCCTTACATCGTCTTCAACACTGTCTCTTAGCAGCTGGTCCAGTGCATTCTGTCTTGGATGAGTATTCTGCAAACAAGATTTAAAAGAATTCCCACCTTGAGCAAAGTTCTCCTTGTAAGCCCGATCCCCTAACATTCGGAGGGAGAAAGGGTAGCAGAAGCTTCCAGACTGCTGCAGAAAAAGAATTCACCAGTATGGGGGCTTTCAAAGTGCATCGAATTAGGTTGGGCTCCCAGTCTACGCCTTAAAGACCTTAGAATCAGAAGGCCATCTCACCTGCAACAACAAGCTGAGCTCCGTGCGAAGCAGTAGTACTTCTAGTGTGACTATGGCAACCTGGTATTCATCCGGCTCCTCTTGCCCTTCAGGGAAACTCAATCCATCTGGGCGCTCCTCAGTATAGCCGTATAACCGCAGCACATCCCGGCCCCCCTGCCACACATTCAGAACCAGGTCACTACCCAGCAGGCCTCCTAGGCAATAGAGCTGGTTCCCCACTCAGAACACCCTCATGTCCCTTCTGGTCAACCCCCAGCATACGTCTAGTTCCCTCCGATAAGGCCCAAGGGTTTCACCTGCACAGCATCCACCGTGCTGCGAAAGACAGGGTTATTAAACTTCACTGAGCGCCAGTACCGAGGTCGCTGTGGGCTGAGGAGGTTGCGCCCATATTTTTCCAGGATGTTCAGGGCCGTGGATAGAGTGTTGAGGTAGTTTCGAGGCTAGGAGCAGTCAGAAAAGCAAGGTTATGAGGCTAGACCATCTGGCCTCTGAGCCTAGGTCCCCTTCCATGGCACGCCGGGCGGGCTTAGCCTCACCTCCCCATGAGCGTTGCCGCGGACCAGGCGTCCGGCATCCAGTTGCAGGTAGCGGGCGGCCGGTGGCAGAGAGGTGGCCAGAAGCGGCGTGAGCTGCTCCAGGGGAAATACCTGCGCGGAATCCCGCTTCAAGGCTCTCGCCAGCTCCTCGCGGGCCGCCAGGAAGGCTCGCTCCTCCTCTCCCGGCATCCCGAGACGGGAGACAGGCTCAGAACTGTCTACCCGGGACGCGCGCGACGCGCAGGAGCGCGCGGCGCCCCGGCAGCCAGGATCACTCAAGCCACCGCCCCGCTCAGCCCGGGCAGCTGCCAGGGGTGCCGGGAACAGGAAGTACTGGCACAGAGGGCGGGACTGCGGACCTCGTTAGAGGAAGGGGCGGGTTTCAGAGTGACGGAAGGGCTGTAATACGGAAGGGAGGCCAGTTTGCCGCCAATGAGGAAGCCGCGGCTCGGGCTCCTCCGACAGGGCGAAGGAATATTCTCCTTCTAGTCAAGCTCTCCGCCGTCTCAGGCTATCTCCGCCCCTTCCGGAGGGATCCCCTCCTCCTCCGCGTGGGGTTGGTCTATTTTGCCTAAAGCTTTCCTATCTTTATACCCACAGTGTTGCTCAATTCCAGTCCCCAGCGGGGAAGTTCCCACTTTACCGGGGACCCAACTCTGGCCGCCCTTAGCCCGCTCAGGCGACTCCCGCTTTCCTCCAGTCTGTCCTGAAGGCAAGGCCGTTCCCCTCCCCCTGCTCCCTCCATCCTGCCAGGCTTTCCCTCTTCCTATCCTTCCACTCTCTCGGATGCTACTCGGTCCCTTCCTTACGGTCTAACCTCAGGGAGCCCCACCCCTGAACACCCCCTTTTTACGGTTCTACTCTTCCGGAGCAGCACTTCCCCTGGACGGCCCTTGGTATAAGCTCCGCCCCTCTCGAGAGGCAGCCGCTGTTCCTCCCGCCGCTGTCCCACGCTCCCCTAGCCCCTCCTTTGGACAACCCCCAGGCTGGTGATGAAGCTAACACCGCCCTTCTTGGTGGCCTCTGGTTGGGAACGGCTGACGGACTATTTACTGTTAGTGGCCTGCCAGGAGGAGGGGGAAAAAAAGAGGGAAGGGGGCGTGGCTGAGGGGGTGGGTCTGGGCCTGGAGAGTGAAAGCGAAAGCGAAAGCTGGGGCCACTAGCCCCGAGAGTCTAGAGCTAGCAGCTAGAGAAGCATGGCCAAGCCTTGTGGGGTTCGACTGAGTGGAGAAGCCCGTAAACAGGTAAATGGGAACCGGAGGCCAGAAACGGGTGAGGAGTCCTAACGGAGCTAAAGCTCCTGGGCACCAAGGCCTAGCGTGAGAACTCTTCCGACCTGTTTCTTTAGGGCTTTCACTTCTCGGGGATTACCACTGCCCTGCCCTTTAGCCAGTCTGTGCACTGAGCAGGGTCTTCCAGAGAGAACTGGCACTGTGGGACAGGCTTGAGCTACAGTTGGAGGGCACCCGGTTGGAGAGGGTGGGCTCTTATTCTTTACAATCGGACCCCCTAATCCGCGTCTGACTACTGTTGTCTGTGCAGGTGGATGTCTTCAGACAAAACCTTTTCCAGGAGGTAAGTCTCTGGATGCAAGCGATTTCACCTTAGCGCCGTGATCTAAGGGCCACAACCTCTGAGTAACCCTCCAATTCATCCTAGTTTTGGCCTTTCCTAACCTTCCTGCTTACTCAAGGTGATCTCTACTGATTGGTTTCTAATCTGATCGCTCTTAGAACTCTTAACTGCTTTTGCCACTCCCCCACCCCACCCTCTTTTGCCGAGAGGGAAAGATGGTGGTGCCCAAAGCACCCACACTCCTATTTCTGCCACCCATCAGATTGGGCAAGTCCCTTACGTTCCAGGTCTACATTTCCTCATTTGTGACTCAGTGATTTCTGAGGGCCTTCTTCTCATCCATCTCAGTGGACATCTTGTATGATTGTTTTTGTAACTCACAGGCTGATGACTTCCTCTCCACGTTCTTGCCACAGAAAATCCTATCCCTGAGTCAGCTCTTGCAGGTGAGTGATTTAAGACCCTGCTACTCCATCTCCTGGCGACTTTCCCACCACCTGTCCTCTGACAACTAGTATCGGCCTGCTGGGAACTTAGGCTGGTGTAAAGCCTGAGCCTGGACTGGGAGGGAGAGAGGAGGGAATGGAGGGAAGGCTCTGACTGGTGAGGGGAGGAAGCTGGGCAGTGCCTAAGAGTAAATTCTGCAGGAGGATTTCTTCAATGTGACTGACCTCTCCTCCCTCCGGGCTCCTCTGGACATCCCCATCCCAGATCCCCCACCCAAGGATGATGAGGTAAGGCATTCAGTGTGCAGAGCTTGTGAACTGTAAGCCAGTGGAAATGACACCACTGTAGCCCCCATGAGTTCCCTAAAGTTGCTTTTGTCCTTTTGCCTTAGATGGAAACAGACAAGCAGGAGAAGAAAGACGGTAATGGAGAACTGGGTGACTGGGAGGGAAACCGGTGCATTGATGTGGAGTAACAAAAAAGTCTGTCTCCATCTTTTATAGTCCCCAAGTGTGGCTTTCTCCCTGGGAATGAGAAGCTTCTGGCCCTGCTTGCTTTGATTAAACCAGAAGTCTGGACTCTCAAAGAGAAATGCATTCTGGTAAGCCAGGAAACTGGAGGATGTGGGAAGAAAAGCAAGGCAAAGCTATGTTCAATTCAGAGCTTTCATCTAGAGACCTAGTATTGATTAAGGAAACTTGCTTTTGTGTGTGTGTGTGTGTGTGTGTGTGTGTGTGTGTGTGTGTGTGTGTGTGTAGGTGTTTTCAATTGCGTATATGTTTGAAGGCCAAAGGTCAACATTTGGAGTGTTTTGTTTTTTGTTTTTTTTGAGGCATGGTTTCACTGCACCTGGAACTTGCTGTTTTAGCCGTCCTAGGTCACCAGGGAGCCTCCAGGATCTGCCAACTTTACCACCACCACTTCTAACACTGGGGTTACAGTGTACTCCATTGTGCCCTGCTTTTATGTGTATGCTAAGAATTGGAATGCAAGTCCTCGTGTATTCGTGCGTGCACAGCAAGCATCTTACCTGCTGTCCTCTCCTTTTGGGTTTAGATATTCTTTGTTTTTCTCATTTGACATCTGTGTGGTATCATAATGGTAGCTCTAAAAATGAGAGCCTGTGCTACAGCTACCTCTGTAATCTCAATCTATGATATTAGGTACACAGTGTAGGTGACATGATACAATGAGTTGGTTTAAAAGCTTGAGCCCTAGAAAGAATCTAGATTCAAATCCTGATTCTGTCATTTATATAGCTCTCTTAGACATTCTGTGACTCACTTGTTCCTTGTGTTAAATGGTACAGTTAGACGGTAGGCTTTGGAAGATTGACAGTGGTAAGATGAGATCAGTAATTTATAATATGACACCTAGCACGTAGTAAGTGCTCAGTTAGACGTAGCTGTTATTAAGAAGTGGCATGGTAGGGAGGCAGAGGCAGAAGGAGCCTGTGAGGTCAAGGCCTGTCTGGTCTACATATGGAGCGCCATCCAGGATTACATTGAGAAACCCTGTCTCAACAAACAGTCAAACAGAAGAATCTTTCATCTTGCTGTGGAAAGGAGAGATGGCTCGGAGGTTAAGAGTACTGCTAGCTGGGTGTGGTGGTGTGCGCCTTTAATCCCAGCACTCGGGAGGCAGAGGCAGATGATCTCAGTGAGTCTTGGGCCAGCCTGGTCTGCAGAGCGAGTTCCAGGACAGCCAGGGCTACACAGAGAAACCATGTCTTGAAAATACCAGAAAGAGAGAGAGAGAGAGAGAGAAAGCGAGCACTGGTTGCTCTTCCAGAGGACCCAAGTTTGATTTCCAGCACCCACATGACAGCTCACAGCCATCTGTAACTCCAGTTCCAGGGTTTTTTGGGGTTTTTTGTTTTTTTGTTTTTTTGGCGTTATGTGGGCACCAGAAATGCACGTGGTGCATAGCTAGGCATGAAGCCAAAATACCCATACACATAAAGAGTAAAATAATAAAAATAAATAATTTTTTGAGAAGTGGCATAATGAGATTCCAGTCGGATTGTTGAGTGAGTGCTCCTTTTTAACACAGGTAATCACATGGAT
>JAQHUG010000370.1:1466743-1477682 GCA_028555095.1 Dicrostonyx torquatus | reverse complement strand
GGGGCTGGAGAGATGACTTAGAGGTTAAGATCACTGACTGATCTTCTGAAGGTCCTGAGTTCAATTCCCAGCAACTACATGGTGGCTCACAACCATCTATCTGTAATGAAATCTGATGCCCTCTTCTGGCTTGCAGGTGTACATGCAGGCAGAATACTGTATGCTTAATAAATAATAAAGAAAACATTTAAAAAAAAAAAAGAATCAGTGACTGAAGACAGAGTGGGAAGAGACTTGGGGGTGAGGGGCAGGAGTGAGGCATAAACTAGGAAGTAGAAAGAAGAGGGAATAGTGAAGGGGGAGATGAAGAATTCTCTTTGCTTCTTATGTCTCTGTAGGAGAAGGTTCTGGAGAGAGTGAATGCTGTCAAGACCAAAGTAGAAGCCTTCCAGACAACCATTTCCAAGTGAGAACAGCCACAGGCCACAGGGACTTACAGAGACATTGCTGTAGGATTCTCAAAGCGAGGCAGATCTGTCAGAATGATAGCAGACTGAGGGGTGGGGCGTGTGTGGCTGTACATCTCCTTTAACACACAAATTCCTTACTCACAGGTACTTCTCAGAACGTGGGGATGCTGTAGCCAAAGCCTCCAAGGAGACCCATGTAGTGAGTTCATAGTCCACCAGCATTTTAGCTGAGGCTGGCCAGGGGTGGAATTGAGGTGGGAAGAAGAGATCCTCTTTGTTTTGTTTTTAACTTGCACAATGTGGAAAATATTATTCCAGAAAGCAAAACTGATTAGGGCTCCAACATCCTTGACCCTTTTTCTTATTTAATTCTGTGTTTGTTGGGGCTTATCTTCCAGTTAATCTCTTCTTCGTATGAGAAAACAAAATTAATGTCCCAACCTCTGCTGGTGCTGACTCAGTTTTGTTTCCTACTTCCCAGATGGATTACCGGGCCTTGGTGCATGAGCGAGATGAAGCAGCCTACAGGGTGCTCAGGGCCATGGTGCTGGACCTGAGGGCCTTTTATGTGAGTGTGGAGTAAGCTCCTGAAGGAAGTGGATGGAAGAGGGTGGGAAGCCAAGAACCTAACTCTGTTCTTCTGGTTTTCCTCCAGGCTGAGCTTTATCATATCATCATCAGCAACCTAGAGAAAATTGTCAACCCAAAGGGTGAAGAAAAGCCATCTATGTACTGAGCTAAGGATTAGAAGGAAAATAAATGACTTATACTTTACATAGATTACCTCTGTTGTTCTTTTAGAGATCATTTATTGAGAGCCTCAGAGAAAGGTGACTATGGAAATGAAAATGGAAAGGATTGGTTGGGGGATGGCTCAGCGTTTAAGAGCACTAGCTGTTCTTCCAGAGGACCCAGGCTAGATTCCTATCACCCACACAGTAGCAAGTAACTGTTGTAACTCCAGTTCCAAGGGATCTGACACCCTCCTTTGACCTCTGCAGGCACCAGACATGCACATAGTACACAGGCATACATGCAAGCAAACACCTTACACATGAAATAAAAAGAAAGAATTACAAAAGGAAATGGGAGCGGGTGCCAGGAAAGTTAGGTTGATGTGTTCTTACCAGTTCCTTCTAAAGAACAGGGTAGAACAGGGCATGGTGAGTATGCCTTCAATCTCAGCACTCAGGAGGTAAGTGGATCTCAAGTTCAGGGCACCCTGGTTACACAGTAAGTTGGAAAGGAACAGGGTAGAAGTCTGCATGCCTTGTCAGCTATGCAGGTATCCTGTAGTTTGGAATGTCACAAAGGTATTTCCATCCAATTTTGTCATGATGATAAAGGGTATATTGGGCAAAGCTGTTGAGGAGGAATTAGGCTGTGGATAGACAGGGAAGCTTTATGGTGTGGGAATTAAGAACAGAAATCCTGAGATTTTTCAGTGCTGGCAGAGAGAAAGGTCTTTTTTTTAAATATTTTTTTTTATTATGTATACAACGTTCTGTCTCTAAGTACACCTGCAGGCCAGAAGAGGGCACCAGACCTCATTACTGATGGTTGTGAGCCACCATGTGGTTGCTGGGAATTGAACTCAGGATCTTTGGAAGAGCAGGCAATGCTCTTAACCACTGAGCCATCTCCCCAGCCCGAGAGGAAGGGCTTAAAAAGGCATTAAACGAGAACATATTACCATCCATGGGCATTATTGGGGGTGGGGGAGTTGCCGTTTTATCTTTTACCCTCCCCCAATCAATTTCTGTTTTTACATCTGTTGAGATTTTGGTATTTTTCTTGTGTTTTTTTTTTAAAATTATGCCTGTGCATGTGTGAATGTATTCCATGTGTGTGCTGGTGCCCACAAAGACCTGAAGATAGCGCTGGATCCCCTGAAGCTGTAGTTTACAAGTGCTTGTGAGCTTGGGTGCTAGAAACAGAAGTTGTAAAGTTGTACCTTGACTGCTGAGTTATCTCTCAGTTGTGTTTTTGAGACTGTTTTTGTTTTGTTTTTAGACAAGTTTTTTTTTATAGCCTAGGCTGGCCTCAAATGCACCGTGTAGCTAATGCTAACTTGAACTCTTGTTCCTCCTGCCTCCACCCTCTGAGTGCTGGGATTGCAGTTTAGGATTCACTTCTGAGGCGGTGGAGACAATGTTTCCTCTGCTGTGTGGCTGATTAGAGACTTCAAGGGACTTTTAAATTCAAGCTCTTGTCAAAAGAATGTGCTGCATTCTTATCAGTTTCAGTTTGGAATTCAGTGCACATAATTTATCCTTAAAGGGTCATGGACTTGTACTTTGCCTTAAAGGTGCTGCACTACATTAAGGAAGCCAAAGGCCAGAGCTTGAGGTTGGGAAGGCTAGGCTGCTGGTTATCTATGGTGCAGGCCCACTCTCTCTATAGTTGGAGCAAGGCGAACGGGGTTTTTGTTTGTTCAGTTTTTAATTTTTCGAGACAGGGTTTCTCTGTGTAGCTTTGGAGCCTGTCCTGGAACTCACATTGTAGACCAGGCTGGCTTTGAACTCACAGAGATCCGCCTGCCTCTGCCTCCCAAGTGCTGGTATTAAAGGCGTGCGCCACCACTGCTTGGCTAAGGTGAACAGTTTTGTCCCCAAGTTTCTTAGGAACACCCAGCTAGGGGCCAGCCCTCCAACCTAGCTAGCTGCCTTTGCCCAAAGCCTTAAGGTACAGTAAGAGCTGGTAAACCGGCTAGACCAACCTGCAATAACCCACACAAATTGGAACTGGGTGTGATGGCAGGGTCTGTAAACCTAGGGTTTTCACTTGAGATATGGAGGCAGAAGCATCCGTGAGTTTGAAGTCAGCCTAGGCTGAGACTTTGTCTTCCCTCCTTAGAACAAAACAAAATCCAAAGTATAAACCGGGTAGTTTAGCTAATAAGCTTTTGCCCGATGTGTTCTTTCCAGTTCGTTTTAGGCCAAGGCAAGCCAAGACAAATTTTAAAATTTTTGATTGGACGAAATTAGAACGTCTTGTCCTATCAGAGAGCACTACGGAGGCGGGGCTCTTAGGGGGATGACCCGGAGCAGGCCTGCGAGCAAGTGCGCCTGCCCAGGAGTGTTTAGAGGAGGCGGGGCTCGGTTCCTCGGGTTGTTTCTGGACCTAATTCTGGATCGTGTTGACGTCAGGCTGCGGAGAGAGGTTACCTGGTGTTAGAGGCATCTTAGATCTTAGTGAGGAGGCACAGCTCGCTTGCCGTGGTTGGGAAGCCATACTTCGCTATGGGGGAGGTGGAGATTTCCGCCCGGGCCTACGGGAAGATGTGCCTGCACGCCTCCCGGTACCCATACGCTGCTGTCAACGGGTTGTTGCTGGCTCCCGCGCCGCGGTCGGGAGAATGCCTCTGCCTCACCGACTGTGTGCCCCTCTTCCACAGCCACCTGGCCCTGTCTGTCATGCTGGAGGTTGCGCTCAATCAGGTGTGGCCTCGAGAACCCCGCCCCCATCCCTACTCACCATTCCTCCCCCCAGCCCCCATTCTTTAGGACCCTCAGCCTAAATGCATGCTCGACCCCTTGTCCTTAGTATGCACCCACAGAGCCTGAATCATTGGTTTACTTATTGATGGCTCTTTTCTCACGACAGGTGGACGTGTGGGGCGCACAGGCTGGTCTGGTAGTAGCTGGGTACTACCACGCCAATGCTGCTTTGGACGACCAGAGGTGAGTTGGGTAGCTCTGGAGGAGAAGGCAGATGATTGGGGCAGGTGTGGGTGAGGTGCAGATAGACCAGCGTCATTCCTTTTAGTTTTTCATCAAGTGTTTAGCAGCGGGGCTGTACACCAGCCATTATACTGAGTACTGGAAAATACCGGAGATGAATATGGCCATTGAAGGATCCTGCAGTGGGGTGGGGGCATACAGGCGTCTGGTGCTTCCCAGGTCTGTAAGAACTGAGGAAGTGCGACCAGCGACTTAAAAAGCCCATCACTTTTAAACCGGTATGTGGTGGTTTAATCCCAGCACTCTGGGGAGCAGAGACAGGCAGAGTTCAGGAGGCCGGCCTGGTTTACAGAGGGAGATCCAGGACAGCCAGGGATACAGAGAAAACCCTGCCTGGAAAAAAAGAAAAAAGCCCACCACTTTATACATATATACTACAGACACCAAATACATTTGATTTTGATATGGACTAAGTTAGATCTACTGTAATTTGCTTTCCCTCCCCGAACTTAATACTTTTGATGTTCCATCTTAAGAGCTATCTCATCCTATCTTTAAAAAAAAAAAAATAACCATAGTTTTGTGTAGCTCTGGTTATCTTGGAACTAACTCTGTAGATCAGGCTGACCTCGAACTCAAGTGATCCACCTGCCTCTGCCTCTGTCAGTGCTGGGATTAAAGGTGTGGTCCACCATGCCCAGCTAAAAATAATGTTTTGTTTTTGTTTTTTAGCGGAAAGAAGAAAAAAAATATTTATTTAATATGGCCATACTAGAAAGAGGACAAAGCTTCAAGTGAGACACTGCTACTCTTCCCAAGTCTGTCTTCTGGGTCACAAGGAGAGATTAAAGTTTAAACACAGGGACAAGGATATGCATATCTAGGCAGGCAGGAGCAAGGTGTGACCTTGCCCAACACTGACACATCTTTAGGTGTAGATTTGTCCTGTAAGATCATCTGTCAAGTTGTTAGAGCTGTGTGAAATCTCTTGAAGCTGGATGTTTGCAGTAAGAGGTGGGAGGGCCCCTGAAGGCCCATCATTATACGAGAACACTAAGCAATGTCATTTGGGTCTGTTTTGATCATGGTGGCCAGTTGACACAGGGGAAATCAGGGTTCTCTTTTGGGTTTTTTAGTGTTATTAATAAAAAAAATTTTAAAAACTCAAGGACAATTTTTATTAAAGTTGAAAAGACCCAGAGCAAGCAAACTGCTTTTCAGTCATACTCATGTGAAACCAGCATGGAGGCCAGACTTGCTGCAGAGAAGCAGTGGATGCTGAGTTGTAGAGAAAGGAAGCCCGAAGTGTCAAACTCAGCAAAACTTCCTGGTGGCTCCTAGGGACTGCCTAAATGATTGAATTAGCATATACAATAAATGGCTCCACTGTGGCATTTTCTTTTTTTTTTTTAAATATTTATTTATTATGTATACAATATTCCGTCTGTGTGTATGCCTGCAGGCCAGAAGAGGGCACCAGACCCCATTACAGATGGTTGTGAGCCACCATGTGGTTGCTGGGAATTGAACTCAGGACCTTTGGAAGAGCAGGCAATGCTCTTAACCTCTGAGCCATCTCTCCAGCCCCCCCACTGTGGCATTTTCATACGCACTTTTGTTTGCTTTTCAAGACAGGGTTTCTCTGTGTAGCCCTCACTGTCCTGGAACTCTCTGTAGACCAGGCTGGCCTCAAAGGCACAGAGATTTGCCTGCCTGTCTCCTGAGTGCTGGGATTAAAGTTGTGCGCCACCCCAGATCATATTTTATTCTTTTATTTTTATGTGCATTGGTGTTTTGCCTGCATATATATATGTGTGGGGGGGGTTCCAGATCTCCGGGAACTGGAATTACAGACAATGTGAGCTACCAGATGGGTACTGGAAATTGGAACCTGGTCCTCCGGAAAAGGCGACAGTGCTCTTAACCTCTGAGCCATCTCTCCAGCCCCCATATTATTCCTAATTGCCCTTCCCCTAGTACCCTACCCTGTTCCTCTTCTCAACCTTTGCTGATCCCTATCTTCCCACCCAGTAAATTATTACTTTTGTGGTTTGCCCTTACTGTATATATCACGTTATATTTGTATAGCATGTGCATGCAGTGCCTCAAGAGGCCAGAAGAGGACGCTGAATCCCCTGGGACTGGTTGTAAACTGCCATATGGGTGCTGAGATTCAAACCTAAGTCTTCTGGAAGAGTAGTTAGTATTCTTAACCACTGAGCCATTGCTCCAGCCCTTTTGGTTTTAATTTGGATGATTAAGACAAATTACCTTCCTCAAAGTCACTTTAGAATTCCACTCTCATCAGCAGAATCTGAGCACGTTTCCCACAGCATTCAAGCATCAAGCAGGCCCAACACTCCCAGGACAGCTGCAGGGAAACGCTACAGCTGTGCACATCTGCCCTCAGGTGGCTCCTCACTCCTCTGATCTTCCCCCTACACAGCCCCGGGAGTCTGGCCCTGAAGATCGCCGGGCGAATTGCAGAATTCTTCCCTGATGCAGTGCTTGTTATGGTGAGACTTGGGCTTTACAGTGGGGAGGTGGAGAGGAAGTGGGGAGAGCATCTTGAGACTCTCACCCCTTTATCCACTCAGCTGAATAATAAGAAATTGGTGACTCGGCCTCGTGTACCTCCAGTCATTGTCCTGGAGAACCAAGGTCTTGGATGGGTGCCTAAGGACAAGAACTTGTGAGTGCCCCACTACCTCTATCGCTTCGAAGTCCAAGACTCCCAGGGCCTCCTTTGTCCTTGGTCCTGCCCTGTGGCTTTTTTAGACACAATCCTTTAAGTCTGGGTCTGGCCTCACTGTTTGGCCTCCATGGTTGCTTTGCTTTAATTTCAGAGTGATGTGGAGAGACTGGGAAGAGTCAAGACAAATGGTGGGAGCTCTGCTGGAGGGCCAGGCCCACCGCCACCTTGTGGACTTTGACTGCCATCTTGATGACATTCGGCAGGACTGGACCAACCAGCAACTTAACACTCAAATCACCCAATGGAGCAGTCCCACCAGTGGAAATGCCTGAACCAGAGGGTCAGAGTACAATAAAGAGATAGGCTGTTGGGCAAACATAATATTTATTGTGTTTAGGAGGCAGAGTAAGGGGGCAACCCCAGCAGAAAGAAGATTGGGTACAGTCTATAATTCCTGGTGGAGAACAGGAAGGTCTCTATTGTACCCCATCACAGAATGAGAGAGGGGGCTCAATAGATCATTCCCTTTGTTTCTCCACGGGGCTTCTTGAGCTTCTCGAAGTTCTTCAGGATTATGTCGTATAACACAGCCTATAGGATCATGGTAGAGTGGTGGAGGTCAGCCACCGGCCCCCAGTGGCTCTGTGTCCTAGTTCTAGCTTTGGAAAGGCTAATCTTGTCATCCTCCACCCCAAGTCTGCTTGGTCAGAAATTGGATGGCCTAATAAAGGTGCTTCTGCCCACCCCTGCCCCCCTCTCCCCTTCTCACATAAGCATTACGGATCTCCATGACCATCAGCCGGATGTCCTGGTACTCTGCCTCATCCAGCTCGTGCACCAGCTGCCGATAATCACCCTGCAGAAACCCAGGGTTAGTCCTGACTCGAAATGTGCCTTCCCCAGCTTAACCTGACCTGGGCCTCACCTACCACGTGGGGCTGTTTGGCTGCTTTGGCCACTGCATCGCCCCTCTCTGAGAAGTACCTGTGGGAAATGGAAGCAGTTTACATGGAGTAGGAAAAAAAGGAGGGAGCCCAGGCCTATCCCCAAAGGCAGAGTGTGCTGGGGGTGTGGTGGCCAGGCAACTCACTTAGAGATTTGAGTGTGGAAGCCCTCCAGCTTGGTATGAAGGCTGGTCATCAGTTCAAACACCTTCTCCTGGGAAAGAAAGGGGTGAGAAGGAAGCACGGACTATCGGGAGGGCTGTGTAGGATTGAGGGGCAGTGTTCTTACCTGGACAGCCACTCCAAAGTTATTCCCATCCTCTATCCGAGGTATCTGTAGTTGCAACCAGGTAGTGACCTTGGAGCAAAGGAAGGTATCGGGTTTATTACCAACCTCTTTCCTTCCCTCTATACACACATCCCAAGTCCCAGGTTCCTATTCTTCCCTTGTCTGCCCACAGTGGGTGGAGGAGTGCCAAGTTCATGCTGAGCCCAAGGCTGGCTCACTTGCTCTGCCCTCTCCTTTGTGCCATTGTCCTAATTGGCAGGGACCAAGATGACAATGCTGAAGCACAGATGAAAGCAGAACTCACCAGATTGAGTTGCTCAATGACATCCTTGATCTCAGGCTTTAGACGCTGCAGGAGAAACACAATCTTCTCATTGCAGTTCACTGGGCCACAGGGAGGACCTAGAGTGTGCAATGGGTCAGTTAACGACCAAGCTTCTGAGGGCTAGAAAGTGGAGTGTAGAATGAAGCTGGAAGTTGGGAGACACAAGCCTGTCTCTGCCTGGGTTTCAGGTACCTTTTTCTTCATCTTCCCCTTTCTTCTTCTCATCCTTCTCTTCCTTCTGTGGGGAGGAAGACAGGACTGAGGCCGGGTTTTCTCGATGGTTGGCCCACCTCCCAGGTCTCCCAGCTTGCCTCCTGTTGTTTCTTCCGCTCCTCCTTCTCTTTCTCCTTGACTGGATCAGGTACTGGGATGTCCAATGGAGCCTTCAGATTGCTCAGGTTGGCTTCATTGAGATCTGGCTCCTAGTGGCAGAGCTGGAGATGAGGGTATTCCTCTTATCTCATCACCCCCATCCCAGGCCCCTCTTGAGTCCTTGCAGGACCCTGTACCTTTAAGAATGCATCCAGCTCTGCAATCTTCTTGGGAAAATAACTCCCAAGCAGGTTTTCTGTCTGTATGAGGTGGTGGAGGAGGATGGGGTCATAATCAAATGCCCTTTCCTAGTGAAGTAAGGGCTCACACCGCCCAACAAGGAAGGGGGCAGCAGTAGCAGCTGGACGGGGTTGCAGATGACTGTAGATCTTACCTTGCTACACAGGTCTTCGCGGAACACATCCACCTGTAGGGTACAGGCAAACCTTCAGAAACCTAGCTTTAAGGCCATATCATTTAGGGGCAGTTCCTTTTTGGCAATAGAGGAGTGGATCCCTCTAAGGCCACTCCTGAAGAAAGAGAGATGGGTCCCTCCCTGTATAGGGTGGTCTGAGGTGGTGTGGCAGTTTTCAGCACACCTCAACCTGGGGAGAGTTCAGTGGATCCCCATGGGGGCTGGATTTGGGGATAACATCCCTTGGGTCACCAGAGTTGTGTAAGGAGAGATAAGAAAGCCCTCTGACCGGGCGTGGCGTGGTGCACCATGCAGGCCTTTAACACCAGTACTTGGGAGGTAAAGTCAGGTGGGAGCCTAGCCTGATCTACATAAAGAGTTTTGGGACAGCCCGGGCTACATAATAAAGAACCGTGTCTCGAACAAAACAAAACCCTAAGCCAGTGGGCAGAGGCAGGGAGCAGGCGTGTGCCCTTCCTGAACTGAGTCAAAGATCTCGAAGTGGCCGGGGCAAGTCCCTCTCCCCGTCTCTGCGTGTAGCCCGGGCCCCAAGCCAGGAGACTTCACACTAGCTCTCGGCTTCATTTCACCCCACTGGACCACAGCCGCCTCACCTACTCCCAGGGGATCAGGTGCTTCTGGCTGCAGGCTAGGGAGCAGACCCCCGACTCAGATGTGGGGGCTTGGGGCTGATCCCTGGAATCCTGGTCCGCTCCGAGCCACGCCTCTCTAATGCCTCTTATCCGGATTTGAACCCGCAGCACTTACCTTGGCTTGGGCTTCAGGATGGACCCTCAGTGTGGCCATGGTCGGAGCGGGCGGGGGGCTAAGCGCGGCACGAGGAGCCTAGAGTGGGCAGTGGGAAGGGAAAGCGAAAGCAGAGCTCGAAACCTGCAGAGCCTTCCTTGGGTTGGGGAGTGGAGGGACTGGAGGAGGCGGGGACAGCCTACTGAGGGGCGGGGGCTCCTCCTGCAGCCCGAGTAGCGCTTCCGCCCAGCACTCGGGGCTCTCCACTCTGCGCCCAGGCCCGCCTCCCAGAGCCGGCTTGCCAGCGCCCGCACCTCTGCCCCTTCCCACCCCCGCCTTCCATTTCCGGTCGCCCCTTACTTCTCCTGTTAGGGCCAGAGCAATAATAAGCCATACTTGGGGGTTTTAAATCTTTTCTGATTTGGAGCAAGACCTGGTCTCGTCTCACCTTGCCGGAATGGTCCCGATTTCACCAGCATACTCCTGCTCACCAAACGACTGCGCTGAGACACTGGCACTATCGTTATCCGCACAAAACCATTGTGGCACACTCTATTACACTATGAACTATTCCCCGACAGCAGGGAGTTAGGTTTCTATGATAAAATCCAAAAACCTTTCTTTCACAATCACCTGTCCCCTTCAAGTTGACGGTCTGTTGTTTTCCACACTCATTCATCAAACAAGCAAATACTTGTAGGTAGTGTTTATTCCAAGTCAAGGCTCGGCCCTTGGGAAACCTGCAACACTCTTCCCTCAATGTCCTCACTCATTTCGGATGTCAATTTTATTTATTTATTTATTTTTTGGTTTTTCGAGACAGGGTTTCTCTAGCTTTGGAGCCTGTCCTGGAACTAGCTCTTGTAGACCAGGCTGGGCTCGAACTCAGAGATCCGCCTGCCTCTGCCTCTTGAGTGCTCGGATTAAAGGCGTGTGCCACCACCACCCAGCTGGATGTCAATTTTTCAAAGAGAATTTTCCACAGTCATCTTTTAGAAAGTACCTTCTCCACCCAGTTTATTTATTTTTTTAAATATTTATTATGTATACAATATTCTGTCTATGTGTATGCCTGCAGGCCAGAAGAGGGCCCCAGACCTTATTACAGATGGTTGTGAG
>JAQHUG010000370.1:1366808-1418090 GCA_028555095.1 Dicrostonyx torquatus | reverse complement strand
GAGTTAACTTTGGAGAGTTAAGAGAAAGGATTGAAATTGTTGTGTGGGTGCTTTGTTCTGTGCTCTGTGTGCAAGTCTCATTCAGCCCACAATAACTTTGTCTTGCAGATGTAGACGCTGAAGGTTAGGTCAATTGCTCAAGGTTGCACATCTGGTTGGCAGGAGAGATGGAACTTGGCTCTAGGTCTTTCTGACTCTAATTACCAAGACTTTTTTTTTCCATCAATGCCATTCTATAAAATACTATTCCCTCGGTTTACGATTAGCTAAACACTATCTCAAAAATCAAATGGTAGGGGGTTGGAGAGATGGCTCAGTAGTTAAGAGCACTCACTGCTCTTTCGAAGGTCCTGAGTTCAATTCCCAGCACCCACATGGCAGCTCACAACTGTCTGATGCCTTCTTCTGTTGAGCAGATGTACAAGCAGACAAAGTACCAACACACATAAAATTCATGAATTAAAAAAAAAAACAAAAACAAATGAGGGAAAAAGAAGACTCCTAAGACTCTTAGACTAGGCATAGGCTTCAAATTCCTAATCTGGCCCCTGGCTATCTCTAGTTATCACCCTCACCTCCCTTCTTGCCTGCCCTTTCTCTGCTTTGTAGAGAGAAAAATCTAAATAAGCTGTCTCAATTTTATCTGTCCCCTCCCACTGTCCTCTCACAGAAGTCACTCGGAGACCGATGATTGAGTGAAAGAATGGATGATCCCTCATTCTTTGTTGTTTTTTATTTTTGGGACAGTTTCCACTACATGGCCCTGGTTGGCCTGGGTTTGTTGTGTAGAACAGGTTAGCCTTGCCTCCCGAGTGCTGGGATTAAAAGCACGGAGCACCACGCCTAGCAAGTCCTGCATTTCTTCAGTTCTTTCCCACCATTTCCTTACCAGCTTCAGGGAGACAAAGCAGGGGCATGCTGTAGGAGTTTCCTGCTTTACTGTGCTTGCTCCACTCCTCAGCTGCTCCCCAATCCTGGCCTTTTGTCCAAACAGCACCACCAGGGGGCAGGTTTGACTAGCCTTGCCCTGTTGTGTGTATTTCTCCTTCTTAGGGACAATATTGATTTATCCCTTGGATGTCTCACAGATTGGCTAGTGTTGAGAACGGTTCCAATTTATCTGAGAGAGGTACTAACCCCAAATACACGTTAGATACTTGAAAAAACAACAGTAGCTCTGGGCATGGTGGCACATATCTTTAACCCCAACACTCTGGACAAAGAGGCAGGCAGATCTCTCTGAGTTCGAAGCCAGCCTGGTCTACAGAATGAGTTCCAGGATAGCCAGGACTACGCAGAGAAAACCTGTCTTGAAAAGCTAAACGAGAGAGAGAGAGAGAGAGAGAGAGAGAGAGAGAGAGAGAGAGGAAAAAAGAAAAACAACAGACTAATACTCAAGTTTCACATGACATCTTCATTTTTATTACACATACATTTCTGTGATAAAATTTGATCTATAAATACTCATAGACAGTGATTGATAATAAAGTAATAAGGGACTGGGATGATGGTAAAGTTCCAAGCAAACATGAGGAACTGAATTTGGATCAGCAGGACCCAGGTAAAAAGCTGGGTTTGGTGGTAGACATCTTCAATCCCAGTACTGAGAGGCAGAGAGGGGAAGAAATCAGGTCCACCGACCAGTCAGTCTTGCTAATTTATGAACTCCAGGTACAGTGAGAGCCCCTTTCTCAAAAAATAAGGTGGAGAGCAATAAAGGAAGATGCCTATGCTGACCTCTGGACTGCGCACTGCCCTGTGGGTACATGCGCGCGTGCGCGCGCACACACACACACACGCACACACGCACACACACGTGTAGACGTATTAGGCTGGCACAATAAATGACCAAGCCAGCTCAACAAGAAAGGGTATTTTTTAATGAATGAAAAAAGGGAAAACTCACACTACAAGGGTGAGAGGTCCGAAGTCCTATCCGTCCGGCAGACACCGCATGAAGAGAGAGCACACCTGTGTTCTCTCGAATTTCTATCTGGGGTCCAAAATGGCCACACCCCAACTTGATGTGATTGGTTAATAGCCTTTCCCTGTCACACATGCGCACACAAGTTAAAAAAAAGTGCTGGACTATGTGGTTCATGACCCTGATCTGAGTGCTGCAGAGACAAAGATCTCCGGAGCTTGCTGTACAGTCAGTCGGTCTGAATTTGTGAGTTCCAGGTTCAGTGAGAGACCTTGTCAATAAGGCAAACAATAGAGTAAAACATCCAATATTGACCTCTGGCCTCCACATGTGCACATATGTGGGTATGTACCTGTACACACATGAACATGTACATATATACACTACATACACCCACTGAGATAAACAGTTTAAAAATTAATGAGAGCGAGCCAGGCATAGTGGTGCGTGCCTTAGTTCTAGCACTTGGGAGGCAGAGGCAGGCTGGTATCGCATGTTCTAGGTCAGGCTGATCTACATAGTGAGTTCTAAGACAGCCAGGGCTATGTAGAGAGACCCTGTCTCAAGCAACAAACAAACAAATAGAATAATAATTAATTATGACAGCATACTATGATGAATGTTGTGAATATATACAGTCTTTCTTTTTTCTTGAGTCAGGGTCTTGTTAGGCATCACTGGCTGGCCTGGAACTCACTATGTAGACAAGGCTGGTCTCAAGTTTACAGAGATCTGTCTGCCTCTGACTTCCTAGTGCTGGGATTAAAGGTGTGTGCCACCATGCCTGGCCTTATAGTCTTTTTCAGAGCCTCATTTTACCATTCTTTCTATGGTGTGAGATGATCCAGTGCCTACCTGATGAGACAAAATGTGACACAAGGTTAGGCTACAATTGATCTGATGATATGTCCGAAGGTAAATTGTTTGCCATCACCATGACTCTTGAACTTCATGGCAATTAGTAAGTAAAATAATGCTTGAATGAACACAAGCAATATGATACCAGCACAGCCTATCTGCTAACTACGACCACTCCAACTGACTTTTCACTGGAAGGTGCTATACAGCAGGGATGGTTTATTTCCTGGGTGGAACAGGGCAAGAAGGTGTGATATTTTATCACGGCACCAAGAATGGCATTCTTGTTAGCTACTTTTCCTTTTGCTGTAAAAGAGCTAAAGTAAACAAGGTGGTGGGGGTGGGGTAGTTCGTTAGCTCAGAGGTTTTCGTCAGTCATGGCCAACTCTGAGAGAGAGGTCGCCATGGTGATGGGAGCACAGGAAATGAAGGCTGCTCACCTAATAGGAAGCAGAGAGCAAGAAAGCAAGAAAACAGGCACTATCAGGTCAAGATAGGTCTCTGAGAACACAGCCCTAGTGACATACTTCTTCTAATGAGGTTCTGTCTCCCACTTTCCACAACCTTCCAATAATGCTATCAGATTATGAATCTGTCAAAGAAAGCAACCTGTCGATTAGATCAGAACCTTCAGAATCCAATCATTCCTCAATACACTTCATATTCAAAGGTGAACGATAAAATGCATAACGATAAAAGTTATGCATTTTCTGAGCATGGGTAACACCTGCAATCCTGGTACTCAGGAACCGCGATGTAGAGATTACCATAAGTCGGAGGCCAGCCTGGGGTACAGAGTGAGACCCTGCCTCAAAAACAATTGCACAAACAATCCCCCAAACTAACTTAATATTTTTGGACCATGTTTGGCCACAGATAGTTAAAAACAGGGCAGGTGAAACTGGCTAAAAAGGTCCTGCTGTGCCCTCTTAAGCTCTGTGGCGAAGGGGAGCTGTAGATAAAGGGACCTGCTGTACACACTTAAGCATGCTCTGGGACCAAAGGGGGCTGTGCTGGTGAACGCAATGTCCCTTCCTGGGGCAGTGTGTCTAATGACTGGTGCTTGTAAGAATACAGACGCTTACCTCCTTGCCTCAATTCAAGATAACTTTACAGGACCATTGCAGCTCCTCAGCGCCCATGGATCACATTGATTGCAACGACAACATAATTCATTTTCCCCTCTCTCTAGCCCTTTCTTTCACTCCCCCTGAAAGTCTGTCCCAATAAGCCGCTTATATCCAAGTGGGGACAGGTAGATTCAAAGGCTACCTGTTTATAGGTAGAGCCCTTGCACCAGACATAGTGTGGAGAGGACAGGATGGTCCTGGATCAGTGTCCACGACCGGAAGCTGCCTCTCCACACACCACTAGACTTTGGTGCCGGCACCAGCTTTCAATATCTGCAAACTCTGCTCAGACATGTCTGTGCTCCAGCTCTCTCTCTGAGTTCGCTTTGCTCCCCTGCACAAACAAAAGTGCTGAGTAGATCTTTTCATGGGCAAATGTGACCCTAGCTGTGTCACCACTGACAAACCTGCAGCAGCTTCTCATTGCCTTTAAAGAAAGCCTACACCTTATCCTTGAAGTGGTCAGCCATGCTCTACCTTGGTCCTTCCTACCTGTCGCCGTTTCGCTCCCCTTCTTTACTCCCCTCTGGCTAGTCAGTCTTTGGTTTTATGATTCCATCTTCCTCCTTCCTACCTCAAAGCTTTTCATATGTTCTCCCTGCCGCCTGGAATCTCCACCCTCTTTGTGTTTTCAAGTTTGATTATCTGACCAGTCTTAGTTTAATGTGACTTCCTTAGGCAGCCTGTCCCTTACTTGGAAGCAGACTAAGCTAGAAAAGGTCAATTCTTAGGCACTGATTTATTGATTCATTTAGTGATTTGCTTAAAGAGCTGCTTGGACTGCCTAGTGCATGACTTCACTTGCTACCCGGAACAGAGCGACCTGGAGAAACAGCTGAAAGCAAGAGCCGTTGCCTGTAGCCATCTGCTGAATGCCAAGTATGCTTCTGCAAAATCTTCCTTGTTTGACTACCCCACCTCGTGGTTTTAGAGTAGAAAATGAGAATACAAACTAGGTCTGGTATCGAAGCCTTTCAAGAGCTCTGGTCCACTACCAACAGCTACTCTCTTCTATATTGGTTTTGGGATACTTATTCCAGGAAGGTTTCCGCCACAGCTCCTATTAGAGTACATCTTCATGGCACCAGAGAGATGGCCCACCAAGCTAAGGCTTTGGCTGCTAAGACTTATCACCTTGGTTTAGTGGCTGGGACCTACAGAATAGGAGAGAACTGGTGCCTGCAATTTGCTCTTTTACCTCTGCTCTCTTTCTTTCTCCAAATCAGCAAATCGATGAACAAATATATACCACATCTTTATGAAATAAAGTCTCATAGCATCCTGCCCTTTTTTAAAGCACTCATTTCAATTAGAAGGATTAGTTTGACCTGTAGTCATAGCTGCTTTGGAGGCTGAGGCGTGAGGATGGTTTAGGTACAGAAGCCCCAGGTAACCTCAGGTAATATAGTCAGATATTTGTCTGTTTCAAAATAAAAAATGTGTGTGTGTGTGTGTGAGAGAGAGAGAGAGAGAGAGAATTTTTTGCTTGTTTAAGCAGATAAACAACTGTATTTTTATTGGTACATATTTTCATGAATGAGCAAAAAATTTTTCCATAGCTAAATGGAATGAGTCTTGAATGAAGTTAATGAACATATAGAGCCAAATCATTTTAAGATACTAGAGTGGTGTTTGATTTTCTTAGCAAGCACAATTTTTTTTTGCGTGTAAGATATGTTTTATTGTTCTTTAAAAGGGTTCAGGATTTGGTTTTAAATCAGGCTGCACACCTTTCAAAAGTCTAATATCTCTCACCATGCCAAACTAGCTTCCGCTAGCAATACTTCACTAAATCCAAAAGAAAAAAAAATCTTTAATTTTGAGGAAAAAAAGTTCAGTTCTGAGAACAATTAACACTAGTCTTCATTAAAAGAAAACGAGGGCTGTTTTATGCTGTTTTATACACCCTTCTCCTCACACAGAACCAGGAGTGTAATTACGTCTCAGGCAGGAACTGATATTGATGGACACCTGCATGCACACACCCTCCCAGGAGCACACGTGCTCGTGCACAAATGCACACACCAAAGTTCTGAGCATGTCGAGAGGAAAAGGCTTTGCTGGTTTTGATCAAAATCCCAGGAGTCAACAGGCAATCTAAACTTAGAGGGCAAGATATTCTGACCTTGAGTCTATGTTACACCAATCTACTGTCATGTTCTGAAATAAGAAAATTTTGGATTGTATCATCATTTTCTACGTTAAATTCTAGAAACAACGTCAAAAAATTTAGTTTTTATTTTCTGGGAGGCAGGAAGATTCCGCAGATCCGAACTGAGTTAAAAGCAGAAAAATTCCAGCAACACTGAGGAGGCAGCTCACAAAGCTATCAGTATCTGAGGGACCAAATGAGATGCCGTCTATCCTACTGGCCTAGCTGGTACTAACAAAACGGGAAGCTTATGGCTCTGCATAATAAATTTCCACTGGGACAAGATGATGCTAGGCCTGCCCTCAGGACTTGGGCAGCAGGGCACTGTCAGTAAGGAACATTTAGGTGAAGAGTTGCCAGAGTCCCTGGAGATGCCTCTCCACTAGCAACCACATTTCAAAAATAAATTCTAAGACTGTAAACAGTTAAATTTTTGGAAGTTTTCAAGTGAGCCTAGATATTTTGTATGACAAAGATGGTCTTCTAAATTCTAAGGCCAGAACTTGCATATGACAGGAATGCACCCTTGATTGGAAATAAACAAACGGATATGAATTGTGGGTAGAAAGAGACTGTTTTTTAAAAAAGATCTTTTTTTGAGAGCATGTTTGGGTGCAGTTCCCTCAGGGGCCAGAAGAGGGTGTGGGTGTTAAATCCCCTGCAATGGGAGTTGCAGGTGATTGGGCACAGTCATGTGGGTTCTGGAAATCCAACCTGGGTCCTTTGGAAGAGTAGCCAGTGCTCTTAATTGCTGAGCCATCTCTCCAGCCTGTCTGTAATTTTTTTTTATTTAATGTAGAGTCATCTCTGTGCCTGGGACAAGAGTACAAATAGTAGCCTGCAAGCTTTGTGGTTAAATATGTAAAATGTATGATTCATCTGTGTGAGGTGATACGAGCCTTTAATCCCAGCTACTTGGGGGAGTCGAACAAAAGAATCCAAAGTTTAAGACCAGTCCAGGAAGCTTAGTGAGACTGCGCACCCCACCCCAAAAAGAATTCATGGGTAGAGTGCTTCCCTGTCACGCACTAAGGTCTTAGATTCAATCTCCAATCTCTAGTACTTCCATTAAAAGAAGTATAAATAATTTAAGGTAATAAGTATTAAATAAAACATGTTTTTAACTTTTCTGCATTTACACATACATACTTCATAGTAGTCTGGAAAAACTTGTTCAGATTTGGTGTTTACATGGAGTCCTCAGGGCTCTGACCAGAAGGCAGCTTTCAGATGAGGACCACCTCTCTTCCCACGTCAGACACCATTTCAGTCTGTAAGGGACTCTGTTCATACAAATATCCATCTCTGTCCACAGTCTCCTGAAAGCCACCCTTTGGACTCAGGGACATGCGTATCAGTAGTGAGGCCCAGCCATGGAAGGATAAGCCCGGGAAAAAGGCCGATGTGAGTCTAGAACCAGGGATGAACTCTTTGGACAGGAAATTCCTGGGTACCTGGAGTGTGATTCTGAGGAGCCAGAGAAAGGTTGGATGTTTTACACCATGGGGTGGGTTCAGTCTTAGAAAGACCAGCACGGAGCTTCCAAATCAGAGAATACAGGTCAGAAGTCGCTCCTGCCTGGGACTAAAGCAGTGGTTCTCAACCTGTGTGCTGTGACCTCTTTGGGGGTCAAATAACCCTTTCACAGGGGCCACCTAAAACCCCTGGAAAACACAGATATTTACACTACGAATCATAACAGTAGCAAAATTATAGATATGAGGTAACAACGAAGGTAATTTTATGGTTGGGGTCACCACTACAGGAGGAACTGCAGTAAGGGGCCGTGGCATCAGGAAGGCTGAGGATAAAGTTAATGATGTGATTTCAGTTTCATCAGTCTCTAGGCTCCATGAAGGAAAGGCCAGCAGTAGCCTAGGTCACTGAGTATCTGTTATGCCTTGCGCAATAACTGGTATCTAGCAAATATTTGTCAAATATATATGGGGCATACTGGGGGATCTTTGGGCTTACTAGGAGGAGGAGAGAAGAGAAGTAGAGGTGACCTCAGAAGTGGCAGTGTGCATACCACTATCGCCAGTACTCCAGAAGGTGATGCAGAGGGATGTGACCTTGAGTAAGCCTGGGCTACATAGCAAAGTCAAAATTAAAATTAGGAGTGAGAACTGGTCTTTCAGGATTCTAATATTAATGTGCAGAGCAGAGGAGGCGGGGGTGAGTGATCTGTGTCTCTGTGTCATTCCTTCCTTCCTCTCTACCTTCCTCCCTCCTTCCCTTCCTTCTCTTTCTTTCTTTCTTTTTTTCCTTCTTTTTTTCTTCTTTCTCTTCTCCTCCCCTCTCCTACTGTAGTTCAAGTTGGCCTTGAACTCATGATGCTCCTCTCTGGGTTTCCCCAGTTCTGTGTTTACAGGCATGTGTAATCTAACTTGCCTCCTTTTTTTTTTTTGTAATAAGTGTTGGGGATTGAATGCACTCTACCACTGAGCACAGAGAACTCCGTCTTTTTCATCCCTGGTCCTCTTTCCTCACATGTCCAGGAGTCTTAGGGTCATTATTTACTTCCTATCCTCCAGGTCTTCCCTGGTGTGCTTGGGTTGTTCTCTGTCTCCTGGGTCTCCACTAGTGAACACAGTGCTTCTCTGAGCCTGGCCATCACATCCCAACACCTTTGCCCAGGGAGGGGTACCTGGTCTGAAGCTGGAGGGGCTCAGCTTGCCTGAGCTTGTTTGGCCTGACTCCCTTAGCCCCTCAGCAGCTTAGCCCTCCCAGGTCTTCTCTGAGTCCTCCTGTAAACAAGAGGATCAGGAGAGAGCTGACAGCTGCCTGGTGGGAACAAGTGTCTGGCTAGCTCAGAGCAGGCATGAAAAGGAGCACTCAATGCTGCCAATCCTTTTTCCTTTAGGGAAATTCTATGCTCTCTTTCTTGGCTGTCCACTGCGCAGCCACATTCCACGGGCTTGTTCGTGGGCTTCCTTGCTTTCATCACCCCTACTCCCATTTTGTGGCTGGTTCTGGGTTTTAAACTTCCTGGTTTTTTTTTTTTTCTGAGAAAAAAAGCAACAGGTCCAGGTGAAGAGTGACAATTCTACTTGCATAGTGACAACAGACTCTACACATAATAGAGACCCAAGCATGGGAGAAATATGATCTAGGTCTCTAGTCTATTTAGAGAAAACTTGGATTTCAAATGTCCTCCAAGGCTGGGCCTGGTAACACATGGTAGCACATGTCTTTATACCCTGCACTAGGGAAGCAGAGGCAGGTGGACCTCTGTGAGTTCAAGGCCAGCTTGGTCTACAAAGCAAGTTCCAGGACAGTCAGGGCTGTTAACACAGAGAAACTCAATCTCTAAAAAACAAACAAACAAACAAAAACCAGAAATCCTCCAAAGGCACAAGAGTTCAAAACTTGTCACTATTTGATGGTGGTGAAAATTTCAAGAGGTGGGGCCTTGTGGGAAGTCTGGTCACGGGGTATATCTGTGAGGAAAGCAGGGCCCTAGCCCCTTCCTCTTTCGCGTGAGTAGCTTTAAGGTGTGTCCCTGCCATGCTCACTCTAGGTAATAAACAATGGGGCCAAGTGCTCACAGACTGGAATCTCTATGACAGCAAAACAATCCTCTTCTCCCCCCATCCCTTTGTGTAATAGTCCTGGCTGTCCTGGAACTCACTCTGTAGATCAGGCTGGCCTCGAACTCACAGAGATCTGTCTGTCTCCTTCAGAGTACTGGGACCAATGGTGTGCACCCCCATCGCCCAGCACAAACCTCTTTCCAATTAAAGTTGATTACTTCAGTTATTTATTGGAGCAATTGTGCTAGTTTTGTTGTTGTTGTCCTTGTGACAAGTGTAAGAAAAATCAAAGGAGGAGAGATTTCTGTGGGCCAATGGTTTCAGTTTCAGTGGACGGTTACTATTGCTTTGGTCCAAAATCTAACATCATAATGGAGAATATTGGTGAAGCCAATAGAGAAGGGGGGGGGCGGAGAAAGAAGGAGGGAGGAAGGGAGGAGATACACCAGTGAACTAAGGAAAGACATACCATTCACAGGCATTTTCTTCCATCTAGGCCCCACCTCCTGACAGCCAATTCCATGTGAACTCCTCAAATGATAAACTCATTGAGAAGTTTAACACTCTCATCTGAATGCTTCTCAGTTGTGCCCTTCTCTGTGAAACAAGCCTTCAACACAGGGGCCTTTGAGGGGTATTTATATCCAAGCAGTGATGGAAAACTGATGTAATGTGGGTACACACACACGGTGGGGCGGGGAGAAGATGGGTTGAATGTAGGCATCTGTAGACCGGTGGTTCTTAAACGTTAGTGTGTGTCAGAATCGCTGGAAGGACTTATTAAATCATCTATGTCTATATCCTACAAGAGTTTCTGATTCTGTGAGTTTGAGGTAAAGCCAGAGAATTGGTTTCTTCAAGTCCCCAAGAGATGCTATTATTGCTGATCTGAGGACCACATTTTGGGAGCCATAGTCTTAAGTAATCTGCATCTCCTAGCTCTTTGGTAACGCATAAGACTGGGTCTAGGTTAATTGTTATAACTGAGTACTCTTGGGACTGACAGAGCCAAGACCTTACTCTGCCCTGGGAAAGAAGATCTATTAACTAACTTTCTGAGTGTCCTCAGAAGGTGGGGGAATACCCTTTAATATCTGGAGTTTATTCTCGCACAGACCCTATTTAAACAGCTTCAGACAGGTTTAAACATCTCCTTGGCTAAGTCTTAGTATCCCTGCTCCAGCTCCTACTGGGGATGATAGCCCTAAGAGGTGTTAGGAGATTAGACTGAAAATGTAGGTCATATCCCAGCCGTCTGGGAATCATAATGAGTGAGCAAGGAGGAGAGGGGGAGGACTGAGACCCACACAGAGAAAAGGTGAGAGGAAGCAGAGTGCTCCTGAGGGCCGTTAGCTACAGAAGCATACCTGATGAACATATCGTGATTAGATTTCAGCCCTTTTTTGGTGACCTGGGAAAAAACAAGGAATCTGGCCCCGTTTTTTCTGTCCCTTCTCTCAAGCTCGTCTTAGGGTTAGGTTGTTAAGAGTGGGATTCTTCGTGGAGAAAGTTGCTTACCTTTCTAATACAGCGTCTCTAAGAGGTATAAGGTTAGCCAGGGTGAAGGTGGGCAGGGGCTGGAATGAAAGGATGCTTGAAAAGAGGAAGCAGGACCCAACAAGCCAGCGAGAATGGGCAGGGATGGTGAGTACGTCCCATAGATGTAGATAGGAGGTGCGGAGTCCTAAAAGATGGAGTTTGCCTGGACTCTGACCAGCCCTAGGCTCACTGACCTGAGGGTTATGTCATATGCAGGGTGGTACGCAAATGTAAGTGGGGCCACCAATAAGAAGCTTTCTTGGGGGCAGATGCCCCTTTTCCTTTTTTAAGAACTGGTGGTACCTGTCCTTCACTGTCCTCAGCATCCCTGCTCCAAGCCAATGAGATATGCAAATAAGCTCTTTATCTCATTGGCTGAGGCTCCAAGGCTACAGATGATCTCAAAGAACTAGCTCTTTAAGAGTGCCCTTTGGGCTCTGTACCCATAACCCCCTTGTTCTGAAGACAGGGTAGCCAGATCCTGCTCTATGGAGTCTCTAGTCTCTGGCAAAGCCGTGCCTTTCTGATTCTGACACCGACTACGTCATCTCTGCCTTTCCTAAAGTGAGTATGTCTGGTGACCTGGTGCTGGGCCTGCCACGTAGAGCCCCTCCTCTGACCCCTGCAGTCTGCTTTCTGTCCTATCTTATGTTCTTACTCTTCTGCACCCTGTCCCTGTCCCTTTCCTACTCTGGCTCCTGCCATCTCAGGAAGATAAGCAACTTTCTCTGTTTAGTGTTTAACGTCTCCTGTCTCTCTGGAAAACCCAATCAGTGTCGTGCCATCTTCTTTTTGCCAAAGGCTAGTTCCTTTGTTCTCTGATAGTTGAGTGGTTCTGCAGAGGACAGCTCTCCCCTGGAAAGGAAGAGAAGCCTTGTCTCCTTGTCCACCTCTCTGCTCAGTGTGGAATCTGAGATGTGGCTGAAGAAAAGAGGGAGTCAAGAAGCAGCTAGAGCCCAAGCCTGGGGGATAAGACTCAGCACTTCCACTTCTGGGCCTAGGGAATTGGGAGCTGAACTAGAGCTGGGACACCCACACTGGGATGTGTAAACTAGTGAGGTGAACTAGCTGGAGGTGAACAAGGGAGGGGTCCTTAGTGTTGGAAATTTGGCACACTCTGTTGAACTGTGTTTGCTCAAGGACTTCTTGGGTTAATATATTTTTATGCTTGTGAATCTGCAAGAGATGGGGCTAAGAGGTAGCCTTCCCTAAAATTACCTGAGTATAAACCTCTTCTAGGGTATTTCTCAGAATTAGTGTTCCACAGAACAGTCTTTAGGGAAGTTTTCAAAGTCTAATTGTCCACAGGATCAGAAAGCGAAGGCTATCTGCTCAAACTCACATTAACATAGCAGGTCTGAATCAAAGCTCTGCCCTCATGGGTTCTCTTTGGAGAGACTGGCCTTGAGGAGAGAGTGGCCACTTGGTCCAGATCTTTCTAGAACCTTTTCCCCATAGAAATCCTCTTAGAGAAGAGGAGGTTTGTCTGTTGACCCATAGAACAGATGTGTAAAGTGACACTGTCCTGAAGGCTTTGAGA
The DNA here is from genome assembly GCA_028555095.1 of Dicrostonyx torquatus. Classification (NCBI taxonomy): domain Eukaryota; kingdom Metazoa; phylum Chordata; class Mammalia; order Rodentia; family Cricetidae; genus Dicrostonyx; species Dicrostonyx torquatus. The sequence continues at coordinate 1,405,414 of JAQHUG010000370.1, read as the reverse complement.
GATGTTCTTATGCCCTAAAATTCACAGCCTAGTGTCTTCCCATTGTCCTAACACACACACACACACATACACACACACACAGCCACATACATTTACACATACACACACAACCACACACAGCCACGTGTGCGCATATGCGCGCACACACACACATACACACACGTTAATTAAGCCCACATTTTAATTGACTGTAAATGGAACTGTGCCTCTGGAGATGACAGAGCTCCTCAGCATGCCCCAGCACTGGGGTGCCGCCATGAAGCACTGGAGCATTGCCATGCTGCTGTTGTTTCTCACTGATGCCAGAGGCACCAAAGCGGTGAAAGGCTGTGCTGCCCATTTTGTCCTTCAGGCCTCCAGTTTCTTGTTGCCTGATAGGAGCCGCTGTGCAGGGAAGACGGGCTGGCTGCATTACTTCTCTGGAGTCTCAGTGCTCCAGTTTCAGGACACTTGGGTCTTGGGGGAAGGAGGTATAGAAAGAGGGATGGCAGACACCCCTTAAAAGGTTCGGACCTTTCCTTTTTCTTGCAGGAACACCTCTCTCAGCTCACTCCCAGAATGGCCCTTCCCCCGAGTCCCCTGGCTATGGAATATGTTAATGATTTTGACTTGATGAAGTTTGAAATAAAGCGGGAACCCCCAGAGGGCAGACCTGGACTCTCCACAGCCTCACTGGGCTCCACACCTTACAGCTCGGTGCCTCCTTCACCCACCTTCAGTGAGCCAGGTATGGTGGGCAGCAGAGATGGCCCCAGGCCAGGCCTGGAGGAGCTGTATTGGTTGGCCACTCTACAGCAGCAGCTCGGGGCTGATGAGATGCTGGGTTTGAGTCCTGATGAGGCTGTGGAACTGCTTCAGAACCAGGGCCCAGTCCCTGTTGAAGGGCCCCATGGCTACTATTCAGGGAGCCCAGGAGAGACAGGAGTCCAGCATGTCCAGGTAAGTGACCAACAGGTTAGTCTGAGGGGAGGAAAAAATAGGGAAGGAGACAATCAAGAAAGGGAGGATTCCTGAAGAGGGTTGTGGACTGGAAAGAGACAGAGGAAGGTTCTTGAGGAAACTACATCAATTTTTCAAAATGGAAGGGAATAGTTGAATTATATGGTACAGAGAGAAGATAAGGAAGAAGCCAACAGTTGTGGTTCACACAACTCAGGAGGCAGACTCAGGCAGATTTCTGTGAGTTAGAAGCCAGCTTGGTCCAATAAGTGTGTTCCAGGTTAGCTACACTACACAGTGAGACCCGGTCAAAAAACAAAACAAAACAGAAGATTAGAAGGGGCCTCAAAGGGAAAAGGGATTAGAGTTTAAGAGCGTGGTGGGGGATGAGCGATTATGTAGAAGCAAATAGATAAATGATGTGTGGAATCTAGTTGGGTAAAGGCTGTGGTTGAAATTAGCTTTTTCATGGCTCCGTTTTTTTCCTCCCAGCGCCTAACCTTCTCAGAAAGGATTGGGACTCATCCTATTAATTATAGACACAGATGGGGGTGTTGAGGGCATTAGGATGTAATCCAAATCCTTGAGGGTCACCGGGCTGTGCAGTTCAGAACAGGGAAACGTGTCGTCTGTGGCAAGGGCAGAGTCTGTTTGGGCGCGGGTCTCCCAGGACATTACGGACAGAAGGGTACGACCAGAGGCGCGATTGGCTCGCCAGAGTGCGGGGGGCGGAGCTCACACTGCGACACTTGGAGGGGCCACAAGGCGGTGTGTGTGTGTGTGTGTGTGTGTGTGTGTGTGTGTGTGTGTGTGTGTGTGTGTGCGTGTGTGTGCGCGCGCGCGCGTGTGTAACCCTGGAGTCCAGGACGAGTCGGAACTTGGGGTGGGGTCTGTAGGAAGAGCGAGCATGCAGTAGGAGAAAGTGCATGCGCCCTAGACTCCCAAGGATTCCCTGACTAGTGTGGGAACTCGAGTGTCTAGCCAGGTGGGACCTGCACCGATCTGGTCCCTGAACTCTTCCTCCGCAGCTGCCCGAGGGATTTTCGGACGCGGCGCTGGTCTCGATGTCTGTACGCGAGCTGAACCGGCAGCTGCGGGGCTGCGGGCGCGACGAGGCTCTGCGGCTGAAGCAGAGGCGCCGCACGCTCAAGAACCGCGGCTACGCGCAGGCCTGTCGCTCCAAGAGGCTGCAGCAGCGGCGCGGGCTGGAGGCCGAGCGTGCCCGCTTGGCCGCCCAGCTGGACGCACTGCGGGCCGAGGTGGCCCGACTCGCCCGCGAGCGCGACCTTTACAAGGCCCGCTGTGACCGGCTGACCTCCAGCGGCTCTGGGTCCAACGACCAAGCTCACCTCTTCCTCTGAGCCTCTAGGGCACGGGGTGTGGCGGTTTGGAGGTGTCTGGGTAGGTGGCAGTATACAGAGTATATCACTCACCAAATCGCTACCTGAGGTCCTGTGTGTCGATACAAATGCTCCCAAACTACTGACCCTCATGGCATGCCTGAGCTTAGATGCTCGCCTTTCCTGGAGATGAGACCCCTTCCCTTTTGCAGGTCATGACTTTTCATGATTAGCGCACTGAATTCTGCAGGGGCTAGTGCATGTACTGAGAGTGAAGGTGTGAAGGACGGGTGGGCGGCGTGCTCAATAGGAGGAGAGGGAGGAGGGCAGCGCCCTCCTTCAGTCTAGCTTTTAATTCAAGGTTTTCAACCTGTAATGCATTGATGCTGTAATTAATAATGAAGCTGTATTTTAACTGATGTTCGGTACTCCCCTTTTGAGGACTACTGAATTTTCAAGATTTCAGTTTCTTCAAACAGAGTAGTAGATCAACTCAAGATGATTTTTCTTGCTCAAGCCAGTGACCTTTAGAATCCAAAGCAGCAGAGTTAAACACCCTGAATGGGAGCCTGGAGACCTGGGCACTGCTCTCAACTGTGTCGCAGGCTGTATGTCTATTACCTTAAGCAAAGCAATTGCCATCGGATTTCAGTTACTTCATCTAACTTTCATTTGGATTGGATGACTTCTGACACTGCTTTAGCTTTGGCATCTTCCACAGTGAGCAAGTCTAAATGCTCTCCCCAAGAGGCTCCGAGATAACTAACTGTACCAAAAGGACATCCTGTTCAGCCTCCGGGCTGTAGCTCAGGCGGTAGATACACAACATGGTTTCTCTGGAGATTCTCATTTGCACTGGCTCTCTGTGGCTCCCTCTAGACTGCCTGGGCCTTCAAACTGCAGAGGGTGCCCCTGCTACCTCTAGCCACTCAGAGCTGAAGTGCGACCTCACAGGATAACCAGGAGCTGAGAGAGTGGCTTTTGTGAATTAAACCTGAAGTCCAGGAAAACTAATGTTGTTGGTTAAAAGTTCTTGCAACTTAAAAAGAGTCAATTCTCCGTCACTGCTTCAGCTACTGGCCTGTGTGTCTGCTGTGAGGAGGGAAGACAGGGGAGTGAGGTGGGGGGTCTGGGGGAGTCTGTTGTATCTCAGTGGTAGATTGCTTGTCTCATTTGTGCAGAGAGAGAGAGACCCTTCATGGAGTTGAGCAGTGTACTCCTCTCAGTTCTAGAGTGCCGATGACAGTGGATTGGAGGGGGTGGGGAGTGGTCCAGATGGAGCCTCGCCCACCACTAACCACCACCACAACCAAAGTCCTGGAGCAGCAGTGGCCCTAGCTAGGCCTGTCTATGGCTGTCCTCCAGGTCTCACAGTTGCCATGGCAACCCAGCCCTCCAGTTCAGCAACATATGGGGAGGGCCTTTGGGCAGAGAAGAGGCTTTGAGCTGGGAGTGTCCACCTCATCAGCCACTGTCATCTGTCCTCCAAGGGGCATAATAAATGGGAGAAGCAGTCCTGTGTGTGGGAAGTGGCTCCCATATGTCCTTCTTCCTTTCTGCCCCCACTACCCACCCCCTGACCAGCTGTCTCCTCTCTTCCCATCACATTTCTTGTTTGCACTGTCCCCCACCTCGAGCCTAGCTCATCCTTCGTCCATGCAGGAGACTGGAAGAGCAGTCCTTCTCTGCAGACCCCTGCTCATTCCTTTCCCTTGCCTGCCCTTGGGCCAGCAGCCTTCCTCTTTAGCTTGGGTTCCTCTCTATGAGAACTCTCAGCATCTTCCTCCTCAGCATCCATTGTTGCAGGAAGAGGCTAGGGCAGAGGGAGCTCACCTAGGATCTCAATTCTTCTTCCTTTACACTGTGTTTCTTTTTTCTTTTTTTACAATGTAGCCCAGGTTGGCCTCAAACTCACAATAATTTTTACCTTTTCTTTTCTTTTCTTTTCTTTCCTTCTTTCCTTCCTTCCCTTCTTTTTTGAGACAGGGTCCCACTGTGCAGCCCTAGCTGGCCTGGAACCCACTTTGTAGACCAACCAAGACTTGCCTGCCGTGCCTGGCATGCTGGGTGCTGGGATTAAAGGTGTGTGCCACCACCCCTGGCCATGCTTTTACTTTCCGAATGCTAGGGTTACAGGCACGTGGCACATCTCCTACCTTTCCCTTACTCTGAACTTCATTTGTGTCCTCTTCTGTCCTTTGGAGCTTCAATCCAGGCCTATTGGCCCTCTTGCATCCCCTCCTTATTTGCATGGCACACAGGGAAGAGACACTTATGCCCACAAACCAGGCCACCAGCATGCATATACAAGGTCTCAAGGTGGCATGTCTAGACCCCGTGGCTAGCTGAGGTACGGTAGTGATGAAATGTGTCGGTGTTGTGGCTAGGCAGCTCCAGTTCTGGCTCTTTTCTGACCTTGAAGAGTTAAAATCAAGCCTTACTCGCTTCCTCAGATAAATGGAGAAATAGCACTCTGGCTTGCTATCACAATACACATTGAAAGGAGCCAAGTGTGACGTGTTAAAGAACAATACTGACTATGGTTGCCATGTTAGCAGTAAGAGTACCCAACTGGACTTCCTCAATGTGTGGTGCAGGAGCGCGGAAAATCAGGCCTCGCAGGCCTCAGTGTCCTCTCTGTGCTCCTCACTCATTAGCAGACCTGCTGCACCCCCTCACCGCTCCACCATCCCTCCAGGGCCTGCCCTGCAGCTGTGTGGGGGCTGGGGCTCAGCCCCTGGGATACTCAGCGGGGCTTCTCTGGAGACAAATCTAAGAAAGCATCAGCCTGCCCTCTTGACAGCCCCTCATTACCCTCCCCCATCTCCTGCAATTAACGCCCATGGTGCTTAGACCCCCCTGGGCTTGGGAGGTGAGAGTAGGGGCTCCTTAGTTCCTACTGGTACACAGTTGGGGGTTGCAGAGACAACAGCATGCTTGGGGAGCTCTGGCTCAGATTTGGAAGGAGATTGGGCCCCATTTTCTATGGTATATGTGGGAGTGATGGACTCTCCAACGGGCATCTGAGGCTGGAATACGGGGTAGATCCCTTTATTAACACCCATAAAGCCACAATCACTGAAGGAAGATATTGAGGGTCCACAGAGTTGAGGGGTATGGGGTTTGAAGAGACAGCAGCAGGGCCCACCACTCACTTCCAGGACTCACAGGGCATCACTGGTCCAAGAGGCAAAGACACTGGTCACTGGAGTCACAAGCGTCAGCACAGGCACCTGAGAGGTGTAGGATAGTCAAAAGCATTCCACCAGCCACAGCAGCCAAGATGGGTCGCTCCGAAGCGCCACTTGGACCCATTTTGGATCCACCCTTTTGATCCCCCAGAACTCACTGAAGGACTGAGGGGGTGTTGGCTTGTGGAGAGGCAGTCACGGGCTGGGACTGGGGCTCACAGCTGGCGTAGAGGGTCTGGGAGCTCCTGGACTGATCCCTTGGCTGGCATAATACTCTACCACCTGCCGTGGTACCTCTGCCAGGACACACTTAGCCAGGGCAGAGGGAGCAGCCTGCGGAGGGAAGGAGACTGGTTAGGGGTCGGAGAGTGGGAGCAGCTGGGTCAAATGAGCAACTGGTGGGGCTTCAGAGTGGCATGCTGGGTTCTAGTGATCTTCAAAGGACATCAAGAGGATGAGAAAAACAGATTTGGGCCAGGTGGTGGTGGTGCATGCCTCCATTTGGGAGGCAGAGGCAGGCAGACCCCTGTGAGTTCGAGTTGAGGCCAGCCTGATCTATAGATCTTGAAAAATAACAAAACCAAAAAAAAAAAAGAAAAAGAAAAAGAAAGACAGATTTGGGGGGCATGAATTGTTGAGAAGCCCTTTCACTGGAAGAGAGTACCAAATACTCACATCCTTGAAGTCCCTGAAGGGCACAAACTGGACGATGTCACGGGCTGCAGGTACTCCTTTTGGGCAACGCAGGGGACCATCATCTCCATCCAGTAGCCTCATGTCAGAGAAGTCAGCGTTGCCCACGCCCACAATAATGATGGACATGGGCAGGCGGGAGGCTCGCACAATGGCCGCTCGGGTCTCGGCCATGTCACTCACCACACCGTCGGTGAGCACCAGCAGTACCGAGTACTTCTGAGGGCGTGCAGAAGGGAGACACAGGTTGAGTCTGTATACTGATACTCTTTCCAAACACAGGTCCTGGACATGCAGGGCAGCACCTGCTTCTCTGTTTTGCTTCCTCACCGTGGCTTGGCCAGTGCTCTGCTCCCGCTGGGCTGGCTCAGCCACACGGTTGATGATGGGGGCCACGTTGGTAGGACCATAGAGCTGGATCTGAGGCAAGCAACGGCGATAGGAGGCTATAACTCCTGAGATCTCTGTAGGCAAAGAAAACAGGTGAAGCTGGCAGAGTTAGCAGGCTCCAGGCACAGAAGAGAGCTCCCAGCTCCTCACTAAGCAGAGAGAGAGAGAGAGAGAGAGAGAGAGAGAGAGAGAGAGAGAAAGTCAAATGGTCCTTGGGGCCAGGAGAGGTAAGTGGGCATGATGCTGGGTCATAGTGCTCTTCCCAAATGAAGACAGGCTTTGGATGGGAGGAAGGGATGGGTCAGAGAGCTGAGTGTGCAGGAGTAGAGTCTGTGGTCCTGAGGAGATCACAAGCATCTGTAGTGGTGCGGGCTGATGTAACTTCCCCAGCTTACCTTCACATTCAGGATTTTCTGGGTCAAAGTTGATGGCAAAGTCATGGGACACCTGTATGAGTGAGGCAAGACAGTGAAGGAGCATCTCCTTTCTGTCTCCCCTGCCATCTTCTGCCTCTTGTACCCAGCCTACCTCAAAGTTTGGGGGAATTCGAGCTCCAAAGCCGAAAGCTGGGAACCGCTTATCACTGGAGAGAGGAGAAAGCTGGGAAGGTCCTGGGCAAGGCCTCCCTTCCTGACCTACACCCTGCCCCCTCCCTGTACCTGTCATAGTCCTGGCAGATGCCTCCCACTGTGCGCAGGGCCTGCAGGTAGTGATTGGGCTGTCGGGGGCTGAGGCAGTGCAGGGATTGGCTGCTCCTTGGGTCCCCATTGGAGGCAGTGAAGTCGATGGCCACCTGGGTGAAGGTGGGGAAGGGTCATGCTGCAGCCATGAGAACCAACAGACAGGCTAGGCCAGAGTTAGAATGTGTTAAAGAACCAGGGTGAATCTAGGGGAGTCCATGGGCAGCCTCATAGCTGAGTGGGGTGTTGGATGCAAGGTACACCAGATGCCCGATTATTAATATAGGGCAGTGAGACTCTGGCTTCCTTCACATTGCATGGACTTAGGCCCTCCCTCTTTCTTATGCCATCCCTCTGCCTCCTGGGGTGGGGACTTTACCGTGAAGCTGATCTGGCAGCCACCCATGATGTAATCCAGGAAAGTATGCACTTTTTCCACCTGGCAGAGGGGCAGGGGTAATGAGGTAGGTGAGATGGTCCTTTCGGGTGGAAGCTTTGGCAAGGCTTCCTGGGGAAAGTGGGGCAGGGGCGGGGGACTAGGGTTTTAAAGGTTGCAGCTGAGGATGGGGATGGAACAAGGGTTCCCAGTTCTCAGAGCAAGTCTTTAAAGCAAGGGAAGGATAGGCAGACAGACAGACACACAACAAATAAATAAATAAATGCAAAAAAAAAAATGGTTGGAGAGATGGCTCGGTAGGTAAAGGTACTTGCTGCCAAGTCTGAAGACCTGGGTTTGATCCCCAGGACAGACATGGTGCAAGGAGGGGGCTGACTCCCAAAAGTTGTTCTTTGCCCTCCACATGGGCTCAGTGGCACTGATGTGTCCACACAAGCACACTCCCAATAAATAAATGGAAAGTTTTTTTTTTAAATGGAAAGTTTTTTAAAAATGGGCATGGGTCTGAGGTTGTAGTCAGGCAGGGGCAGTGGGTGCTTGAGTTGTGAACTGTGACTTACTGTGCACTGAGCCAGAACAACCATCCCTGAGCTCTTGTAGTTCTTCTTCTTGTCCCGGTATTTGGGGTTGATACAATCCCACTGCATCTAGACCCACCCCACACCGCAAAGTCAGAAGTCCATCAAGTAGACCTCTTCTGGCCCTTTCCTGCTGATGCTTCCAAGGCAAGACACTCATGACCCTGTCCTTCTGCCAAGCCTGGGCATTTTCTACCCTCTCTGTTTGCAGTCACCTACAGTGTTGTGTTCAGCAACCAACCCCCTTCAGGATTTTCCCATGGGGTCTTTGGCACCTCCTGCCCAGGGTTTGCTGTTCCTTCTTGCATTTCCTGGAATGTGCTGGTGAACTCGCCGATGAAGTCATGCTTCCCACTGGAGTCATAGTCATACACCAGGAACTGAAGGGAGAGAGAAGAAGCGGGGCCAGGTTTAGGAGCACTCTGTAGTGGCCCCAAAGGTGTCTGACTTAAGGTAGTAGGGGCCTCACAGTGTCTAGGCCCAAACAAAGGTCCTTAACCTACCCAGAAACCACCTGCTAAACATCATTCTTTAGCTCAATCTCTGGCAGGGAGTTTGGCCTCGGATAAAGGCACCTCTGTGGGAAGCTGAACTCTGAGCTGTGAGCTATTATTTATCCGACAGAACGCACTGCGTGCTTATCATAGGAGGGAGAGGGAGGAGGTTTGCAGTATCCTGGGGAAGGTCTCGGACAGCGGACTGGGTGCTTCAAGGGGGCTTTACCTTGAGAGGCCGATGGATGTCACAGCTGCACAGAGAGTGCAAGGACAGGCGGAATGGCTCCCAGCTGGGGTTCAGGTTGTTCTTTACCACCTTGGAGAGGCAGGAGAGACCTTGTCACTTCCTGAATAAGTTTCTTTACCAAAATTGCCCACCTCCATCCCATAGCCCTGTGCACCCACCTCAGTCCTCCAGACCAGCTGGTCACTCTGGTCTCCATTGGTCTTATAGATCTCCATGAAAGGGTCCGACTTGCTGAACAGATCCTGGAGATGCAGGGGAAAGAGTTCATGAGTCTGTGAGGAGGGTGGGGAGGGGTAGCACTAAGAAGAGAATTGGCCTGGGACCCTGGAATCTGTCTAGTGGGATGCCTGCGGCTCTATAATGGGGCATGGGTGCCTGCACTCTGGGGTTCCAACCTTGTTGTCCAGCTTGTGGGCTCTGAAGGTGAGTTGCACATAGTCGTTGGTACCTGATACCTCCTCGGCTACAATCTGTAAAAGGGGACACAGTGTTAAGGATTTTCTTCCCACTGGAAGGGCTGCCATATATGCTTCCCATAAATGAAGGTGGCTGTAAGCACAGTGTCACAACGGATGTCTATATGGGGACATTGACCTTGGCCCAGTGGTGAGCACAGTGGCTTTGCCTACCGTGATTGTAGACTTGCCGGCAGTCTTCCCATTCTTCAGCAGTAATGGTTTAGTGACCTTGGTTTGTGACACAATCTAAAGACAGAGGTGGAGGGGGAGTCTGGCTGTAAGGTATGCATCTGCTCTGAACAAGGCTGTGAGGGTGGGAAAGAAATGCCCACAGAGTGTCCATAATGTTGACCCTTTGATTGGACTAAGGTAGATTCAGTTTCTACAGCAGCCTAAAGAGAGGTGCTGGGAGGGGAGAGTGTAGTTTAGTGGTAGTTTACCTGTTTAGCCATGGGTTCAATCCCCAGCACCAAATACAACAACAAACAACAGTAACGATAACAAAAGAGCACTATGAGAATAACCTGCCCCCCTCCACCAGATGGGAGAAGTAGGTTAAAGAATCTTGTCCAAGGGTGCACACCCCATGGCTCAGAACTAGCTTCAGAGTTCCTTTCTCTTAGTGTGGCTTCCAGAGGCAGAAGCTGATGGTGAGGTAGGGACTGAACTGGCTGCAGACCTGGCCCAAGGTGCACTCTGTAGAGCCAAGGAAGGTGTCGCTGCTGGGGCTGGTGGCTCCATCCTCTGCATCGAACACATGGAATTGCAAAGGCTGCTTCTCTTCAAAAAAGTATTCAACGGCCAGCACGCGGGAGAAGACGGGGCTTGAGCAGGAGCGAAGCACCTCTGTACGCTCCACCTGTAGCAGGAGGGATAGGCCTCTGGGAACCAAGGCCACTTGTGCCTGCCCTCGACTTCCCTGGACACATGGACTTGCCCTGGTCCTTTTGTCCCCGTCAACCAGCTCCTTTCTTTCTTAGCTGACTTCTGACCAAAAAGTTTGGGTTTATAATGATGGCATACTTACATTCAAGGTTATCCACAAGGCTAGAGAAGGTCCTTTGGAATCCTCACATCCCCCATGAGGCTCCCATTGTCCACTCGCCCTCCCTCTTTCTTGGGTTTAACAAGGTTAGCTAAAAGGAGCCCCAGCAAGCTGCCCTCACCTCTACCCACTGCTCATCCGAGTAGAGCTTGAGCAGCACACAGGGATGCGGCTTGGTGAGCGTGTCTCGATCTAGGAGGCCATGGCAGGACACCCGCAGCTCCACTCGAGAAGCCCCCAGGGTCATGGCTGGGGGCTCAGGCACCCATCCCATCTCAGGGTCCGACATGACCGTGTGGATAGAACAGACAGCCTGTACAAAGAGAGGAGGAGTTTGTCTCTTGGGGGGTCCTGGACCTATCCGTTGCTCTTCTTCCTGAGGTCCTAGGGTCCTAAGGGCAGCCCACTTCCCCTGCCCTCTGTTTGACTTCCCTGAAGCTCTGAGCAGCGAAGATCAGGAGTCCAGAGCCCTGTGCTTCTGTCACTCTGCCAGCCTAGGTGTCATGGACGGGGCTGGAACAGACTGGAGGGTTGGGATAGAAGTGGGTTCCTGGCAGTCTTGGCTCCTAGGCCATCGATTGATTTATGCCTCCTGCTGTCTCAGCACCTTCTGCCGTTTCCCGACTGGTGGATGAGCCAGTGCAGCACTCAGTCTTGGCACTAGGGAACTGAAGTGGGGCAAGGGGGTGGGGAAGAGGGTGGGGAGGCCCCTGGAGGTCTGAAGAGGATGGACCTTAGGGAAGAAGTCTGCCATGGACAGGAGCAGGTTGTCAGTGGAATGTGTTTGTGCCAAACTGTACCTACTGTCTTAGCACCCCCCACTCACTGTATGGTTGGCTGATGGGAAAGGAGGGGTGGTGGGCTTGAGGAGTGCGAGTCAGGATTGGGACTCTGTTGTGAGCTCCCCAGGCGCTTGACAAGCCTGCAGTCTTCCCCACCTCCCTTGTTCTCACACTTCCTGGCAACACAGGCACTGTCTCTTAGCGACAGGGTTTTGGGGGCGCCATGGCCCCCACCATGCTGCCCGTGGGATGCATGCGCACCACCCTCCCCCAGCAGAGTCACCAAGCCTCAGTCAGCAGCAAACGGGGGTATGCTGACCCGAGTTCATGGCTGGTCATCCCATCTATCTGTGCCTGTCCAGATCTCAGGGTGAAGTTCTCTGATCCATGCCATGCTTCCTGAGTGAGTGTCCACCGGTGTGCCTGAGTGCCCCACCCTCTGTCTGTCCCCCTCTGTCCTGTCTCCATCTCCAGGAGGGTGTGACAGTCTTGTATCTCTGTCAGAACAGGGACCATTCCCTGGCTGGATACCAGCTTCCCAATGATATATCTTTCTAGATACCGGAGGGAGGGTCTGGGCTTGGGGTGCTTTCTGCCTTCCAGCCACAAGTCTCTCAGTTAATGTGGTTGCCATAAGGTAGGCAGGGGCAGGTGGTGGAGAGGGGATCAGGTAGGGCTGGCTAGTGACTTCTCTGACAGCTACAGGAGATGTTGTTGTGGAGACTGAGCTGGGGAAGGGAGGGCTCAGCCTGGATTAGGGAGGAAGGGTGGGCTCACCTGGGCTCTTAGTTGGGGTCTCTTCTCTCCAGCTCTCCGGCCCTGCCCCTGACTTCCTTGCTGCTCCAGCCGCTGGCGCCAGCTCCGGCTCCGGCTCTGCTGCTATTTATGGGGCCTGGATGGGGAGGAGGGGGGCCGCAGCACCAGCTCCCCCCCTGCACAGACTGATTGGGAGGGAGAAGAGGGGAGGGGCAGGGACACTGCCTGGGAGGGAGCCACAGAACTAGGGAAGGAGGGCGGGCTGGGGGCAGACCCAAGGCAGGACCCCCACAGACATAGTGACACACATCTCCTTCACATCACACCCACACCCAGCATCACAGAGACACACACATTGCAGGGGGACATGCATACACATCCACACAGAGGAAGGATGGCGACACATGCACCCATGACTCACAGGCTCACACATATCTTGACACGCACAGGCGCCAGCACATAAACTCACAGTGACACCATGACAGTTCTAGCCCCAGTGATGCGCAGTGGGAAGCACACTCTCATAGCACGTTCACAGTATCATACTTGTTAAGGATATTTGTAGCTACACATAAAAGAACACTGGGCTGTACGTGTGACATACACACAGACACCTACTCTCACTAACCTGGATACAACAGAATGTTGATATCCGCATGCTCCTTAAAAACCACATGCACCACATTGAACCTCAGGGAAAAGACATCCAGTTCCTGAGTTACCCTTTCTTTGGGAAATACGGAATGTGCACATGATTGCATTGTACAGGCTTTCATTCTTTTAATCCTGGAGGGCAGGGTTGCACACTTAGTGCATTTACTGAAAGACTGACTTCCAAGACATGTTTCTAGGACCACAATGTATCCAATGATTCGCCCCCCAGACTCAACCCTTATGGTCATGTCCTTATGGGAGGGGCTGGGTCAGGTACAAAGCGTAAAGAAACAGAAGTAGTCATTCTCTGTGAGGTCAGGGGAAGTGAGCAGTTTCTGGACTGCTATTAGCCGCGTGGGGAGACATTTGGGCGTGGTGATCAAAGGAGTACTCAACCGCGTTCACAGGGACACCTTCAATCTCTGTCCCTTAAGCTGCTCATTTATTAAGCTAGAAACCATTTATGAACTGCCTCCTGAGTGCTAGAGATTGTGCCAGGCACTGAGGCTAGTCAGGTAGTTAAGACGTAGCTCCTGTTCCCAAGCAGGAGGATGGATAGAGGGACCTACACAGAGATGTTAAGATGATATGAGATGCAGTTAAGTATGACACACAAAATTATGCTCCAGGCAAAAAGGAGGCATAACGAGGGAAGGAAGTTCAATCTGGGTGAGTGGGGAGAAGGCATCCAGAAGGTGTTGGAGGGAGAGCCACGGAGGGAGTTCTGAGTTTCAAAATCATATTTGTTAGGACACACCAGAAATCGTTAAAGTATTGTATCGTCTTTTCATGTCACAGAGACCAGTTCACTATAAGCTACTCTATTGGTGAGATTTTTGATTATTAAGAGTATCCACAGGTGGGGATGGAGAGAGGGTTCAGTAGTTAAAGAACACTGGTTGCTCTTCCAAAGGACTGGGTTCAATGCCCAGAACCTACACAGCAATTCACAACCATTTGTATCTTCAATCCTAGGGACTCCAAAGTCCTCTTTTTGCCTCTGTGGGCACTGCATACACACGGTGTACAGACACACAGAGACACAACACCCATACACATAAAATAAAAATAAAGAATTTTTAAAAAGCAATATCTATAGGGGCTGGAGAGATGGCTCAGTGGTTTAGAGCACTTGTTGCTCTTGTAGGAATCCTGGGTTAAATTTCCAGCACTCTTACTGTGACTTACACCATACGTAGCCTCAGGTTCAGGGGGATCGGATGCCCTCTTTTAGCCTCCACAGGTGCCTGCATGCTTGCATGCATACATACATACATACATGCAAAACATTGATACATAAAAGAGGACTGTGGATGGCTCAGCAGGAAAAGGCTATTGTCACTAAGCCTGAGGACCTGAGTTTGATCATGGGGATCCACACAGTAGAAGGAGAGAATTGATTCCCACAAGTTGTCTTCTGACCTCCCCATGAAATCTGTGACACATGTGTGCTCATATACATATACACAAATAAATAAATATAGCCGGACGGTGGTGGCGCATGCCTTTAATCCCAGCACTCGGAAGGCAGAGGCAGGCAGATCTTTGTGAGTTCGAGACCAGCCTGGTCTACAAGAGCTAGTTCCAGCACAGGCTCCAAAGCCACAGAGAAACCCTGTCTCAAAAAACCAAAACCAAAAAATATATAACATATTAAAAAGGGTACCCATAGGATAATACAGCATTTAATATGTTAGTGAACATATGTGTGAACACAGGTGCACACATGTACACACACATGCACACAAGCTTCCCAGTCTTCCCTGGGACATTGACTGGGGTCTTCTAATCCCATTATGATCCCCAAAGCCAGAAAGACACTACATTGCTTTCTGTCACAGCAGTCCCTTTTACAGGCTTGCTCTGGACAGAACCTGCCACTTGCCACTCTTCGTCCTCAGGTCTGCTATTTCCTCCTCTCCTCTGGGAGCCCCAGCCCCACACACGTGAGCTGTTCTTTACTGCCCTCAGCTGAGGCCAACCCTGGGGGCTTGTGCGAAAAAGGTGAATGGGGGCAATGTTATAGGGTGGACGGCAGAGAATAGAAACAGACAGTGATTCTTTTTTATTATTATTCTATACAAGTGGCAGAGAGCCCCTGGGCATAGAGGGGCAGAGATCTACCCTCCCCCAGGGGAAGAGACAGCCTTTGCCCAAAGCTCTCTACAGAGGTGAGGCAAGGCAGGTGTGAGGACCTCCCTGCTTCAGGTTGCTCCCTCCCTTCCAGTCCCCACTCCTGCTCCCCTAGGCCTACTCAGTGTGTTGCCCTGTAGGACAAGGGCTGGCAAGGGCTGAGGGAGCAGGGACAGAGGGGCCTGACTCCTTCTGAGGCACATGTCGAAGAAGGCTGGGGAGGGCGTTCAGTGGCTGTCAATCTGTTCCTGGTTCACTGGTTCCTGCTGGGGATAAATCCAGGGAATCCTGTTTCCTGGGCAAAGAGAGCCAGCCACCCAATGCTGGGGGTTGAAGGGCTATCACGTCTGACAGACCAGTTAGAACGGAACCTGTTGTCTCACCACAGGCACCTGTAGGATCAGGTGGCCGTCTTCGATCAGGTTCCAGTTTGTCACAGGACTGTGCTCGCCTTGTTCTCTTGGGTTTCAGGGGGGCTGTTCGGCGCCCCAGATCTGAAGGTCCTGAAAGAAGTCATAGTAAGCCTGGCACACAAGGGGCCTTACCAGTTGGGTACTCATTCGGGCTTTGACTCCTGGATGTCGCTTATTCCTGTTCCATGCCTTGGAAGGGGATCTGATGTGGGGCCTAAAACCTCAGGGTTCTCCCAAGCCCCCATCAGGTAGGGTGGCAGACCTTGTACTTCCGGTTCCTCTTGGTCTTGTTGTGAGCCCAATCTCAGCCGGGGCTTGCTGACTCCTGGGGTAGCACTGCCAGTCTCAGGCTCTTCTCTGCCTCCTGGCACCTGGGGGGCCCTGCGGCCCCTGGGCACAGCCACTGGCTTAGGGGGACGTGGACCTATGGGGGGGTCCTGTAACTAACAGAGTAAAGACATTGGGTCAGTTAGTCTCTGATTCCTTCAAAGGAGCCTCCTCACCTACCACTGGCTTTCACCCTGACATTCCCAGGCTTTTTAGTATCTTAACCCCTTCAAAATGCCCTCCCCACTCATCTTCCATCTTTCACCTTGGCATTCCTAGCGGGGACTGCCCTCTCTGGGAATGAGGCTCCCTCCTTTTCTTCCTCTCCATCCTGGGAAGCTGGGCTAGGGCTCTGGCAGCTGGGGTTGGGAGCACTCTCTTCAGCTGGGAAAGGGAAGACGTGAGAAGCTACAGAAAAGGCATTTGTCCAGAGCCATCCTGTTACTTTTCCCATGATGCCCTGCAAGGTTAGGACTTGCCCTATCTGAACTCATTTGCTCCAACATCTCTGCTTTCTATGTCTTCTTTTGTTCTCCCATGTCCCAGGATCGCCCAGGGTCAGCAGGGCTCAGTCCTTTTCCTACTGGAGCAGAGTCAGGATAAAAGAACTTCTGGTTCCACAGGCACAGCTGCCTATTCAGGGCTGCAGTGACCCAGGGACCTGCCAAGGCTGCAGCCTGGCACTTTCAGCACTGTCCTCAAGTCTGATTCAGACAGTGCAAGCCTAAAGGTGAGATGCCCTCTTATGCTCGTCTGGGACTTTAAGCCACATGAGCACAGAAGGGAAACACCTGCCAGATGCTGTTTGTCTCTGAGTATGAAACACAGGACCTGGCGACCATGGTTTTACTAACGGAAGGATGAGGCCCTGCTTTGAATGCTTCATCTAGTCTGTGCCAGAGATGGAAAGTGAGTAAAGCTGCCTCCAACAGTGGGCAGAGGATGGAATAGGCATATGGGTACTGCCAAGCCTTATGCCAGCACTACAGGAGAAGGAGGGGAAAGAACAGAAAGGAACAGAATGCGACAATGGGGAGAAGGAGTCCTCAAACCAGACTTGCCTGCTTGCTTATCCTTTATCTTTGGTCCAACGCCCTAGCCTAGGAGTAGGGATGGAGGAGGGATGGTGCTGGGTCTCCAGGGAGATTTGGTTTGTGTTGATACTGCCAGGAGCTGTATCCCAGGCCTTTAGGAACCTGAGCTGATGCTGGGCCATCTAGCTTTTCTTTAGTTCCTTCTTAGGCTGAATTCAGGTCCTCTGGACCAAGAAGGGGAAAGTGTGACACAGAGTAATTCCCTTCCCCAGCTCCTGATCATGAAATTAGAAAGTAAGTGATGGCTTGGGTCACAGGTGGCCGAGTGGCACTAATACTCAAGACTCTGACCTCTGAGCAGAGCCACTGCTTCTGCTTTGGGGTATGTCCCTGAGAACTCTGAGGACAGGCTGGGAAGCAGGGTGTTAGAGTTTGACACTTGCTGGCAGCTGGGCTTGCCCTCTCTCCCAGCGAGGCCTCATTTATAGAGGACATCACTGTTGACAGCGGCCAGGGGAGCCACCTGCCTTAGAGAATTCTTCAGAAGCCTAACCCCGCTGATGCTACCTGTGCTCTTCAGAGCCTGGATTTGGATTAGGTTGTTAGTCTTTTTTTGGATGGATCTCTAAATATTTTTAAGCATGTTCACAGTGTTGACTTCCCACTACCTCCCCTTGGTTGCAGGGCTGGTGTGTGTATGTGGGTGCATGGTTTTTTGGCTCTTCGAACTTTCAGCACGGTTGGCCAAGAAAGGGCTTTACATACCTATGTGCCATGTGGCCTCTGCCCGGCGTATAGCACTGAAGGTTGGCTTGGAGCTTTGTGGGGGTGGCGGCGGCTTCCAGGCTCCAGGTCCTGGAGTTGGGGAGGGGATGTGAAGCAGAAGGGGAAAAGGGATGGGAGAATTAGGAGGCATTGAAGAGAGAGGAACTAAAGGAGCGAAGTTGCCAACATCACCTGCATCATCCGAAGAGCGCCGTGTCTGCCAAGCCTGGGTACTGTCCTCCTGGTCTGGGCCTGAGCCCTAAAAGGACAGCTGAGTCAGGTCATGAGAAAAGTCTCCTTCATTTGGAGACGGCAGCTGAAAGAGAGCTTTGGCCCTAGATGCTCCTGTCAGTCATAAGTTACGAGTTCCTAGGTACTCAGACTTTGTTTCCAAAGCGCAGCACCCATATCATCTTGGGGGCATAAGAAGGTTTGCACCAACAAACACACTGCTATCTAAGTGTTCTGTGCTGTAGAAGAACATGAATCTTACAAAATGCCTGTGATTTTAAAGAGGATCATGGTTAGGTCCAGACTAAACTTGAAAAAGTGAGCTGATTTAAATAAAAATGCAATGAAATGTTAAGTAGGTGCTCATGAATAAGGTAAAAGTCAGTCACAAAGGCTGAACACAAGCCACAGAAGTTTGGGAAACAGGATTCTAAAAGCGAGTATTTTTATCACTCTTTCCTCTGTTTTACGGGTTCTAATACAGTGGCTCTCAACCTTCCTAATGCTGTGACCCTTTAATACAGTTGTGGTGACCCCCAACCATAAAATTATTCTTGTTGCTACTTCATAGATGTAATTTTGTTACCGTTTTGAATCATAATGTAAATATCTGATATACAGGATATCTGATATATATGGGTCATCCAAGCTCCAAAGGGGTCGCGACCCACAGGTTGGGAAACACGACTCTAAAAAAAAGTGAGCCCTGGATTCACTGTGAACAACATGGAAAGAATCCGCTTTGTCTACTGACCACAGGGATAAGGGAAGTGGGGTGCTGGAAGGAACTCACAGGACCCTGCATTGCCACCCCAGGGCCCTTCACCTCTCGTTTTCCATCAAAGCTCCAGCCTTTGGTTCTTCCCAAGCCAGGAAGGGCAATGCCGTGTACCCTGGGTTGCTGCAGTGTCCCAGGGGCTGGGGCTGTCTCCCCTGGCTCCAACCTCTCTGGACCCTAGAACAAAGTTTCTTGTTAAAGGCACAAGAGGCTTTCTAGGCAGAAGGGGAGCTGTGGGAGGTCTGATGGCCGGTGAGACCCAGCTCTGGGGGAAGCCCTGCCTTGACTCTAGGGGGAATCCTTCCAACATCTTCTTCATTTGTATACAGCATGTTCTGAATCATTCTCAAGAAAAGGGAATCTGAATTACCAATGTTCTCCCGTGAAGAGTGTGCTATAATCAGGGAATGGAGCATGTGTGAGCCAGGAGAAGGGGAGAATGTGGCACTTCTGCCTGACTTACCATCTTCCTGCAGAAGGTAGACCCCCGGGCCCCTCCGAATCCAGGAAGAAGGCTGCTCTCCTCCTCTGGGCTCCAACAAGGAGATGAGTTATTGCCAAGGCTTGGGGGGTCTGGACTGGGAGGGCTCTCCTGAGTTGGGGGTGGAGGTGGGGGCGGAGGGAGGAGGAGTCCAGCTGTAGGTGACCCTGGTCCCCTGTCCCCCTTGAAGCTCCGGGGGCGGCGGAAGTGAAACAGGCCTCGTCGCCTCTTCTTCTGGAGTGGAGGCAGTGGTGGTTCCGAGAGGCCAGGCCGCATGGTCCTCAGAGTCCGGGGGTAGCTGGGCAGAGTTGGGGTGGGTTGGTGACAAGCGCCAGATGCAGGGCTTAAGGTGGAGCGGGTGCTGGTCCATTCTAGGTGTAACAAGTATCCCGACCCCTCTCCCATTTAGTCTCTCCTGCATTGCAACTTGGCACTCGGGCAGGGAATGCTGTCCTAACTTTCTCTGTCATAAACCATCAGTGGCTTCTTGGACCCAAAGTGACTCTATTTTCCTAGATCCCTTCCCATAATTCCTTCTTTCAGCTTCCCCAAATGACATCACTTATGTCCAGTCCCAGGGGAATTTGCCAACAGTGACAGAGATCACTCAGGGTCTCATATTGCAAAAGGGCACTCCACCAGGGGCCTGTCATCCCTGATCTGTTCCTAACCCCAGACCTCAGCCAGAAATAAATGTTGGCTCCATATTTTTCAGCCATCCTGAGGGGATTCCAAGACCTGTGAGCAAGAGGATGGGTAGGCTCAGGATGAGAATCAGGGACATTTCCCGGAGAGACCGGTTAGGGAGCCCTGTTGTTGGAGAGACTCCCCCGGGAACTAGAGGACAAAGGAACCCTCACAGAGCCTGTGGTTTGCTGAGGGTGGGGAGTGGGCCTCATACCTGGAGCTTTCATCCATGACCCTTCTGCTGAAGAAGTCCTCTAGCCCCTCATCGAGGCGGGTTGCCATCCCGTTCTCCTGCCGAGGCCCAGGTACTGGTACCTGCTGGAAGGAAAGTCAGGCACAGGAAGTCCCACCTCTAAGATCTTCCCAGGATTTCCCCTTTAGATGGCCCCAGGAAAGTTTAGACTTCGGCTCAACAAGGTATTTCCTAAGCCTAGAGGCTCTCGGCTTTATCCACCACCAAAATGAAAATGTCACAGCCACTACCTGGCAAGATAGATTTATCCCTCTTCCCCTTTTCCTTCCTTCATTTCCTTCTCACCGCCCCCCCTTTTAGATAGGGAGGAATGTCTCTCTATGTTGTCCAGGCTGGTTGTGAACTTATGGGCTCAAGTGACCCTCCTGCCTCAGCCCCCTGAGTAGCTGTGACTATAGGTTCATGCTACCAAACACGCACAAGATAGGTTTCTTATTAAGTATTTTCTGGTTCTTGCTAATTTGGGTCCTAAAGCTTAGAGCCCTGGCTCTGGCATTGCCATGGAAAGCTGGCTCTCTGTCAGGTCTTTGGGACTTACACTGGGCCGACCAGGTCCTGGTGGGGTGGTCCTGGGAGGCCGAGGTCTCCCTTGTGTTTGATGTCTTAGTTTATAGCCATGAGTAGGCAGCTCAGATAGACCTTCCCAGGAACCACTTGCTGTGGACTGGCTGCCTCCAAGTCCTGAGAACCAGCCAGGAGGAATGCCCAGGCTCCCCAGCTGGCTTTCCATGTCCTGAGGGCTCCCGCCTGTGAATGCAATGTGTTCCAAGACTAACAGGAGAGTCAGGATGGAGAGGCAGAGAAAAGAAAGGGGACTAGGCCTGGGGAGAGGTAGGATGTAGGAGGCTTTAGAGCCATGGCTCTCAGCCTTCCTAATGCTGTGACCCTTTGAGACAGTTCATGTTGTGACCCCTACCATCAAATTATTTTCATTGCTACTTCATAACTGTAATTTTGTCACTGTTGTGAATCATAACGTGAACACTTGTGCTTTCAGAGGCCTTAAGCGACCCCTTTAAAGGATTGTTTGACCCTCCTCCCCAAACAGGTTGCGACCCACAGGTTGAGAACCATGGCATTTGATAGAGGCTGTAGACTCACTGATGAAGGCAGACACTGGCCGGATCTTCCGGCAGCGTTTCTGTTTTTTGATGGCCATCGTGTCCTGCAGAAATGGAGACAAAAAGTGGGCCAAACCTTCGTCTGGCCTCTCTCACCCCTTCCCCACGAAGCCTTTGCTTTAGACTCCACCCTGCCTCAGGTGACTGAGGATCTGGAAGGAGGGAAGAGTATGGTCTGGCCTCGGGGGAGTTCAGAGAAGTGAGGAGTGACATTGTACAGGTTCAAGGAGAGGACTTAGGTGATAGGGCAGCAGGAAGACAGGCTCACGATGTTGGTCCCAAGTTCATCGTCTGTTTCCTCATAGTCATGGTTCCTGCCTCTGCCTCGAGAAGATGGATCTTGCCCTTGGCTTGCCCCTCCCGGTGGATCTGACAGTGTCCTTAACTGGGTCAGGTGCCGGGCCTGAAGAATGACAGACATTAATACAGGATCCTGAGGAACCTGCTCACTCCCCTGATTCTGGAGGAGAGGGGCCTGGGAAGACAGAATGGCACAGGGCAGAGGGAAGGCCTGAGTCCATCTGGGCTCAGAATGTTTACCAAGCTCTTGTGGGAGTGGTACAGCTCCTGCAGGATCTCATCCACTATGGAGTTGGTCAAGTAGGTTACAACGGAGAGCTTCACCTCACTGTAGGTAAAAGTGGGGCTGTTCAGCTACTGAATGCCTGACCCCTGGACCTCCCCCCCCCCAGATGCCTGAGAATGGGCCAACTGGCCTGGCTGCCTACAGAGAGCATAGCTGCTGTTGGCTGCACCTTGGGTCCGGCACAGCCATATCTCTACAAACATATGTGCTGGATCCAGAGAGTGATCATTTCAGCCAAAGTGTGTATGGACAAAGAGGAACTGAAGGAGGAGAAGGAATAAGGAGGCTCCAGGTCAGGTGCTCCAGCGGCACAGAGCTAGGTCAACTGGGAGCTGACAAGCCTTGAGCTGGCTGTTTCTCCCTTGCTTTAGTGAGTGGTGGTGCCTACACCCAGATGAGTGGCGGCACTTATACCCAAATGAAACGAAGGGGGTGGTGACAATTAGGAAGAAGGGAGCATCTTTATACTCCTGTCTTACATACTTTTCTTTGTCTATGCCTCTGAGGAGGCTGTGTTTTGATTTTAGGAGGTAATTCCTGGTATATGTGTAGGTCATGGGAGTATATACCTATCTCGGGAACACCCTGACCCCTTATGCCTAGGTACCCATCTCAGTACCCAGGTTTCTAGGGCAAACACCAATCAGACCCTAAATAGCATGACTGCAATGGTTAAAGATTTGTCCCTTGAAATGGAAGGTTATCCATTCATTATTCATTGCTGATAGCTCCAAACTCCCTAAGTGCTCTGGGCCAAATCCAGCCTCATCCCATTGCCATCCTCTGCCTCTCACTCCAGCTTGTTCTGAATGTCTTGTCCCGCCTGCTCCAGCAGCGCTCCTCGGATGAAGTTCCGGGGCACAGTGACACGTTCTGCCACATTGCTCAGCATCTTGTTGTGCCCTTCTGCCACCCGCATGGCCACAGGGCATAACTCTTGTGTTAGGCTGACCATGGACTCCAGAATCACCTAATGTGGAAGAAGGAAAGCCAGAGTCCCAGGCAGGGAACGATCAGGGCTAGGAGTACAGTGGAAGTCTTTAGCCCTTCTATCTAGTTCCCCAGGATGACACGGAGGGACCTATCTAAGGTCACACAGCCATTAGTGTCAGGACGTTGGAGACTCAGGGTTTTCTGCCTTGGTCAGTGTCCTTCCACCCTACCATCCTGACAGAGGAGAGTTAGTCCAAATATCAGAATCTGAGAAAGGAAGGGGTTGGAAGTCAGGATCCAAGATTTCAGCTACCAGAAAAAAATAATTCTATCTTGTTGCAGGCACAGGGGAATATGGGGGAGCCTAAACTCTATTTCCTTCATACCCTCTGACCCCATTGCTCCGACTTCAGCTTTAGTCAACATTGGGTTCCCACCAATGATCTTCTTCCTCTCCCAGAACTTGCCTGAAGCTCTTTGTCCACAGCTTTGGATACCTCACTGGCTACCGACTCTAGTCTTTGCCGCACAGGTCCATCACTGGCCAGCACGTGACCCAGTTCATAGAGGCTGGGAAACAGCTGGAAAGGAAGAGGTTCCTCTTCAGAGGTCAGAATCAGGCCCCACTAGACCCCCAGACTAGGAGGAACACATTCACGGAGCAGTGCTTAGATATTCCCGGTCTAGAACTGGGTGACCTTCTTGGCTTTTCAGACTATAGGAGAGGGTGGGGCTGTGGAGGGCTCACCGCCCGGGAGTTCTTGGCGTCCTTGATGAGGTCCCGGGCATAGAGCAGCTCATCTTGCACAGGCTCCAGGGGACACAGTCTCAGGGCCCGTACCTCCTCCTGCACTCGTCCACATAGCCGCTGCAGCATCTAGAGCACAGTGGCAGGAGTGGCAGGGGTCTCAGGTCAGACCCTGTGGGTCACATTGCCTGCACTTACAGTGGTGGTATCTCTGCATGGCTTCTCTCCTTGGAATGCCCTTCCTGAATACTTAGTTGAGTTCTCTGTACCCCCGGGCTGGGGCTACCCCTTGACTGCTATTTGCCTGTGTATATTTGGGGGCCCATAACCAGAGTGTCTTTTTGCTCAGTCCAGTTTGGGGCACCATGTGATGCCCATCTGTGTGCTTCAATACATGGCATGGGTACCCTGCATGCCCCATGCTCCTGGGAGGGAAATGTTTACTTGCTCGGCGCTGCTGGTCACCAGGCCCTGCTGCAGCCTGAAGGCTTGCTCCTGGGGGCATGTCTGGGAGTGGTTGTTTCTCACCAGGCACCACTGGATCTGGAGATGATGGAGTGGGAAGGGTCAGGGTTGAGGATGTGGCTGCCTCTGCCCCTGGCTGTCTTCACTGCTTACAGCACTGCCCTTCACCTTCTGCCATACGTCCTCCGTGCGCTCAGGAGCACTGCGGTAGGCTTGAGAGATGTCACTCACAGGGAAGGACATGAAGCGCAGGGTGTGGTTGCTGTGAAATGGTAGTAGAGTTGGGGGGGGTAAAGAGGGGAGCCTTCCCCAGCCTCCACTTGCTCATTATTTCCCTATCCTATATGTCTGGGAACTGGGATGTACCTAGGGTCGTTTAACTCTCATCCTGGCACAGGGGGGCTGGGCCTGTATCAGGATAGAGTGCTGGTCCACTCACCTCTCCAGGGCCCTTGCAATGTCCAGGAAGCCCAGAGCAGACGTATTGTTCCGGTCCCATAGGATAGTTCTGGGGGAGGGTGGACAACAGTTGTTACTACTCCCTCTGGGTCCTCGGTAAAGGCCAGAGGGGTAACCTTCTTGGAGTCCCCTTTTTCCCTGAGAAGGAGACTAACTCAGACACAGTCCCGGAAGAGGAGTGCATGGGGGCCAAAGCGGGAAATATGTGTATGTGTCAGTGGGTGGGGGATCTAGGTGGAAGGGTGGAGACGTGGGCCTTACCTGAGGGAAGAGTTTATCTGCAGTGCCTTCGACAGCATCTTGGCCCCGATGTCCTCCATGCCGTTGCCACTCAGGTCCACCTTGGCCAGGCAGGTGTTGCTGCCCAGGGCATTAATGAGGATGCTGGTGCGAAGCTTCAGCCTGGAATCTGCCACAGATAACGACTGCAGGGACTGAGAGGACAGATGGAGGTTGGGCTCAGTCTTCACCATCACTCACCCGAAGCTCCCTCCTAGGCCTGGTCACTCACACAGTCCTCTTCCTGGATCAACTGCACCAGCTTGTGAAGGATCTCTTCCAGAGTCCTGTAGGGAGTTGAGGTCAGCGTAGGAGGGGAGGGGGACAGGGACATGCTATTAGAGGAGGAGAGAGGTGGCCAGGGGGAACACAGCAAGCGTGGGGAGTGGAGCAGAGCCGCGGGCAGTGACGGGTGGTGGGAGCAGGGTCTGTGGGCACAGGGTGGGGCTCACTTGGCCTTGACATTGAAGTTCTTTCCCAGGAACAGGTGCTTGAGGGATTTGTTCTTGCCAAGTGCAGGCACCAGTGTCAGGAGGTCTGAGTCAAACCCTGTTCAGCAGACGGGAGAGTCCTGGCCTTGAGGCCCAAGGCCAACAGAAATCTTCTCAAGGCATCACCCCTGTGCTCAGGGAGTCTTACTCACCATTGTCAGACAGATCTAGGCTGCCTATACAGGTGACAGCCCCCAGCTGCTCCTGCAAGGCCTGGGCTCCTGCTGAGCGGAGCTGGAGGGACAGGGAATGGGGGTGAAGGATGAGGTAGGGGATGAGCATGTTTAATCCTTAGATATTATACCCGTAGGACTTAAAGTCGTACCAGGTCTTGGGTGTAAAATTAGGGAGACGCCTTTGCACTGTATCCATCCCTAGGGGTTTCCCCTCCCTCAGCAAAAGCCGCTGCTCTGAAGACAGCTTGCTCCTGCCCTCTGCTGGGCAAGCCTGGTATCGGCCACCCAAAGCTTTAGGGGCTGGGGTCTGAACATGGATGGCCAGTTTGAGACACACACACACACACACACACACACACACACACACACACAGGGTGGGGGAGGGGAGACAGAAACAGAGACAGAGAGAGATGGTGTGGCAACACAGAGCTAAGTCTTGACTGGGGGACACCAGGACGATGTCTGGGAGATAGGCACAGAGCTCACCTCACAGCTGCTAAGGTCCAGGTGCAGATCACTGAGATGACTATTGAGGGAGAGGCCCTGAAGAAGTGCCCTGTAGCAGGAAGGTCAGTAGGCCCAATTTACCCCTCCCTCACACTTCCATGGCTCCCCTGGGCATCCTCCAACTCTTCACCCACCCAACCTGAGGGCCTCCAGGGGCAGCCTTGTGGCTGACAGGTTGACATGGCTCAGGGTGTAGGTGCTGCTGAAGAATTGCTTGAAGGCTGGTGGGGCCTCCCGGCCCTTCCTGTGGAGACCTCAGGAGTCAGTATGAGAGGACTATGGACATGCATTACTTATTCCTCCCTGCTCCCTTCCCCCCACCTGTGGGAGCAGCTGTTTCGAGCCAGGTTGAGGTAGGTGAGGTGGGAGCAGCAGCCATGGAGGAGGGCGCCCAGAAGCTGTGAAGAGACACAGTGGATCTTAAAAGACCTGGGAAGAGTGTGAGTCCCTTCCTACCCCTGTCCAGTTCCTGGCATTTCTCTCTCTGAGACCTCCATGGAGAATGCTCATTCAGTTTCTTCAAGATCCAGTTTGCTCTTCCATGGAAGGCAGGGCTACAGGGAGACTCACAGGCAGTACTGGTAAAACAGGGCCTCTCCTGGCTTCCAGGAGCATTTTCTCAAGTTAGGAGAAATGTCCTTTTCTGTTAGTGGACATAGCCCTGTGCCAGGACTGGAGTGAGGGTCTATTTTTAGCTAATGCCAGCATGGTCTTGTGATCTGAATGAAGTACACATGGTATATACTATAAACCTGAAGTCGTCCTTGTAGCTTTGTCCATCTCTGTACTCAGGGAGAGAGGGTAAGATGGAAGGGCCCCCTCAGCCCCCACTTTTTAAAAACCCTCTGTCCAGCTCCTTCCATCACCCAACCCCTCACCAAGTCCACAGCACAGTCAGTCCCTGACAGATCCAGATGTACCAAGGCGTTGGGCTGGGCCAGGAAACTATAGAGGGCCTGAGGAAGAAAGGGTAGAGGAAAGGAAAGGAATAGACACTCCCTGGCCCATGAATCCCAAGCATGCATTTGTAGACGGTTGAGGCCACATTCCATGGACTCACATTGGCCTCATCTGTGGCAAGCAGCCCAGGGTTCTTGCTCAGGTCCAGGTATCGAAGGGAGCTGGCAAAGGCCGGGTTGGCCCCGAAGGTCTGGCCCAGTGCCTGGAGCCCTGAGCACAGCGGGCACTGGGCTGGGTTGGCCCCCATCCCCACTTCATCCTCTTAATACATGAGGCTCCCCCCACTCCCCAGTATCATTCTTTCCCCTCTCCCAGTCCCTGGGATGGTGTGTGAGTGAATGGGTCCACCTCTAGGGCTCAGCATCTCAGGTAGCATTCAAGAAGGGTCAGAGGCCTGGGTTCCTGGTGTGAGTACCTCGAGGGGAAATGGCAGTCTTGGCCAGGCACAGTTTGGTGAGGCCAGTAGGGAAGCAGAGGAGCTGCTGGCTCAGACTGAGGAAACCTGGGGAGTGGAGAGAGAAAAGGGGCTGGTGAATGGCTGTTAGTGGGTACACATGGTGTGGTCAGGCTGGGACTAGATTTGGGTGGAGGCCTGGGGTCAAGGACGGAGGTGCTTGGGCTTGGGGCAATCCTCAGGCTGCAAAGGCCCTATTCAAACCTAGGTTGGGCTCTGGGCTGGGATAAGGGTCTGCATTGCAGTGGGGATAGGATTCAGGGCTAGGGCTCACCCTTGTCCTCGATGGGGTTGTGGGACAGAGTGAGGGCATGCAGCACACAGCTCCCGTTCTCCCCAAACACCCCGGCCAGCTTCTGGACAAAGTCCCTTCAGGGAAGGGGAGGAAGGATTTGTCCTGAGCTGAGCCCCAGGTCTCCAGCCCCTGGCTGCCCTCCCATCGCCTATCTGCCTATTTGACTAGGGCTATCCTGTCAGAGGTTCCCAACGTGTAGGAGCAACTTGGGGCTGACCAGGAAGATTTTCACACAGGAGTTCATGGGAGTAAAAGGTGGGGCTGCATCTTGTATTCCATACGTAGGGGCATTCCATACTTCAGGATGAGGCAAAGCCCAGCCTTGGGTTCTTAAGATTGGAGCAGCCCACCCTGCTTGGAAGTTGGTGGGACATGAAGTGTGTTCTGAGGAGAAGTCAGGAGCTGGGACATCAGGGGCTGAGATCTGAGTCCCACTTTGACCTCCAGTTTGCTTTGTGCCTGTCTAAGCATCAGTGCCCTCTATAAAGTGAGGAGCTAGATGAAATAGCCCAGGGTCTCGTATGTTCTCTGGTGTCCCGGGACTCTAAGACTATATGGAGAAAGTACTGCCCACGGAGGAGCCTGGCCTCACGTCTTAAGGCCAGCATTGTCCAGCACCAGCTCTTCGAGGCTCCCCGACTTGCTGAGGGTATGTAGCACCTGTTCTAGTACTTCTGAGCCCTGAGGACAGAGGGGTCCTGCAATCAGGAACCAAGAACACGACTCTGTTCCCCTTCCCCAGGTCCAAGTTCTTACCAGTCTCAAGTCTTTGCAGTAGAGTTTGGTGAACCACTGGTTGTAGGCCAGGGCGGCCACCATTAGGGCCAAATCTCTGGGGACATTGGATAGGACAAAAAAGGATGAGCTAGGGCAAGAATGAGGGGACTAAGGATGGGATGGGTGGGCTAGGGAAAGCTAGATGGTGGATGGCAGTAAATGGTTGGAATTGTAGGGATAAGGCAGGGGCTGTGGATAGGACCAGAATGGGGAACCTTGAGAGGGGCAAGGCTGAGGCTGGGAATTTGGGGGTTAAGTTTTTACCCATCTGCTTACCGGCTTTCCAGGTGGCTGAAATCCAAAAGATTGAACTCTCGGTTATCCTCAGCATGGTAGATGGTGTCCACATCCTTGGAGAGGTGGAAGTGGCTCACATCTGCTTCAGCCCCCTCCTCTGTCCCCTCCCTTTGGGCCCCACCTATTCCCTACCAAGTCCCTGCCCAACGCACCCACTGCACCTCCTCACGACAGTGCAGACCATTGTAGTCACACAGGGCAGCATAGGTCTCCGAGAAGCCACCTGCAGGGCAGGAGATAGGCTGGCTCCAGGTTGGTAAGGGGGATGGGAAATAGGCTTAGAATTCAAGATACGGTCAAGGTCATTGCAAGTGCTAGCATCCTAGGTTCCTTCCAGCCATAAACCTCCTGAGGTCCAGGAGCCTGAGGTCCTCAGGACAGGCAAAAACCCACGCACAGAGGGCTCTGGATAGGGGGCAGGGTGCGCCAAGACCCACGTTCTCATGTCTGCCCCTGCTCACCACACACACTGTGGGTGGTGGATGTGGAAGTTTCAGAGTTGGGAGATGTGTCTCGGGGCCCCTCTGGGGTGTCTGCATTTCCACGCCGGATCAAACACCTGGAAGACGAACAAATCATTCCAGACAGAAGTAAAGAGGTTTTCAATTCTCCCTGTATTATGGTGGTCTCCAGGGAAGAGCAGAGAGAGAATTCTGGTCCTGGGAGCCCAGATCAATGGGAAGAAGAAATCTGCCTGTAGTCTAGCCCTTTGGGAGACCCCTTATCTGCCACTCACCCAGGGCCAGGGCAGACCTTGGAGAGGGCAGAGCTCACATGTCGTGTCACCTGGTCCACACTCTCAGCTGATGGCAGTCGCATGCTCACCATGCCACGCTCAGTCTCCACCAAGATCTGAAGGGGAGGGAGTGGCAGAGCCTTAGATATCCACTCCTTCTTCTAATTGGCCCAGCAGTGGCCTGAGTCAGCCCCCTGCTCACCTGGTTCTGACTGAGTGTGTTGAAGGCACGGATCTCCAGGACATTGAATGAGCTCTCTACCTGGTGGGACATGGGTGGGGTGGGTGGTGGGTAGGGTGCTCAGCTCCTGGCAAGGGCCTGTCACTAGACATGAGAGGAGCATGCCAGGCATTCTCCCACTCCTTAGCCCAACTTACCTTGGCAGGAACTTTAAGGGGGAAAAGGTGGAGGCGCCAGGAGGTCAGGGCCTGCAGCATAGAGCATCAGCAGCTTAGGGCAGCCTCTTGGGCCATGGTGCCTTTGCCATCTTTTAGCTCCTCAGTTCTGCTCCAAGAACCCCCTCTCCCCCCCGTGCATTTTTCCTGTCCTACCTTCAGCTCCTGTGCATCAGCCTGGTCTGGTTCTGTCCTCACCCTTAGACTTTATCTCCTCAGCACCACCTCCAGCTGTTTTCTTGCCTACCTCCCTACAGCTCAGCTGCCCTCGAATATCTCTTCTTCCCCCAAGACCAATGCTCTCACCAGCACTCGGTCCTCAAACTTCTTGGGTTTTGTCTCCAGTTTCACACGATGTTGCTGGAGCACAGCCCCCTGGCTCAGGCACCTCCGGATGCTGTCTGCAAATGGGTAGGACCTATTCAGAACTTCTCTTATTCCCCCCATGCCCCCCCAGTCTCCAGAGAGAAAGGGACAGATAGAGGCAAATAGGCCCTGGATAGGGAGGCATGGAGCAGAGACTTCTTTTCTGGATGACTTTATTACTGGAGGACGGTGAGGAGAAAACTCTGGCTCCCAGTGTCCCTGACTCAGGGGATAGTTGCTGACTGACACTGTCTGTGGGAGAATATATCTTACACTTCTGATAGTGTGAAGGATTTTTCCCACGCATGCACTACATCAAATATACACAGTGAGTCAGTGCGTGTGTGTGTGTGGGGGGGGGTGAGGGTTGGAATGTCCCCTGACTGTATCCTAGGTGGTCTGGGCATGAGAATCTGCTTTTTACTATGGCTGTATGTTTTTCTTCTGATGATGCCAGGGAACCTGAATGTGGCAGTAGTGGGGACAGAGAGTGTGAATGAGTGCTGGCTTGCATATGAAAGGGGCACAGTGCCAGACAGTTTGTGTGTGAAGGGTAGGGTAAGAGAAGGATTTAATGTTTCAATGAACCCATACAATCTTCTGACAGAACCATCCAGTTACCCTACTGTGTGAGTGTGAGTGTGCGTGTGCGTGCGCTTACACATGCACGATAGAGTATGCACATATGTGATGGAGGTGCGGCTTCTGTAAGATGTGTGTATACACACCTCATGATTGTGCTTCTAAATGCATGCGTAGGTGTGAGAGATCTCCAAAGTGCAATAGGGCTCTGAATATCCTTGAACGTCCTGTTTTCTGCATGGGCTAGCCTATGCTCCTGCCTTTGAGGGTCAGGGTTGTGGCGTTGGGGGGGGGATTAGAGGAGATACGTCTGAAAATCACTGATCCAGAGAGGTCTGGAGGTGTTGGGTAAAGAGAAGGGGGCAGGCTGGGACTGGGGCTCTGGGAAATGAGACGCAGAAACCCTGCTCTTAGTTTTAGCTTCAGTCCAGGGCCTGTACCCTGATTCCCTCCTTTGCCCCACTGGCCTGGGCGCTGCCAGGCTCCCAGGGACCTCTCCAGGGCCAGTTCCGGGGCGGGGCCGGGAGGAGGGAGGGTGTTGAGATAAGCAGCAGTCAGGACCAGGGGCAGCTCCCAACGCCTAGCCCCGCCCGGCGAGGGTGAGGGGAAAGCTGGGACTCTCCGGTGGGAAGGAAGATTAGATGCCTTGCGGAGGGGTGGGTCAAGAACGCCGAGAGTCAGCCCCCAAGAGCGCCAGGGAACTGCACCTGTCACCGAAGAGCGGGACGGGCGGCTCCGGGACAGGAAGGTTCTGATAGGGTGAGGCGAGTGGGGCAGGGAAGGATGCTCCACGGAAAGCAAAGCTGGGTCTGAGATGCAGAGGAAGGGACTGCCTAAGAGCGAGGATGCGTGAGGGGGCGGGAGGCTCCGGGCTGGGGTGTACCGCAGGAAAGCACTGGGTTTGGATGCTCGCGGACCGGGCGTCCGGAGATGAAGGCAACCTCGTACCTTGCAGCTCGCGGGTGAGCTCCACGCTGGCCTTGGCCATGGCGGCCGCCGCTGCTGCTGCTGCTGCTGCTGCAGAGGAGCCGCCGCCGCCGCCTCCCGAGAGGCGCCGCACATGCTAGTCCCGGCTCCGGCAGGGCCCCGCGCTGAGCGCTGCAGTAGCGGCCGAGCCCGCTCCGGTCAGGGGCGGCTGCGCGAGCGCTCCTCCCCCCGGGCTACTGAGCTCTGGGTCTCCCGCCCCTCCCGGAGAGTTGGCCAATGGAGCATGCGCGCTAAGCTTCCGAGGCGCGTGAGACCCCGCGCGCGCTCGCGACGACCCCTCCCGCGGGCTACCTCTTGAGAAGCCCAGTGAACGGCGCCTGGTGTCCGAGCTATCTCAGGGGCGGGGTGCAGCGCTTCCACTTGCCGTGACACCCACGCCTCGGCCACCCGGAGCAGAATCTTTAGTTTCTTTGTTTATGTGCCTTGGTACCCCTCCCCGGGTCATCCTTGTATGGCCCCGCCCTCTCCATCTTTCCTGCCCAGGAACGGTCTAGCTCGTCCTTGA
Organism: Dicrostonyx torquatus; assembly: GCA_028555095.1. Lineage (NCBI taxonomy): Eukaryota > Metazoa > Chordata > Mammalia > Rodentia > Cricetidae > Dicrostonyx > Dicrostonyx torquatus. The sequence goes on along the minus strand of JAQHUG010000370.1, from coordinate 1,373,545 downwards.
TGACCCTGGAGGGAACTCTGAATCAAGGGCAATGCTGCAAGAAGACCTGTCCGAATGCGAGGGAGGGAGTTGGTTCTTTTCTGCTCGCTAGTCTAATCTCGGGGATCCCCGTAGCGTCCTTGGCACCGTCCCTGGGGGTGTGAAGCTAAGAGTAGCACTTGGGAGTTCCTGAGCCACCCCCCCCCCTCCGCCACAAGCTTGCAGCTCGGCAGACACTGCCACCCTTGAGCATCAAGCTCAGGCCTTGGAGACAAGGAGGAGGCTTGGGGGAAATCCAGAGATCCAGCACTGCCCAGACTTCTCGGATACTCGAAGTGCCTCACATTGAGAAATGAACACACACTGATTCAGAGCAACGCGATCATCTTCGTTTTATTTGTACCTTATTTGTAAATGGTTAATTTCCATTCTGTTCCTTCCACTCCGGGTCCCTTCTATCTCCCCTCAAATTCTCCAGAGACGGTGGACGGGGGACTTGGTCTTTATCAAGGTAGCCACGGTCTTCTCAGCAAGCTCCTTTCCATCCCTCTAACCCTTCCTCCCCCACACAAAGCCTTTTACAAGGCCATAGCAACAACAGGAATGCTCATATGATCACACTTTGACCACAGAGAAGGCAGGAATTTATTATCGGGCAGAGCTGATTTTGTGGGGTGAACAAAATATTAGTGGCAAGGAAGGGTGACAGAGGCAAGGTGGATTGCACCCTCACCCCCCACCAGTTGGAGTTAACCTCTGCTGTCTCTCTTGGTCCTCAGAGGCGAGAAGGGACTCCTCCTCCAACCACTACTGTCTCACCATTGATGTAACTGGCATCTTCAGAGCACAAGAAAGAAACTATGCCGGCACAGTCCTCTGGTTTGCCTAGCCTGGGAAACAGGGAGAGAGTAAATCCGGCTAGCCTCTCTCAACTGGCCCACAGCACATGAATTTGCTTAAGAATTATCAGGTGGAATCCGGTGGTGGTGGTGGCTCAGGCTTTTAATCCCAGCACACAGGGAGGCAGAGGCAGGTGAATTTCTGAATGTGAGGCCAGCCTGGGCTACAGAGCAAGTTCCAGGACAGCCAGAGGAACACAGAGAAATCCTGTCTTGAAAAAAATCAAACCAAACCAAACAACAACAAAAACCCAACCTACCCATACATATTTAAAAAAAAATGTTAAAAAGAATTAGGTGATTTTCCAGAATCAGTGTACAGTTTTTTTTTTTTGCCTATTAAATAGGGTGGTTATAAACATGTGGTTATAATTTAAGCATAAATACTGATTCCTGCAAAAGGCTGTTTTTAGATACCAGGATAAAAAGTGGAATTGATAAAATGGTGAACAATTATTTCATGTTTCAGAAGAAATTGTTTCAACATGTACGTATACTATCCCAGTGTCAGTCTTTGTGACAGGAAATGGCATGGTCAGGTTATTTCATCTGTACAGGCTCAATGTACAGAGCTTTTTAGGAATCTACTTTTATCCTTTTAAGATCAGAACCATTTTATAAGAATGTGCAAAATCGCATTGTTTAGGTTGTGATTCTGTGTGCTCGAGAGGTGACCGTGAGTGAGTAGAAGGCCTGGATGAGCATTTCTTCAACCCAGCTGCACACTGCAGCTGTTTGGGAGGCTTGAAAAAAAGGAAAGGAAAGGAAAAAAGATGTGCAATTAAAGAGAAATCCCTGAGAGTGTGCCCTAATCAACTGTGTTTGTCAAAGCATCCCTAGACGATTCAGATGTGCCACCAGGACTCAGAATCACTGGGTTATATCACTCACTGGAGTTTCTAAAATGGCAATGCTCTGACTTGTCGAGAAGATGTTAACTAGGCCCAGCTTCAGCATGACTTTGGGAGAACTTGAGGAAGGCTGGATGGAATGTTTTGACACTGCCAGCATTTGTCCTTGAGGGGTCAAGCTAGAGCAGCCAGAAGGCAGAAAGAGGGGCAGTGATAGAGCAATAGAGACCTAGCAAAAACGTCTGAGTAGTTCAGTCAGCCCATTGGGGAAGAGAGAAATTCCCTCAGGCTGAGTCTGGGCTCATTGAGCTTCACAGTCATTTTTCTTGGGTTGTAGGATCATTAGTGTGAGCCTTGGAAACACCACTGTCTTCTGGGTTCTGGTCTCCACAGGTTCGAAGTAGAGGCAGACAGCAAACAAGAGCTCTACTTTGCTTTTGGCAATGGAAGCAGTCCTTGGTCAGGTCATAGGAGTGGTGGGCTTCTGAGTTGAAGTCTAGAGGAGCATGCTGTGTTATCTGTGGGACTGAGAGCCAGGGCTGAGCTGTCTTTATCCTCACCGTGTCAGCTTACCTTCTAATTTGCAGGTATTCTTTCATGCTGTCCTCTCTTGATCCATCCTTCCATAACTGTAGGAAGAAGAGAAATCCTTTTATGTATAAGAAGAAGAAAGCATGGGAAGAGAAGGGAGGGAACTGTCTGTCTCCACAGCATCTGGGAGGGAGGGTTCACATTTTCATCTCTTATTCACGACCTGCCCTCCCAACTGTGGGACTCTACAGTCATTCTCGTCAGTCACTCTTGCTTGGTCTCCTCAATTCTCATCCACTTTAGGAGACAGGATGCAATATGGGTACAGTCTGAATTCCTCACTTGGTAGAGCCCTTGGTAGAGGAGGATGTGAGAGTCTGACCTAGGGAAGGCAACTGGTAAAGAAAGGGGATACACACAAGCACAGGCAACAGGGATGGGAAGGGGTAGGGGTTCAGGCACTGGGTTTCCCTATCTTTCCAAGGGTCTAGGGGCACAGTGTTCTCCCTTCTCACCGCACTGCTGAAACGAGTCTTAATGAGTCCAGGTGCCAAGCAGTTCACTCTAATGTTCTTTGAGGCCAGCTCCGCAGCGAAGTTCTTAGTAAGGCCCAGCAAAGCTGTTTTACTGACATTGTAAGGGCCTAGAGCCTAGGGGAAGAAGAAAATGAGTTAGTTCAGTACTTTGCAGGTCATCTTTGGTTCTTATTGTACATCGATGGCAGGAGCACCTCCTGTAAGGGAGGGTCACAGCCAGAAATTGTCTTGCGGTCTCAGGTAGGCTAGAGTTCATGGAAGCAAGGTGTCTATTTTGTGGAAGGGGACTTGGTAGAGTGAAGCTAAACTACTTCTTTGGGCAGTTGGAAGGGGTGAATGGCAGAGGATGGAGGACAGGATAGAAGAGGTAGGTTCTTACAGGGAATCGAATGAAGCCTCCTACGGACCCTACAATCACCACCGAGCCGCCTCTGAAAAGGAAAGAGAGCTGACCCTTTTCGGCATAAAGATCACTGCCCACGTGGGGCCCATCTCACCCAAGCTTCCTCTCCGTATTGGTTACCCTCGTTTTTCCATCTCTGGCACCACCGCTTTTATCAACATGGCTGCAGCTGTCACATTAATGCTCAGAACCTGAACCAACAGAAAGGAAGACAGCGTGAGCGGGTCCTCACAAGGCCACAGTGAGGAGGAGTTACGTGGCTTCTCGGAATGCCTGTTGGAGTCGAGAGATTTCAGGGATAACTGACCAAACAATGGGAAAAATTCGGGTTCAATGTTGGGTAGGTGCCTCTCCTAGCTCGTCTTGATAGATGACACATGAGGTCAGGTGGTCAAGCATCTCTCCTACCCAGCCAGTCTACAATCAGCTTGACCTCTCAGGGATGCTTTGGTTTTGAGCTGGATTTTGTATTTTTTTCTAAGTAGGGAACCTGGAATTGGGTTATTGCTTGAACTTACACTGTAGTGGGCTGGGCTTCTCAGAGAATATGTAGCCTGACATGAGACACCTGGGGGATGAGAGGACCTTCAGGATGGACCATCTGGATGGGTATTTACCAGGAAGTAGAATAATGAGGGAACATCTCCTGGGGAGCCAGGGTATATTCCACAATTACAATTCCCATATCTCAAAATTAAAATGTAAACATATGACTTTGTTACATTGTTCTGAGTAGTGTGCTGCTCACCTTCTGTGTTCCTGTGCTAACTTCTCTTTTGTTTTGTTTTGTTTTTTGAGACAGGGTTTCTCTGTGGCTTTGGAGCCTGTCCTGGAACTAGCTCTTGTAGCCCAGGCTGGTCTTGAACTCACAAAGATCCGCCTGCCTCTGCCTCCCGAGTGCTGGGATTAAAGGCGTGCGCCACCACTGCCCGGCCTGTGCTAACTTCTTAAAAATTTTAATCGTACTAAACATTTGAGACAGAAATACAGTGAATATCCAGCATTCTTTACCTAGATTCAAGTTATTTACCTTTTGTCTGACTTAACCTCTTCACATATCTGTATAGTTTTATTTTCTTACTCTGTAGTCCAACTATCCTGGAACTTATTCTGTAGCTCAGGCTGGCTTTGAATTCATAGCAATTGTTCTGCCTCAGCCTCACTAGTGCTGGGATCTCATGTCCAGCTTTACTTAATCTTGTTTGTGGGATATGTGTGTACATGTAGAGGTCAGAAGTCAATGCAGGATATTTTTCTCAATTGCTACTCCAACTTATTGTTTCTTGAGTCAGGTTCTGTCACTGAATCTAGAGCTCACGGATTCAGCTGGACTGACTGGTCAGTAAGCTCGCACCATGGTCCTGTTTTCCCTGGTTCTGTGATGACAGGCACTCTGGAGGTTGACGTCCAAGCCACTCAACATCCTCCTCTGGCCTCTGGGACTACTGTATGCATGTGGTGCACAGACACACATACAGGCAAAACACATCCACATAAAAATTAAAAAAAACAATATTAAGTTGGATAGTGGTGGTGCACACTTTTAATCCCAGCACTCAGGAGGCAGGGGCAGGTGGACCTCAGTGAGTTCCAGGCCAGCCTGGTCTACAGAGCAAGGTCCAGGACAACCAAACTATGCAAAGAAACCCTGTCTCGAAAAACAAAAACAAAACAACAACAAAACATTAAAAAATTAAAAAAACCTTTCAAATAAAAAGAAAAAATACTGATTTACAAAATTGTTTTATTTAACTTTTACCAAAAGAGGCTTTTTTATTTAAAAAAATAAGCAGAAACTGGCTCACTTAAGAACATTTTGGCACTCTGGTCTTTATGTTTGGAACGCTGATAAACTATAATATTTTTGCTATCTTTAAACTTTCATGTTGAGAAATCCATGGGGGAATCATAAGAATTTAGCATATCCAAATCATGTGGGAATAACAACCTTAGGTTAAAGCTTTATTGCTGAAGGGTGTATGTAGATGGGAGAATTACACTATGAATACAATGCGACAAGATACGGTCACCTGAAAACCCACATCTTAGCATCTTTGAGACACCTAGAATTGTCTTAGCAGTGTGGGTAGAAAGAGAAAAAAAAAATAGGTCATATCCCAAGGCTGTATGCTACAATGCATCAACTTTTGTAATTTCACCAAAATTGACATTTCAGTCAATAGCAGTTATTAACATTCCCAACTAATGAAAAAACATTCTTTTCTAACAGCTGAGAAGGGGGCGGGTGGGTAAGTTTAAGCATGGTATTGTTGGCCTCTTAGCTGCCATGTTTCTGTTGGAAACAAACCAGGAAGAAGGGTGTGGGTGAGCAGGCTAGGGGAGGGAGGTGGGGGCTGGAAGCAGAGGTGGTTAGCACAGAGCAAATGACAGGGAAAAGCGCGGGGTGGGGGGAGTAGGATGTGGGAAGCCGCCAGCCACACACACGCCACACACGTTTTACCAAGTGAGCCTTTCGCATCCACATGTGGAGAAGGCGCTCTACAGGCAGGCCCCATCTGTGCTGGCTGTTTTCTGAGGCCAGCTCCCTGCTGCTTTAACCTCTCACCTTGTTCCACACCTCCTCTGTGGTGTCCATTAGGCTTCCAAAGAAAGGATTGACAGCAGCATTGGAGACCAGGATATCAATGCCTTGATGAAGCTTCACAGCCTAGAGAGGAGAAAGGTGTGAGTCAGGGCTACAGCTAAGGGAGGGAGGTGCATTCATCTATGTTGATCTGGAGTTTCGTCTCAGGAGCAGTTGTCAAACGCCTTTCTCGAAGCATGCTTTCTCAAAGCCACCCTAAGCTCTGCTGACATTTGAAGCTCTTGTTTCTGTGCTCCTTTCAATCGGCCTCTTCTTTCAAGGGCGTCTCTGACCATTTGTTCTTTTCTTTACACTTTCCTTTAGTGAGCGCCCACATTCTTATGTCTCCACTTCTCACCTCAAATCTATTTCTAGACTTCCTCTTCAGTCCCAGCCCCATTTCCTCGAGTACCTATTGACCATTTTCCTTGAGTATGTCACCACTACCTCAAAGCCAGCCTGTCCACATGTACCTCAATGAAGAGAGATTCTGGCGAATTTCCTCATTTTCCTAGTTATGACACCTAGGTCTGAGGAGGTTCATTTTTCAAGCTTGTAACTGAGTAATCATTCTGTAGGGACATTTAAGATCAGGGTGGTACACTTCTTTAGAGAAGTGAAGGGATTTTTATTCCCTCAGGGTACAGTAGTGGCTGAATTGAGGTCAGACTCCAACTCTAGCAGAAAGCTGACTCCTAGAAGCACCCCCACCTCAGCCAGTTAGGATTATTATGAAGGCAGCTGCGCAGGAGAGCTGCGATGTTGAAGCCAGCAGTGCAGGAGAGCTGTGATGTTGAAGCCAGCAGTGCAGGAGAGCTGCGATGTTGAAGGCAGCTGTGCAGGAGAGCTGCGATGTTGAAGGCAGCTGTGCAGGAGAGCTGCGATGTTGAAGGCAGGTGTGCAGGAGAGTTGTGATGGTGAAGCCAGCTGTGCAGGAGAGTTGCGATGGTGAAG
>JAQHUG010000370.1:1353908-1364543 GCA_028555095.1 Dicrostonyx torquatus | reverse complement strand
TGCGATGGTGAAGCCAGCTGTGCAGGAGAGCTGCGATGTTGAAGGCAGCTGTGAAGGAGAGCTGCGATGTTGAAGGCAGCTGTGCAAGAGAGCTGTGACATTTAAGGCAGCTGTGCTGGAGAGCTGCGACGTTGAAGGCAGCTGTGCAGGAGAGCTGCGACGTTGAAGGCAGCTGTGCAGGAGAGCTGTGATGGTGAAGCCAGCTGTGCAGGAGAGCTGCGATGTTGAAGGCAGCTGTGCAGGAGAGTTGCGATGGTGAAGTCAGCCTTGCAGGAGAGCTGTGATGTTGAAGGCAGCTGTGCAGGAGAGTTGCAATGTTGAAGCCAGCTGTGCAGGAGAGCTGCGATGTTGAAGGCAGCTGTGCAGGAGAGCTGCAACATTGAAGGCAGCTCTTCAGGAGAGCTGCGACGATGAAGACTTTCTGGCTTACAGCAGCTTGACACTAAGCTTTGATGCCACTTTCCTTTCTCTTTTTGGCCCAATGGTACAGAGGAGGCAAGGTGGAAACTGAGGCTTAAACTCAGAAAGCCAAGAAAGGAGACATCTCACCTTCTCATTAAGTTGTAAGTAGGTGGTGAAGGCTTGGGAGAACATGCCAACAAGCATTGTCAGTTGTTAGAAGCCACCTTAAAACCAGGTTTTGTGTTTGCCCATACCTGACAATTTTGAAGCCTTGGGCGAATAGCATGTAATGGGCCCTCAATCAACTTTGTGCCTCCAGTTTGGCAGAGGAGGGTGTTATTAACCATGCACACCATCTGCTGGCTTCTCCTCTTAACTAATTATTCCCACTAACTAGGTGCTAAGCTCAGTTGTTTCTACACTGCTAAAGGAATACCCAGGCTGTCAACGTGTTCATTTAACAAAAATGTAAAACCACAGAGTCCTTTAAAACCACTACCAACTGATACTTGCTTGTGTATTCTAGACTTTGGTGTCGTAGCCCAAAGTCTCAGCCACCTGGCTTGGCTCTGTGCAAAAAGCCCGATGACATGTGACTGGCAAGAAGAGAACAGAAGGAAAGTGATTATGTTATGCTCTGTGAAAGTCTGGGAGGGGGAGAGGGTGATGGGCTGCACCAGAGGATTCTCTCCTTCTTCTAACTTCTGTCTCCCCTTTCAGGCCTGTCAGCACTGACAGGGAGAAGGCTGTATGTTGATTGAGCATCATAGAACACAAAAGTTCATGAGAGATTGGAGGTGATAGTTCATTCTTGTGATCCCGGCTCTGGGGAAACTGAGGCAAAAGGATCACAGGTTTGAGGCCATCTGAGCTACAGAACAAGACCCTGTCTCAAACCCTAATATAAAAAGGCATCCCTCCGAATGCTGAGCGACAAAAGACCCCATTGATGTCTCTCAGAGTTTGCTCTACAGGTATGATCAGCATAGTGTGTTTTGGACCTGTCTTTTTTTGACAGATATTCATTTAAAACAAGTGTGGGATCTGCACACCTTGTCTCAGTACACTACTGCTAAACCATGGTGCAGGGCAGGAGGCTATGATCAATAACCTCTGTTGGGGAGCAGCGGACGCAGAACTTCCCCAACTGCTGAGGGCTCCCCCATCACTCTCCACCTGACGTCTGTTGTACAGACACCCCAATAGTTTTGATTTTTTAATGTATGTATACAGGCACATGTCTATGTGTGTATACTACGTGTGTATGTGACTCGCCTCTCCCAGTTCACATTTCTTGGCACGTGGTTAGAAAAGTCTTCATTCCCACTGTCTCTTAAGCAATCCCTTTGTCACTGCCCTAGTCCTGGGTGATAGCCAATGGCTTCCTTACTGATATTCTTGTCATCTTCCGTGTTAATCCTCACCACCACCAGATTATCCTTCTTTAAATAATGTTCATCTTGCTCCAAGCTTCACATAGATTCTGTTTGCTGCACAGTCATTGACACTCCTTTGGGTGGCCGTGGAAGTCCCTGAGTCCCACCCATGCAGCTCACTTTCCACAGTTCTAGCTCTTGGCTGAGGACTGAAAGAGGTCCCCTCTTCCCTTCAGTCCTTGGCTGTTTGCTCACTTACCAGGGTCACTGGAGCCCTAGCCTCATCCTATCTGCCTATTATCACCCATTCCTCGAGGTCTAATGCAAGCTCAACTTCAGGGCCAGGGCTGCAGGATGCAGGATTTGCTAAGTGGACCTGCTGGTGGCCAGAGGATTTTCATTTCCTCCTCCTCCTCCTCCTCCTCCTCCTCCTCCTCCTCCTCCTCCTCCTCCTCTTCCTTCTCCTCCTCCTTCTTTTTGGTTTTTTGAGACAGGGCTTCTCTGTAGCTTGGGAGCCTGTCCTGGAGCTAGCTCTTGTAGACTAGGCTGTGGCCTCAAACTCACAGAGATTCTGCCTCTGCCTCCCAAGTGCTGGGATTAAAGGCATGTACCACTACCGACCAGCCAGAGGATATTTTCTTAATAAGGCCTTTCTTCTTTTCACGTACATTTTCAAGTTTATATGTGGGTACACGTGTGTGGAGACCTGAGGTTGATGTTAGGAACCTTCCTTGGTTGCTATTCCACATTATTCTTTTGAGTCAAGGCCTGTCAATCAAACTCATAGTTTGCTCTGGGGATCCTATCTCTGTCTTCTGAAGCTGCAATCACAGGTGAGCCCCTAGACACACCTGACATTTATGTGGGCCTGGGAGCCTGACCCTCAGTCCTCTTGCTTGCAGAGCAAGAGACTCAGTGGTTGAACCATCTCCCAAACCCCCCAACCCCATAGGATTTTGACATGAAATTGTGCATGGCTCTGGGTTTGACCTCAGCACTGCTGTGTGTGTGTGTGTGTGTGTATGCACACATGTGCATGCCATGTTCATTTTAAATGTCACTAATTGGCCCCTGCTTCTCAGGATCAAGACTACAATCTCAGGCTCTTCCAGCAGTCTGCGACAGGCAATACAACCTTCCTGGCCCTTTGAGGAGCATATCTGTCAACAGTTCTTTAAAACTGGAATTATCATGAGACTCAGTGGCTAAGATCCTTACAGAGGACCCTAGTTTGGTACCCAGGACTTGCATGGAGGCTCACAACTGTCTGTAACTCCAGATCCAAGGGATATGGCACTATCTTCTGACCTCCATGGCATGGAACACACATAGTGTACATGAAACATACATACACGCAAGCAAAAACATCTCATACATATAAAATAATAAAAATGGAATCATCTTATTCTATCTGTCCCACTTCAGTCAACTGTTGTTTAAGGTCCTCCTCTTCCAAGAAGGCTGCCCAAATTCTTTCTGCCAGCTGTCTGACACGTTCACAGCTGTGCTCTCTCTGTGCTGGTAAGTCCTTCCTTGTAGTTTGAGGACTAGTGCACACCCTGAGTCTTGGGGGAAGATGTACCTTCTCTGCAGCATGGTGCATATCTTTGTACATAGTTGGAGTCTAGTGCCAAACCTGACATGGGCTTAGATTAACACCTATTTGGGTACTTAAGGGCTGGCACTACATAAATGGGGGAAGTATCTAGTTTGTGGCATCAAAAGAAGGGTAGGTCTGGGTTGAACCACAGATCTTTCCCTCCTGGCTGTGAGACCCTGAGAGGCGTCTTCTGCTATGTGACTCAGTCTCTGTAAATGCAGGGAGAATCTTGCCTGGGCATGTTGGCTCCCATTTGTATTCCCAGCACTGAAGAAGTGAGTTCACAGCTAGAGTGGGCTGCAGAGTGAGTTCCATACCACTCTAGCTCTAGCGTGAGATCCTGCTCAAACAAACAAAACACCACCACCACCACCACCACCAAAAACATGCATAAAGCTCTGCAGAAAAGAAATGGCTCCTAGTAGGTATATGAGACATGGTGAGCTGCCTTGTAAAGCACCCATGAGCTCTGGAAGGCAAAGAACAGGACAGCATTTATTAGGTCATCCCAGAGAATCAAGACCAGCCATTTTTTGTGGGGGAGATGTCTAAGGGATCTTGCAAGGCTGAAGCACCAGAGTGGCTTTTGATTCTCTTGCTGGGAGAATCTGGTTGTTCTTAGACTTGAGGATGCAGATGTAATAGAAAGAAGGCACACACTAAAAATGTATCGGAGAGAGGCTGGGGAGATGGCCCAGTGTTATGTACTGTCCACACTAAGGACCTGAGTACAGTTCGCAGCATCCACGTCAGGTGGTTCGTAACCACCAGCTCTAGAGGATTTAAGACTCTCCTGTGGGTTCCATAGGCGCCTGCACCCACAAGCACTCCCCCTGCCACACTCGTAACTAAAAATAGTAAAGTAAGTCTTTAAAAAATTATTGGTGGACTAGTTTGGGTGTGGGACTGGGATGCTGGCAGGAGTCAGTGCTGTCTTAAAGTCAGGGATGAAGGTAAAAGCTGCCTCCCTTCTGCCACCTCTTGGCCCCGTGCCCATATCCTTCCTGCTCACCGTGGTTATCAGCCTTTCTCGATCCTCTGGCTTCCCCACATGGCACACGATGCCAGAAACACTCAGCCCCTCTCCCTGTAGTGTTGCCACTGCACGGTCCACATTTTCCTGTTTGCGGCTGCTGATGACTACATGGGCCCCATCTTCAGCCAGACGTCTGGCGATGGCAAAGCCAATCCTAAAAGTGTAAAAAGGGATACATTGTCAAGGCCTCTACAGCAGGGAAAAGGGTGAGAGCACACAGGCTCTGGATTCTCGCTCTCCCTGTGGTTGAGCTCCACATATTTCTCTCTCTCTCTCTCTCTCTCTCTCTCTCTCTCTCTCTTTCGTTTTTTCAAGACAGGGTTTCTCTGTATTATAGCTCTAGCTGTCCTGGAACTCACGTTGTAGCCCAGGCTGGCCTTGAACTTACAGAGATAAACCTGCCTCTGCCTCTTGAGTGCTGGGATTAAAGGCGTGCGCCACCACAACCCAGCAAGCTTCACATAGTTCTATTAGATAGAGTAGATTTAATGGTGCAGACAGAAGGATAAACTCAGATCATTTAATTCATCTTTCACCCCAGGTCCCATGACCTGTCATGACTGATTATTGTATCCAGCTGGGAGAGAGGGAGAGACACGCCAAGAGTATGCAGTAATTGCTGGGGCAGGGGCTTGAAGGAGCCCATATCCCTAAATATCTCTCTTTCAAGACTACAACCTCAAAATTCTATCCGTTGTTAGATATGGGGGCCTTCATGGAAAAGCATGGCTCAAAACATAAATATCAATTTCATATTTCACAATTGTCAGATGTTAGCTTTTCATATACATCTGTATTCTATCTAAGTTTTCAAGGAACTTTTATCTCTCAAAGTCCTGTGGGATGAAAAACAGGATAGATAAGAGTGGTGGGTGAGACAGGCTGGGTTGGTTGCCAAAATATACAAACCTAAGCACAGATCTGGACACAGGATCTTGTGTTTCATCTGGTAAGGGGTGTGGATACTGGTGAGGCTATCAGATGGAGTGGCAAGAGCGGACTTTGAAACCTTGACTGGCTGTTTTGGTCTTCCCATACTCTAGGTGGAGCTGTTGATTGGGGCAGCCTAGAAGCATGGGGACCAGGGTCCACTGCGCAGCACCCAGCTGTCTCAAAGCCAAAGGCACACAAGGGGCTGGTTGGGTAGGGCCACATCGAGGATTCGGAGCGATTTCAGGTCCACTGTGGGTTTCGTTTATCTCCCCCCTGGCAGGCCTCTGGCCGTATTCGAGGCCTGTGGACGAAAGTCCAGGAGTTGAAGAATACTTGTTTCTGGATGGAAACTCTGGCTCCCGTACTCACCCGTCGGTGGAGGCAGTGACCAGGGCCACCTTATTCGCGAGCGGGTTTCGGCGAGTCACTCCGGAGCTGGCCATCCTCACCGACTTCCACATTCGAGTCCAGCCACCTAGCAGCAGTCCCGCTTTCTGCATGGGTCGGGCGGGAGTTGGGTTGAACTCTGCTGGGGGAGGTGACAGTTGAAAGGCGGGAGGCCGGTCGAGCAGCGATCGTCCTGCCTCGCCAGACTACGTTCCTCCCACTTCTAGAACTTGTTCCGGAGAGCCCGGGGAGATGGGGAGCCGCTGAGGCTGCGAGCGCTCCCTGCCGCCTGCTGGAGCCCGCACCCTGTCGATCATTAACCTCTGCCCGACTTGGGACTCCTCGCGAGTTCTCAGTCCAAGTTTCCTGTAGACCAGCCCACAGCTCTTCTCTGCAGGAACAATCAGACTTTTCTGTGCCCCAGCTGCTCTTCACACATATGCTGCCCCCACCATTTTTTGACCTTTTTTTTTTTTTTGGGTGGGGGTGGTGGGCGAGTTTCGGTAGAGGAAGCTTTGAATCTTTTTATTTTTTCCCTTCTTTAAACCTTAAATGATTCTTCTTTCAAAAAAGCCTGGTTTTATATGTGAGGGTGCGGAGAGAATTCATTTTGTAAAAGTGCTTTCTGGACAAGTATGAGGGTCCGGGTTGGATCCTCAGAATCAACATAAAGAGGGTGTGTTGGTTAACAGCTGTAATCCTAGCTTTGGGGAGAGAGGGACAGGATGAGGGCTGAGGCTTCTGGCTAGCTGCGCTTGCCAAGTCTGTGCGCTCCAGCCTCAGAGAAAGACTCCGTTTCATGAAAAGGATAAGATGGAGCACTCCATGTTGACCCCTGGTTTCTACACGTGCACCTCCCCACCACCAAGCACACTGCAATAAGCATGGTTAAAGGTAAAAATAGCTTAGTCAGGAACTCCACTTCACCCAAGGCTGCTGGAGAGTCTCTCCCAGGATCCTGACCCTCGAATTGGAGACTGGCCTAGGTCTGACACCACTTTTCTCTCTGGTGCAAAGTCTACTGCTGTAGTTCTCAACCTGTGGGTTGTGACCCTTTGGGGGTTACCTAAGACCATCGGAAATACCATATTTACATTACATTCATAACAGCAGCAAGATTATAAAGTAGCAATGAATATAATTCTATGGTTGGGTTCACCACAGCATGAGGAACTGTATTAAAGGGTCACGGTGTTAGGAAGGTTGAGAACCACTGAGTACTCCATCTTCTGACAGCCTGAAAAGATCACTGTGATACCCAGTGTGAAAGAATGGAGGTCCTGGTTCCATCCGAGAGGATCTTCTGCCTTACAGGTAGTGGCAGCAAAGATGCTAAAGAGTCGCTTAACCAATGGTGGAAATACAGAGACCTGGGAATGCTCAGATTCTCCATAACCACAAAGCCTCAGGTCTTCCTTTCCATTCCTGCTCGGTGAATATTTGCTAAACGTGAAAGTGCTTTATTAACTGCGAACTACTAAATACACAGGGATTTTTGTCACCATACAATCATTCTTATGGCTGCCTAAGGCCCGGCACTTCATCTGTGAAGCAGATGGTGAATAAAACTCACCAGCTATAAAGTCTAAGTCCAAGACCGCAGCCTCCATTTGCTGCCAAGTGGGCTGAAGTGACCTCAGACGTGTGGCTTTAGAAAAATATTGCTAATTGGTAAAATATGCAGCTGGCACAGTTAAGAAGGCTGTGCAATATAGTCCTGGGGGTTACTGTTACACAGCATTTGTATTTACTAAGGATACATTTAACTGTCAGGTGTGATGGCACGCTGCACCTTTAATCCTAGTGCTCGGAAGGCAGGAGCAGGCAGATCTCTGTGAGTTCAAGGCCAGCCTGGTCTACAGAGTGAGTTTCAGAACAGCCAGGACTACACGAAAAAACCCTGTCTAAAACAAGTACAATAAAAACAAAAAAGAACCATTCCATATATGTATAAATCAGCTGAGAAGACAAAACAGAAAGCTGGTGTGCTGGGGGTTGTATACGGATAACAAGTGAGGTACCCAGCAAGAACTGGATTTACGGGGTTTCTTAGCCGAGACATTGCAGTTGTGTTGTTCAGCGCATCCTGAAGAGATGAGGCAGCTTGCCTCATGTCAGAGAAAAAGGACTGACTGGTGCCCCTCAGTCTGAGCCTCATAAATTATTGATCCCAGGGGTTGGAAAGCACCACACTCGACTTCTCTCACTGTTTGGAGCTAATGCACCATGGGAACCCTTCCCAGACTCTCAGCTGTGTGTGGAGTTGGGACCCTGGGGGAGGTGGACTGTAGTAGGAACTCCCAAAGCCTGGCTTGGTGGGACAGGCCTACAGAGCTTATCTGACAGAGGATGGGGATGGATGGTGAGGGGGTGAGGGAGACAAAGATTCAGGGAAAAGAGAGTCACATCCTAGTAGTGTAATGTCCCTTTCATAAGGGCAGGGTTGAAATTTGACCTTTACCACCGTTTCTTTTGGAAGAGCACAGGGGATGTTAGGGAGAGGATCTGTAAAGAGAAAAGGGCAGAAGGAAGGCAAGAAGTGTGGAGTCTCAAGCTTCCATTCTTCATTAAGAAGGTTGTTGAAGGTGGTGGGTTAGGGCATCTTTCTGGGGGATACATACTTGTGTAGGAGGAGAATCTCTTGGAAGAGGGAACTAGATGTCCCAGGAGGTGGTACCATCTGCTTCTCCTGAGGAAACACTTGAGATTGATACCTATGCTTCCATCTTCTTCATGGCATGACGGGGGCTCAGAAGAGAGTTCATCTGGGATGAGCTTCTTGCATGGATTTTTGCACTAGGCATCCTACTTTGGTCATTGACTAAGACCTGTGAGACCAGTCAGTATTGGGCAATGTGGAAGGGCTGAGGTGGGGTTGGTACAACTGCCAAGCGGGGACAATGACAAGAGTTACCGGCCTTATGTATCGAGGCCTCACTAAATGCTATCAAGTGTGAGGTGCTTTAAATATTTATTAACTCATTGTTGGTTTCTAAAGGAGCCATGAGCCTTGGCATTTTCCTACGTGAAATCAGGCGGAGTCATGAGAGCCTGTGCTGCCGGTGCTATAGAGCTACATCTTACCATCCTAGCATTGATGGGGTTTTCACACAAGTTAGCTTCCACAGAAAGTGATTTCCTCTGACTTAGAATTTTATTTTTAACAGCATTGCATCTTTGTTTTTTGTTTGTTTTCTTACGGTGCTGAGGAGTCAATCCTGGGTCTTGTACATGCTAGGTAAGCACTCTATACAGGAGCTACATTTTTTCTAGTCCCTGCTTCTAATCATTAAAATACCTGTTCTATGCTATATGTCATGTTTTTAAAAAGGAATGGAAAGGTGTGGAAAGTAGAAGTGAGGGACTAGAGAGATGGCTTAGCGGTTAAGAGCTCTGGCTGCTCTTCCAGAGGTTCTGAGTTCAATACCCAGCACCCACATGGCAGCTCACAACTGTAACTCCAGTCCCAGGGAATCTGATACCATCTGATGCCATTTTCTGGCTTCTGAGGGTATCAGGCATGCACATGGTGCATAGATATACCTGCAGGCAAAACACCCACATGTATTAAAATCATTCTAACAAGTGGGATGGCACTGTACATACCATCCTTCACATTGTTCCAGACTTTTTTCTTTCTTTTACCTCTTCTTTCAGTTTTTAAAATATATTCTTGGGGAATATTGTGATAGAGCTTCTGTACTCCCTACTTTTAAAAATAGCTGCACAGGACCCTGCTGTGTGGATTGTCTGCACAATGCAATATTTAGTCAGTCTCCTACGGATAAACATGTTAGTGGTTTCCAGGGTTTTGCTATTTTATTTTTTTTATTTTTATTTTTATTTTTTTTGGTTTTTCGAGACAGGGTTTCTCTGTGGCTTTTGGAGCCTGTGCTGGAACTAGCTCTTGTAGACCAGGCTGGTCTCGAACTCACAGAGATCCGCCTGCCTCTGCCTCCCAAGTGCTGGGATTAAAGGCGTGCACCACCACCACCCGGCGGGTTTTGCTATTTTAAACAATATTACAGTTGAACTGCTGCACCTATGTATGTGTATATATATATATATATTTGAATATATCATTCATTTTGTTTTGTGCACATATATTTGCAGTCTGGATCAAATGTCTTAAACTAGAAAAAGTCAAATTCCCTTTGAAAAAACTTAATCAGTTTTGATGGGCTTTCCCTCTTTTTCTTTCCTTTTGGAGACATAGAACTTCCTATGTAGCCTTGGCTTGTCTGGAACTTACTGAAAAGACCAGCATGGCCTTGAACTCACAGAGACTATCTTAAGTGCTGGGATTAAAGGCTTGTTTTCTTCGAGAGGAATTTTTACCTACCACCCACCTCAGTGATGCACAGAACATATAATGGGCTAACCTGTGGTAAATATCAGCATGCTAAGGGAGCCCAGGGGGATTGTAGGTCCCATGGAAGTTTTAAACAAAGCTAGGAATCTCGATATTAACATGACATATTTCATTTTCTTTATTGAATTTTATTGAGCTCTACATTTTTCTCTGTTCCCCTCTCTGCCTCTCTCCTCTCCTTCAACCCTCTCCCAAGGTCCTCATGCTCCCAATTTACTCAGGAGAGCTTGTCTTTTTCTACTATCCCTGTAGGTTAGATCTATGTATGTCTCTCTTAGGGTCCTCATTGTTGTCTAAGTTCTCTGGGATTGTGATTTGTGGGCTGGTTTTCTTTGATTTATGTTTAAAAACTACTTACTAGTGAGTACATGTGATAATTGTCTTTCTGGGTCTGGGTTACCTCACTCAGAATGATGTTTTCTAGCTCCATACATTTGCCTGAAAAATTCAAGATGTCGTTATTTTTTTCTGCTGTGTAGTACTCCATTGTATAAATGTACCACACTTTCCTTATTCATTCTTCGGTCAA
>JAQHUG010000370.1:1304848-1321771 GCA_028555095.1 Dicrostonyx torquatus | reverse complement strand
GTGTTGGAGGCTGGGATACTGGGAGAAGCAAGGTTGTAGGAGATAATCTTGGTGATCTTCTGGGGCTGGGGTCATAGAGGAAAGGGAGAACCACAGGTGTTCTGCTGTAGGCCTCGGGATGGGACTGGGGATTGGTTCTAGAGGAGCAGGAGAGGTGATCTATTGTCAGCCTACCTGCTTCCCTGGCAGGAGTGGCCATTGGGTTATAAGTGGGTGCCTACTGGAGTTGGGGGCAAGGGTAGAGCAACGAGTGAGGGAGGAAGGTTAGGAGGGGAAGATCTGTGGGATCCTCAGCAGATGGGAGCAGTGGGGCAGGGAAGGCTGCTGCGGGTATTCTGTTGGGGAGCTGGGGGTGAGACTGATGGATTGAGTCTGGAAGAACAGAGAAAGAGAGATGAAGATCTGCAGCCCTGGCAGGAGTGGCGTGTGTGTGTGTGTGTGTGTGTGTGTGTGTGTGTGTGTGTGTGTTGTTCCCCTGGCTTGCTCAGTTGGTCAGTTTACAGGGAACGCCTGCTGGTGTTGGTGGTTTTCAGGGAACTCCTGCTGGTGTTGGCGGCTGGGATTCAGGGATAAGCTGGGAGAAGGAAAGTTGGAGGAGATCTTTGTGGTCTGTTGGGGATGAGGTCCCAGCCTGCTTTCTTATAGCACCTAGGACTAGCAGTCCAAGGATGGCACCACCCACATCGGGCTGGTGCCTCCCACATCAATCACAAAGAAAATGCCCTACAGGTTTGCCCAATGTTATGGAGACATTTTCTCAATTGGTCCATCCTCTCAGATGACTAACTTATATCAAATTGACATAAAAGCTAGTCAGAACAGGAACATTAAAAGATTTGCATAAAAGTTTTATAAGGTGGGGTCATTTACGAAACCTTAGCTCTTGCTGGGTTAGCTACTCCCATGCACATGTTGCCCGCTTTCCTTCAGGTTCCTGGATCATGGCCGATGTTTGGCTTCTGCCCTTGCTGCATGCTCTGGATAAGTTGCTTTCCAACCTGTAAGGCATGCGCCTTTGTGGTGTTTTGGCTTCCTTCCTTCACAGTACTTTATCAGCCTTTATTGTGGATGTATGCTCTAAGGTGAGCCAGCTCTGTTCAGTCAGATCCTGCCGCCAACAACAAAGGAATCCTTTGGTCCACAGAAGACGTCCAGTGCACTTTTGCTAAACGATTTAATAAGTCGGGTGTGTGTGTGGGGAGGTCAAGGTCATGACGGAGGGACCCACAGAGACAGCTGACCTGAGCTTGTGAGCATTCATGGATTCTGAACCAACAGCGAGACTGCATGGGACCAACCTAGGTCCTCTGTATGTGTGTGATCATTGTGTAGCTTGGTCTGTTTGTAAGGCTCCTACCTGTGAGATTAGGACCTGTCCTGGTGCTCAACTGGCTTTTGGGAACCTGCTCTCCATGCTGGGTCACCTTGCCCAGCCTTCATACAGCGGGAGGAGCTCGGTCCTACCTCAACTTGATGTGCTATGTTATGTTCAAGCCCATGGGAGGCCTGCCCCTTTCTGAATGGAGATGGAGAAGGATTTGATGGATGGAGAATGGGGTAGATGGTAGTGGGTGGGCAGAGGGAGAAGGAGGGAAGGAGGGAGGAGAAACTGTCTTCAGTATGCAAAATAAAGGAAAATATGTTCATTTAAAACAAGGGAAAATCAATCATTCAATCAATCAATCCATCAATCAACCCGGCCCTTCATATTATGAAGTTGCCCTAAATTTGAGAACATTAGTTTTCCTCTTATTTTCAGTTTTTGACAGGTTCTCACTATGTAATAAAAGATTGACCTCAAACTCTTCTTGATTCTCTTGTTTCAGTCTCCCAAGTGTGAGGTGCATGACGGCACATCCAGGATCCTCCAGTTTTGATAGTCTGCCACCATCATACTTTTGTTGAAATAATAAATTTATTTTCAGTGTATCCTTAGGGAGCTGGGTGATAATCCTTACCAGACAGGGCTGAGAGCATAGTGTCTGCTCTCCTTGGATTGCTCTCGTTCTTTTTCATGTTCTCTGTGTCCTCGTTGTTCATGGCTTTCACTGCACTTTAAAAACATTGCCAGTGGCCAAGTCAGAGGAGCAGCAGGTGGCAACTGAGTTTCAGGAGTTCGGCTCACCAGAATGCAAGGCACTGATGGGTGATTCTCGGATAGGCAAGGCCCCGAGGGCTTCTGCGCCAGAATGTTTCTTGCTGTTGTACGAATTCTTAACAATAATAATAATAATACAGAGACAGATATCAGGATAAATGCTGAAAGATCAGAGAGACAAAGGAACAAGCCACAGCTAACTCTTAACTTGCTAACTATTCAGCAAAAAAAAAAAAAGTCTGAGCTCCCGTCTCTTCCCTTCTTATAGTCCTCTCTCTGCCCAGCCATCTTCCTGTTTGTACAGACCTCCAGGTCTTTATGATAAACTAATGGCTAGCCCCACCCTCTGATCTTCAGGAAGGCTTTATTTATTAGACCACAGACAAAATACTACCGTATCCCTTTACTGCTGTGCCTTCCCATGTTGGCTGCTGTTGGTTTTCTCTGTTATCTGGCATGGTGTGAATGGGTGTGGGTGGATCCCCTGCTGACTTTAATGTGGTGTGATTATCTCATGGACAGATCCTCTTCTACTGGGCATTTTAGCTGTGGATCATTATGAAGACGATTTCCTCCTAAGCTCTACTGTTTAACTGAAGTAATGATTTTACATAGTAGTAGTGTTAGTTTAAATAGGATTTTGGTGACTGAGAGTTCTAAAAAAATATAGTAAGGGATTTTGATAGTTTAGTTTAGTGGGAAATTAATATAGGTGATGGTAGGTTATAGTGCTGTCCCTGCCCCTGATAAAGCAGGGGCTGCTAGGGCTGAAAAATAAAACAAGGAAGTGTCACACAGGAATTATGAATTTCACTTGGGGAGTTGTATAGACTATGGTTTAGACTGATGATTAAGGAAAATAATTGAGTTCCAGGAGTCAGGCCAGCTCAAGTTCTTTTAATCTTGGCATTGGGAAATGTGTTCATGGGTTCTGGTGTGCACCACAGCTGAAACAAAGCTTGATATAATGACTTCATGTAACTAGAAAATAAAGAAGTGGATGGTTAGTTATGATAATTGGACGGGCCTCTAAAATATGAAAAGCGAAACAAGTGGCCTGCTTTCCTGGCAATTATAGAAACTCCAGCTTCTGTAAACCGTTATGGCTGAAGGCTCCAGACCTGTGGGAGTCTAAGGAAGAAGGCTTAGCTGAGTGTGTGTTCCTAAGAAGATGCAGAAGGGTGTGGCTAAGGAATGTAGTAGGGTTGACTTGTTCCAGAAAGAGACGTTTTTTACGGTGATTATGTAGTAACTGTGTAACTTCGGCTATGGAAAAAAAAAATCCTCCTCTTTGAAATGAAATTGGTGCTGGGGAATATAGAAAGGATGTTTGAAAAATAAAGAAGAAGGAAGCTTTTACTCCACAGAAAAGAAGTCTGTGTCACCGGACTGTGGTGGCACACGCCTTTCATTGCAGCACTCAGGGTGCAGAGGAAGGCGGAGCTCTGTGAGTGCAAGGCCAACCTGGGACAGAGGGAGTTCCGGGAGGCCGGGATTACACACAGAAACCCTGTCTCAAAAAAACAAAAACAAAAGAAAAAGAAACAAAAACATCAAAAAAAAGAAGTCTGTGTTGTGTGCCCCGCCCCCAACTCTGCATCTGGTTCCCAATCTCTCTGACCTGTAGAAGGTTGGACCCTCTGCAAAAATTGAAAGCTATTTATTTTTAGGGCCAGAAGTGGTGGTACATACCTGTAATCCTAGCGTGCAGAGGCAGAAGCAGCCGATCTCTGAGTCTGAGGCCAGCCTGGTTCACAAAAAGCATTCCAAGACAATCAGGGCCACACAGTGAGACCACATCTCAAAAAATATTAATTAAAAATTGTATGTATATCTCAGCGTGAGTTTATCTACATGCATTCAGGTCTTGTGCTTCCAAGGTGACAGATCTCCTGGAACTGAAGTTACAGGCAATTGTGAATGTGTGCCCGAAGTTTGGACCCCCAAAGGCCACCAAGGGACCAGATCCATTGCAAAAGTAAAGAGTCTTTTTATTGCGAGTTCAAACTCAAGTCTTTTGTCTGTCCGATGCAGCAGTGCAGTAGAAGAGACCTCCAGCAGTGGGGCAGGGTGTTTATTGGGGGTAGAGCAAGGGGGCCTAGGGATCTGAATTGCATAGTAACAGACTCAGGGTTGGTGTACCTCTGAGCTGGGCTGTCTGTCTTAAGTTGATTGGTTAGCTGCAGCTGCTGGGAAGTTGCTACATCTTACAGCCGTTGCTGTGGTTACTGCATTCTATCCTTACTAGTAGAGTGGGTCAGGAGTCTGCTAGCCTAACTTCTGATTGGTTCTTTACCATATTAGGACATCTTATGGTTTTTCCATTAACCAGGGCAAGGTCAGGGACACATCCTGCCATTCAGCTGAGTCCTTTCTGTAGCCTGTCATGGCTGACACATTGTCTAAACAAGGACTTGGGTCCCTCATTCTCCCATCTAGAAGTTACTTAAGAGGACTCAATCATGAGTTCTCTCTGAGGGTCTCCAAAGTGATATATTGAGATCTTAATACCATTAGCTGTACTGTATTGATCCTCTCCTTGACAAAGGAAACTAACTTGTCAGGGATACAGGGGCCAAAGGTGAGTAAGAGCAACAGGAGCCCAATGGGACTAATCAAGGTGGAAATCAGAGTAGTCAGCCCTGGGGATGAGTTGAGCAGTGACTTGAACCAGCCGTGGGCTTGTTCTCACTCTCTTTTGCATTTTGCCAACCCTTCTCTGGCTTTGGCCAGTGGTCCTTTTACCACCCCTGAGTGGTCAAATGACATTCCTCTCCAAGAGCTGTCCAGAGCCTACCTTGCTGGAAGACTATGAGGTCTAATCCTTGTTTGTTCTGTAGAACCACTTCAGCAAGGGAGGACAGTGAAGCTTGTAGGTGTCTGTCTGTGTTGACGGCAGCCCTTAAGCCACTGCGGTACTTGCCTTGTGCTTCCAGGCATGATATCCCAGTCCCTGTATCTGCCAGCCCTAGGCTTAGGAGGACACCAAGGGTGAGGGCTGTTATTAGCTCCTTTCTTACTTGGGTTTGGTATCCCCCTAGTCTTTGGTATATTTCTTTGTCTTGATGGGAGATTATTTTTGGAGCCAAAATGTACCAGTATGCAAAAGTCTTTAGTCTGATTCAGAACCTGCCTGTGCATATAAGGGGCTAATCTGGAGAAGCATGCCTCCCCAACTGTCCTCCGGTGCAGGAGATACCTGTGGGGAGGTGTCTGGATTGCTTGATTACAAAGTGTAAATAACAGGCACAGTTCCTAGACAGACTCCCAACCCCATAACAGACTGTAGGATGAGCCTAGCTTCTCCTTTCTGTTGCCATTGGCACCGGGTAGGTTGGTCAGACATGGTATACCAGCCCATGGCAGCTATCTCTTGGTAGTATGGGGGCTTGGTGTCAAAATATAACCAACAGGAGCAACTGATGTCTGGCCTGGATGCATTGAGAACCAATGTGAGGGGTCCAATAGGGCTTAGAGCAGGTCTGAACCTGTAGAAGCCCTTTATGGTGGCAAAGTGGTATTGGCTGTATGGGAAGTTCTCGTCTTGGGGGTGGGGTTGAAGTGTTGTTTATTTCTAGGGGCAGGGTGATAACTGGGGCCTCCTGTGATCTCCAAACCAGATTTGGGCCTATTATGAAGGACACGGGCCTAACCACCAGCAGGAGAGTGAAGAGGGCCCAGGGGTCTCTTCCAGCAGGATATAATCTGAGTCCCCACATTTTTCCTATTTCCCATCCTTTGGATTGTTTGTCTTTTGGGGTAAATATTATAGTAATAGGGTTTCATTTCCCCTGTGCCTCCTATGTTGTTGATGGTGGAACAAGGGTCCCTGAGCCTGTCCCCACTGATTCCCCCTATATCCCAGTGAGTCAGATCCAGGGCTCCAGGAGACAGCAATCAAGTTTGTTGTCATTGGGGCTATCCACCAGATGTTACCCATTGATTCATATCCCCAGATTGCACAAAAATAACTGTCAGGACCCCTGCATTCATGTCACTGTTGACGTGAAAGCCCTGTTCCTATGTGAGTGGGCTGCATCCAGCTAGCTTAAGCCCCGAAATAACCACACAGAAATTGTATTAATTAAATTACTCCCTGGCCCATTATATCTAGCCTCTTTTTGGCCAACTCTCACATTCTGATCTAACCCATTTTTACCCATCTGTGTAACACCACAAGGTTGTGGCTTACCAGGAAAGATTCTAACCAGCGTCAGTCTCAGGCAGGAGCTTCATGGCGTCTGCCGTATTGTCCTTCTTCCCAGCATACAGTTCTGTGTTTTCCGCCTATCTAAGTTCTCCTTTATCAAAAGGCCAAGGCAGTTTCTTTATTCAACCAATGAAAGAAACACAAAAACAGAAGAACCTCCTATGTCATTCCTGGACATACATATACATAGAATCAGTATAAGCGCAGACCACTCTGCAGGGCCGGGTAGTTGCAACTGTATGCCAGGAACAGAGGTCCAGATGTAGGTCAGGGAACCAGGTGTGGGGCCAGGCTAGTGGTTTGATTGGCTATCTCTCCTGTGACTCCATTTTTGATTATCCTGGTGAGGTTTAGCGGTTGGTGGGGGTTATCATAAGATGTGGGTGTGCATAGGGTGAGCAGCACCAGCAAAAACAGTACCTTTATTTTACAGGGCCTTGAGCTTAAGTTTGAGGAGTTGTCAGAGTCAGGTTTTGCCGTCCAGTTCCAGCGGGGTTTGGTGTTCTCTTAGTAGCCTTAACTCGGTCAACTGCAGATCAGCAGTATGGGCACGGGAGTGGTGGATCCAGGTGGAGATCCCGTCAACCTTGACGGCAGCGGAAGTGGTCAGGATCACAGTGTAGGGTTCCTTCTAGTGAGGCTTTAGGGTCTTGTGTTGATGTCTATGGATATAGACCCAATCTCCTGGCTAGAACTGGTGTGGAGTAGGTGGAGGGGCCTTTTTATACACTTCCTGTAATCTTGAACAGATGTCCTTGAATACTGAGTTTGCTGCATTGAGGGAAGTAAGTAGGTTAACATTATTGAATTCCGTGAGGAGTTCTGATTGCCCATTGGGGAGTATAGGATGGGTTCAACCGAACATGATCTCAAATGGCATGAGTCTGAGTGTATACAGGGCATTTAGGACTTGGCACAGGGCAAAAGGAAGGAGAGTCACCCCATCTCCACCAGTCTCCATGGTTAATTTGGTGAGGGCCTCTTTTAGGGTCCAGTTCATTTGTTCTACCTGCTCGGAACTCTAGGGCCTGATACACAATGTAATTTCCAATCTGCCCCCAAAACCTTAGCTATGTTCTCAGTTACTTGGGCAGCAAACACTGGTCCGTTGTCTGAGCCTTGCAGAGCAGGTGTTCCATACCTTGGGATGATGTCTTGTAGCAGTTTCTCGACCACTGTCTTGTGCTTGGTAGGAAAGGTCTCCACCCATCCCGAAAAGGTATCTATAAAAGCTAGTAGAGCCGGGCAGTGGTGGCACACGCCTTTAATCCCACTTTAATCCCAGCACTCAGGAGGCAGAGGCAGGCAGATCTCTGTGAGTTCGAGACCAGCCTGGTCTACAAGAGCTAGTTCCAGGATTGTCTCCAAAGCTACAGAGAAACCCTGTCTCGAAAAAACCAAAAAAAAAAAAAAAAAAGCTAGTAGATATTTGTAGTTGTATTTTCCTGGTTTTACCCCAGCGAAGTCAATCTCCCAGTGAGACCTGGGTGGTTTTCATTTGGCCCCACCCAAGGCTATGTTCCAGCTGACTTGGTATTGGTCAGCCAACAGGTCAGGCACTTGGAGACAACCTGTTCCACCTTATCTCAGAGACAAAATATCTTGAGACGAGATCACCTAAGCAATTATTCAACATTTTTGGGACCCAGGTGAATAGTTTGGTAGATACGTCCCAGCAAGTTTATTGTCATTTTGGTGGGCAGGATTAGCCTTCCACTTCCTGTCAGCCACCATACTACTGGCTTTTGGTGCTGCCAGGCTTTGGGTAGGCTGTGGATGAAGGCCAAATCCTCTGCAGAATATGCTGGTTTATCTGGTAGCTCACAGGGGCCCAAGTCTGGCAGTTTTATAGTTAATTTTGAGATTATGTGTTCTGTGGCCACCTTCGTGGCCTTGTCTGCCTGCTGATTTTTCCTAGGCAATCGGGGAGTCTCCTTTTTGATGCCTCAGACAGTGAATGGTTGCCAACTTGGCAGGGAGTCCCAGAGCCTCCAGTAAGTTTAGGATTTTTTGTTTGTTTTTGCCAGTCTTTCCCTCCGCTGTCAGAAGTCCCCTTTCTTGCTATGCAGCACTATGTACATGTGCCGTGGCAAAGGCACAGCGGCTGTCTGTGTACACAAGGGCAGATGTTCCTGGGGGCAAAGCCTCAACCCAAACATTCTCTCCCTCTGTCACCACCACTGAACCCACATACCTTTCCCCATCCTTGATGGAGTTTCTCCTGTCAGTGTACCAGGTGAATTCAGCATCTAGCATCAGCTGGTCTCTCAGATCAGGCCATGCCCATGGGCTTTGGCTGAGTATTTCAGAGCAGTCATGAGTTGATCCGGATCCAGATCAAGGGTCAGGGTGGCTGGGTTTAGAGCTGCTGGCGAGGTGAAGTACATGTGTGGGGGGTTGAGTCTAGCAGTGAGTCTTCCATGCATTGCTCAATCAGCACTTGTAAGTTGCTTGAGGACCCTTTCTATGGCATGAGGCACAATCACGGTTCTTGTCCCAGAGTGAATTTGTCTGCATCCTTGACAAGCAAGGCATGGGGGCCATCCAGAGGCAACAGGGTCCGGTCTTTTTCAGAGATAAGCCCTTGATCTTCACCATGGCTCACGTGTCTGGGTAAGAACTCATTTTGCCACCCCTTTCTTTTTGTCTGTGTATAGGCAAGAGAGTTTGGTGATGTCTAGGAGTGCTAGAGCTGGGGCTGACAAAAGGGCTGTTTTAATCTGGGCAAATGCCTGCTCCTGTTCATCTGTTAATCAAAGGACTGGCCTTCCCAAGGGGCGTCATACAAGGGCTTGGCCATTTCAACAAAGCCTGGGATCCAGAGGTGGCAAAAGCCTGTTTACCCCAGGAACTCTTTAACCTGTCTTCAGGCGGTTGGGGCAGGTAGTTTTAATATGATAGCCCCTGCTGGCCCCGCTTAAGGATATAGCCTAGGTATGTCACCTCTGCTGGCAGATCTGTGCCTTTTTGGCTGAGATTCGATATCCAAAGGTTCCTAGAGTCTGAAACAAGTCCCTTGTCTCTACCTTGCAGTTGTCTTCAGTGGCAGCAGCAATCAGGAGGTCATCCACATACTGCAGGAGGGTAATTCTGGGCTGTTCGGTCCAGTAAGCTCCCAGGTCCTCATGGGGACCCTCATCAACTATGGTGGGTGAGTTTTTGATCCCCTTGTGGCAACTGAGTCGTTTTTCAGGATCATGCCATTCAGAGGCAAAGTAGACCCGATTCTGAGGGGCCAGTGGCAGGCTGAAGAAGCATCTTTAAATCCAGTACACTGTACCATTGTAAGTTAGGTGATAGTGAATTCAGTAGGGTGTACAGGTTTGGCATTTGGCACTGTGGGGTAGATGTCAATGACCCACTTATTGACGTCTCTTAAGTCCTGGACTGGGCAGTAGTCATCAGAGTTTGGCTTTTTGATGGGGAGAAAGGGAGAATGGGCAGACAAGCATGACCAAGAAGGAGTGGGATACCCAGCCCAGGCTTAGGTCTACTTCTCTTTGGGTAGTCCATGAGTATGGGTTCATGTCTGTGGCCCCAAGTACCCATGCCTTCTTTTTGGTTATAAAGCCCATAGGCTCTGTCAAAACTGAGTGTTGTACCCCCACATCCACCCTCCTTCCAATTTTAAAGCCATCCCAGGTTTGAGAGGGGTCTGAACCCCACTCCCTTCAGTCGCTCTCTCCTCCATCTTCTTGGATCGTCACCTGGGAAGGAGCTTTGCATTCTCTGTCTTAGGGCACTTTTCTGCCCAAAGGCCTTGTTCTTTACAATGGGCACATTGGTCCCTCTGCAGAGGGGGCCTGCCCCCGTGGCTGGATGCTCCAGTTGCTTCTGTTTCTCCTCTGGATCTGAATCTGTGGCTGTCAGGACTATTCAGGGCATGTCGTGTGCCCACCTGTCCTCTGCATCTCTTATCTTTTCTTGCCTTTTATTCTCTCTTCAGTTTTCAACCTTTCCTCTGGGGTTTCTCTGATGTTATATCCCTTAGCTTCTACTTCCTGAAGTTTGGACAATGACTTTCCTGCAAATCCATCTATTTTCTGCAGCTTTTTTCTAATGTCTGGAGTGGCCTGATGCACAAAGGCTAGAATCACACCCGACTTGTTAACAGTCACCTCGAGATTTATTGGGGGACAGGCTCTGAATGCCTCCATCAGCCTCTCCAGGAAGGCTGCTGGTGAGTCCATTGGTTCCTGTGGTACACTGTGAATTTTGGTCAAATTTGTGGGTCACCTTGCGGCAGCCTTGAGGCCCCCATTAGAGTCTGGTGGTTTATTTTGAGGTTCTTCGTACCTTGATGTGAATTGAAATCCCATTCAGGTCTGATCAGCGGGAAGTCCTCATTACTGTGGGCTGCGTTAGTAGTGGGGCTGCCATCGGGACCCAGGAGCAATTGCTGGACCTCCACCAGAATCATTTCTTTTTCCTCTGTTGTAAACAGAATCGACAATAGCTATTGGCAGTCATTCCAAGCAGGCTGGTGAGTAAAAATGACAGAGTTTAGAAAGTTAATGAGACCCTTTGAACCCAAGGGAGAAGGGAGGGTTCTGATTTTTCCAGTTATACAAGTCATCTATAGCAAAAGGCAATACTGATATGTCTCATTTCTCTGATCATCCCATGGACCCACTGCCCCGAGGGGTAAGGTGGTAGAGTCTGGCCCACATCTAAGAGCTTCACAGAGAGCATGCGCACAGGTGTATGGTGGGCTGGCCATTGCTTCAGCTTCTCCCTGGGGGGCAGGGAGTGCCTGCTGAGGGTTCAGAGAAGAAGCTGTAGGATAGGGTAGGGATGAGAGGAGGAGCTATTTCTCTGTCCCCCCTTTGGAGAACCAGGGGAGCAGAAGGGGCAGACTTCTTGGGCTCCCTATCTTCCTTCAGAGTAAAAGCCTGTGACTCTTTTGGTGGTTGAATCTGGACTATAGGCTTCATCCAGGCAGGGATAATAGACCATGTCTTCCCACATGGAGATGTAGGGAATTTGGTCAGGGTGTCCAGGACTTCCATAGATGATATCCTTAGTTTTTCCTATGATATATATATCCTCCAAGAGCCAGTTAGTGTGAAAGGGGGACGATTTTAATTCAGATAGTTTCTCAAGCACCCTGACCTTAGCCTGTCCAATTCATCGTGATGTCCATGGTCCTTGAAATCCTTAAAGTGGTCAAGGAACAGTCTCAGTAGTGTGGGGTGACTGGAGGCTTGGCTCATGATCTTAGGGTGTTCAAACCACCAAAACAAGGGGGGCAAACACAGCAAGAGACAATACACAATAGCAAACAAAATAGGTGACCATGCACATATCTGAAAATGAGACACTGGATGATGGTTTGTGGTTACGAACCACTCAGTCTCTCCAGAGGAACTAGGGGGACTCAGTCCCCCACAAAAAGGTCTCCTGATCCACCAGCAGGGTCCTGGGACATCTCTCAGTCCCCAGTCTGTGTTCAGCCAGTGTGCCCACTTAGATCTTAAGCAGGCTTCACAGAAGGAGCTCCAATAGCCAGAAACAGAAACCAGAGCTTGCCCAGCCAAAACAGAAAGTTACCTGATGGTTGGCACCCCAAGACTCAGTCGAGAGTGGTGTGGTGGACTTGGGGAACCAAGACAAGCCCCCAAATGTTGTACCCAAAGTCTAGATACTCCAAAAACCACCAAGAGACCAAATTCAACTCAAAACAAAAAGCCTTTTATTGTGAGTTTGAACTCAGGTTTCTTGTCCATCCAATGCAGCAGTGCAGTAAGAAGAGATCTCGAGCAGCAGTGGGGCAGGGTATTTATTGGGGGTGGAGCAAGGGGGCCTAGAAGTCTGAGAATTGCATAGTACTCAGGATTGGTGTACCTCTGAGCTGGCGGTACCTGTCTTAAGTTGATTGTTTAGCTACAGCTGTGGGGAAGTTGCTATATCTGGTTATCGTTGTCATGGTTACTGCATTCCATCCTTACTAGTAGAGTGGGTCAGGAGCCTGCTAGCCTAACTTCTGACTGATTCTTTACTGTGTGGAGATATCTTGTGGTTTTTTCATTAACTATGGCAAGGTCAGGGGGCACATCTTGCCATCCAGCTGAGTCAGGAGCCTTTATCCTGCTGAGTCCTTTCTGCAATCTATCAGAACTGCAGTATTGTCTAAACAAGGGTGTAGGTAAGGGCCTGGGCCCCTCAGTAAGCTTGCTGATTTGGGTGCTGGGAAGCAAGTTCAGGTTCTCTGCAGGAGCGGTGCAGACTTAACTTTTGATCCATCTCTCAAGCCCCATCTCTCCTTCCTCTCATCCCATGCCATTTTATACAGGACTTCATCTAACACAGGACTTTGGCTTATCTACTTAATCAGAACTTTCTTCCCTAGAGTGTTTGTGTGCTCTTGAGGACTCTTACTTGTTCCACAAGATGCCTGCTGCCACTTAGTCAGCATGGTGATTCTGCATTACTGCTCTGCTTTGAGTCTTCTTAGAAAGTCACTGTGACATATCCTAGCCTTCGCAGTTCACTGTTGCTGATCTAGGCTAGTCCTCACCTCGTTTTGCGCTCCATCTTCTGGACTGTGCCCACCCTTGGTTGTTTCTGTTGAGTGTTTTTTTTTCCTGACTACTGTCAGGCAAATCAGTCTTCCAATGTCTTTTGGGAAGATAGGAACCAGACATAGAAAAAGTAAGTTATGGGATGGAGAGATGGCTCAGAGTGTAAGAACACTGGCTGCTCTTCCAGAGGTCATGGGTTCAATTCCCAGCAATCACATGGTAGCTCATAACCACCTGTAATGTGTTCTGGTGTCCTCTTCTGGCCTGCATTGTAGGCAGAACACTGTATACATAAAAAAGTAAGTAAATCTTAAAAAAGAAACATTGTGTAGATAATAAATACATAAATTTAAAAAAAGAAAGAAAAAGTAAGTGAATTTTACCTTGAGAATACACCTCTACCTTGTAGAACAGCTGCACGCAGAATGTCCAACCTCCTTTCTCAATATTCTCTCCTGGACTGGTTCATATTTAAGAAAACCGTGTTGACTATAGCTCTGCCTACCAATGTGGGTAGACATATCGCAACCCACGTGTCAGATTAGTACCTAACGCTCCATTTGCTTGTGGGCCACAGAAGTTGGAAGGAGCAATTGGTAATGATAAGCTCAACTTTCCCTTTCAGAGGTTTTGAGCAAAGAGAGCAAGAAACCTAGACTGTCCCTGCACAGAGAAAGGGAAGTTGACTCACACCCAACTCTAAAAGCTGCCACCTATCATGTGAAGGTTACCCCTTCACAGTCGGCTCTTGTAAAAGGTGGGTAGCAAATTTATCCATATTAGGCAATGTTTGTGAGAATAAAAGCCCACAGTACTTCCACCTGTGTTGATAGCTTAATAACGTCTTATTATTCCTGGCCTGCAAAAGATGAAATTTATATATAATTTAAGGAACACATATTTTAGGGTTTTATGAGGTTAAAAAACAAAGGATACAGAGAAAGGCTCCAACTCCTCAGTAGCTCTGAGAGTACACATCTTCTCCCCTTGATCATCTTGATTTTTGTCAGCAGTCTTCACAGTGAAATGAACAAAATGGAGATGATTAGCCCCCAAATAGATCATCTGAGGAAGACAAAGAAAATCATCTGCCAAGAGGACCAGTCCTATCGCCAGCATCCCTTCCAGATTAAAGGCCTGTTGTGCGTCCTCACTCCCCACAAGCTGAGCATGTGTGTGGGGTCTCGGGCCTTCCTGCTGCAGGCACCTATTACTCCAGTTCATAGTCAAATAACTTCAGAACACCATCCACACAGTATGGAAATGTCTCCTTTAAAATGAGGAAGCCCAGCTTAATATCTGCATCTGTTTCAGTTTTATTTCCTATTGCTATGATGAAATAACGGGACAGGTAGTTGGAAGGAGAAAGAGAAAGGAATTGCGTCACACTTCCAAGTGACAGTCCATCACTGTGGGCAAGTCAAGGCAACAGGAACCTGAACAGTTAGCCACATTCCATCCACAGTCAAGAGCAGAGAACAATGGGTTAATACACACACCTGTGCTCAACTAAGCTTGGTGGCCCATGCCGACAGACAAATCATAAATCTGGTGCATGACGAGCATCCCTGCACATCCCTAGTACTGCCTTCCGAAGGCATAGTTTAGGTATTATTTTCTCTGTCCTTTTATATCCTCCATGGAGGCAGATGATATAGCAGTTTAGCTTGTTTCCCATTTCTTCTGTTGGCTCTTGAATAGGGAATCTCCTCTTTGCCAGTCCAGACCTACTTTTAACCTGTTCATCCTTCTTAGAGCACAAAACCTAGCCCCAGTGAATGTCCACAGACTCACGATTTCTGGTTGGGCTTAGCTGACAGACATCATCAGCAGGAGGTGGGGCAAAGTGTGGGGGAGTGCGAGGTGCTAATGGTTGAAGCTCAGTCCCTTCCAGTTCTAGATGGGTGGCCACATCCTACATCTACCGGGTGGGATCTTCCTTAGAGCCTCTTGCACTGGCCATCATGGTATCCCGTTCCTAGGAGGTTTCAGGCCAAGAGCTGGTAATGAAGGCAGTGGGCATGACTGCTTTCCCAAGTTCATGTACAACTTTGAAGATAATCCCTTGACTATCTTTGTGGTTTTCTCCCTAACCTTTATTCTTATTCCCTTTTCTCCTCTCCTCTGATTTCCTCTTTCCTCTGTCTATCATTTTTCTTTCTATTCTTATCCTCTCTAATCTCCATTTCTTTCTGTGTCATTTATATCCAAGTTTTTCATTACAGTAATATAGAATTTATTACGTTATTTAAGGGTGAGGATAAGCTTCAAGTAATGAAATAATATAATAATTTGAAAAATGTGAGAAATATTGTTGCTACTGGAAGTATGAAAGTGGCCCAACCACTTTGGAATATAGCCTGATGGTGCCTTGAAAAGAAAACATACACACACACACACACACACACACACACACACACACACACACAGTCTGCCACATGATTCGGTTACAGCACTCATGAATATCTACTTAAGAAAATAGGAAGCTTAGAAAGACTTCTGCATGGATTTGCATAGCAGCTTTATTTAAAATGGCTTCCAAAGGTTGGGCGTGGTGATGCATGCCTGTGATTCCAACAATCAGGAGACAGAATCAAGAGGTCCAAGTTCCTGGTTATCTTGAATGACACCTTATCACAAGCAAGTGCCCCAGATGAAAACCACCAGCCGTTGAGTACATGTACCAAGTGCAGTGCTCTGAAATGGAGTGCTACACAGCAGGAAAGAGTTATTAATAAACCTAACAACACTGGTAAGCCTCAACATAACCAGGCAAAGTAAAAGAAGTCAA
This sequence comes from Dicrostonyx torquatus, assembly GCA_028555095.1. NCBI lineage: Eukaryota > Metazoa > Chordata > Mammalia > Rodentia > Cricetidae > Dicrostonyx > Dicrostonyx torquatus. The sequence continues at coordinate 1,306,151 of JAQHUG010000370.1, read as the reverse complement.
AAACATTATATTGCACAATCTGCTTATGATTCAGCTTCTTTAATAGAGACAGGACATAAGTCAGTGTTTATCTGGAAGGCCAGGGCCTCAAGGATTACACAGAGTGTGGGTTAGGTTCTGGACGTAATAAATGCAGATGCCAATATAGCAAGTTTAAACATGTACAATTGAGGGAAGCTGCTAACAGCGGCACACAGTGATGGGGTTAAACACATCGTATAGTTTCCCATTGTAGCTGTAACAGCTCACCATGCCTTTAGTGGCTCAACACAGTATGTTTATTCTCTTACAGTTTCAGAGGTCAGAAATCTGAGCTTAATCTCACAGGATAAAGTCAAAGTGTTGACAGGGCTGGTTTTTTCCCCTGAGGGTTTTTAGGGGAGAATCCAATTCCCTATATTTTTGCCACATAATGGCTTTCTGTCTGCCATGCCATGTCCCTTCTTGTCTGTGGTAATGTCACTTCCTCTTTTCCTCTCTTACTTTTAAGTAAACTTATGATTTTATTTAGAACTTAATCAGATAACTTGGGACAATCTCCCCATAGAAAGATCTTTAACCTGAAAAGTCTTTTTTTTTAATCACAGAAGAAAATATACACAGGCTTGAGGGATTAATATGGTTATTACCTTTGCGACCAATATTTAGTCTGCATGATGGCATATTGTCCATTCTGCAATGATACATATTGCCTAGTATCTGGGAATGGCTTATCTCTGCACTGAGGGATTTATTTTTTATTGTTCATTTATTTTTGTTTTGTTTGGTTTGTTTATTTATATATTTTGGAGGCAAGGTTTCTCTGTGTAGCCCTGGCTGTCCTGGAACTCACTCTGTAGACCAAGTTGGCCTCAGACGTAGAGATCCACCTGCCCCTGCCTCCTTAGTGCTGCGGTGAAAGTTGTGTGCCATCATGTCCACTGGCTAACACTGAGGGATTTATGAACTCCTGAAGAGAAGGAACAATCTCTAGGGTGGACACTATCAGAAAAAAACTCCACTGTGCAGAAATCACTGGCTGTGCTCCTTCTTGTGCAGAAGCTGAAGGCCTCCTATGTTCAGATAGCGGCTTACACACTTCTAGCCTCCTGTGCTCAGATAGCGGCTTACATGCTTCCAGCCTCCTGTGCTCAGATAGCGGCTTACATGCTTCCAGTCTCCTGTGCTCAGATAGCGGCTTACATGTTTCTAGCCTCCTGTGTTCAGATAGCGGCTTACATGTTTCTAGCCTCCTGTGCTCAGATAGCAGCTTACACGCTTCCAGCCTCCTGTGCTCAGATAGCGGCTTACATGCTTCCAGCCT
>JAQHUG010000370.1:1287915-1304663 GCA_028555095.1 Dicrostonyx torquatus | reverse complement strand
GCTTACATGCTTCCAGCCTCCTCTCACACAGGCCAAGCTTTGCCCTGAAGAAAACGTTCTGGTAGCCATAAGAGGGACAGACATTTTGTGCAAAGCAAACCCTTATCTTAGAGGATTCAGTCTGTGGCTTGTTAATTTGTCTTCAGTCACAGCTCTGGTCTGACCAGTGGGGTCTTGGGAAATCCTCACCACTTGATTACTCTGTAGGATGCAGATGCCAGGTACCACATACAGCCACCTGTAGGAGGTTTTGTGTGGTGTTCTGATTCCCAAAAGAGGGTGGACCTTTTGAGCTTTGTTGACCTCAGAGTCTGGCCTTGGCATTCTTCCTCAGAGGAATACAAGGCTAGATATTACTTTACACTAGGGGTTGAGAGCAGAGAGAGGCTTTGCATCTTCAGAAGCTATAGGTTGGGGGACGGCAGCAGAGGGAGTCAGGTGGTGCTATTGCTATCTACAGCCTCTGGGTGGCCTTGTCTCACACCAGCAGGGCCTTAATTTGTGGAAGCCACTCTGTCCAATCTAAAATTACCTCACGACTAAGTATTATCCATTGTATGAACTCGTTGGAAGGGGAGAATCAGAAACAAATGAGAAGTACACGACTTGATTTTGGGCTATAGTAGTTGGTCGTTGATGTATGCCTTTGGATCCATGGGATGGCTGTCAGGCTGCAAAGTGAGGGGCTAGCCTGCATAAGCAAACACTTGCTGATGGCAGGGGAGGTCCTATTTGGTCTTACTTGCTTCCATGACAGGCTGGACTTTCACACACTTTAGGGTCTGGAGACCCCGAAGCCTGTGCAAAGGTGTCAAGCAAGGTCAGGCGTGGGCCCAGCTTGAAGTTCCTTCTCTTGCCTGACGGGGTCAGCAAAGGACTAGGTAGGGTGGAAACTTTTTTGACTCCCAGGAGAGCACCAGGACCCAGGGGACAGATCTGTCCAGTTTCTTGTGGTTTCTCTCCCAGGACATTGCCAGATTTTGCCCCATGAGTTCCCTGTTTTTTTTTTTTTCTCCAAGATTCTAGGATTGGCTTTAGCTGCTGAGATTACAAAGATAAAAGATGGGGAGTAGACTAAAAGGGTGGAACGGAAGGGTCTTCTTGAACATTCCTGGGATGTCTGTATCCCAACTGGTGCCGGCAGTCAATCTGCTAAAGATAATAAGATCATTTCTGCATTAAGTTGTGGATGAATGAGGATGCAGGAAATAATCTACTGATTCTAATGATCCCCCTCCCCACCTTTCACTTATCAAAGGGGTCTTATCTGATCCCTTGTTTATGTTCTAGGAAAACGATTACTCTGAGAAGTTAGAGTAATGGTCATCTTGTTCCTCATTCTTTGTGTCTGGGGAAGCAAAGTTAGCCTGAAGAAGCCATCGCAGAGAGGGGCAGCAAGTGGCAAACTTCAGATGACCATCTCACACATTCTGCCTATTTTCTTTGGTTGCCACACATTCAAAAGTTATATTTCTATTTAAAATATATATATTTAATATTTTTGCTTTAATTAAAATATCGCCAGAATAGATCCTTATCACAAAAAACAACCAGGGAAAATTAAGGCCTCCTTTTGCTTTTCGCAGGCCAGTTGCTTTGGGGGGGAATTCTGTAAGTAGTGGCTTGAAAATATGTTTGCAAATATTTGACGTTATTTCTTCAAAAGGTAAAGCTTAATGATTTGTGATACCTAAGATTAGGGTAGAAATGGCACTGAGGCTTCTTCTTGCTCTTTCAAACTACTAACTCAACTGTTTTGGGACAACCAGCTACCATGTTGTGAGGACATTAAGGTAACACATATGGAGACATACAGTCCTGTTGCTGAAGAACTAAAGTTTCTTGTCAGCAGTCATATGAGCAAACCATGAAGAAATGAATAAAGAAAGCAGCAGAGATAGCTCAGAGGTGGAGCAACTGTCTAGGGTGTGTGAGGCTAGGAGTTCAAACTCTACCATCACAAAATAAATAAGAGAAATTACTAAAGTAGGTCTTGTATCCTGCAGTGTTATATGGCAAGAGATTGGATCTTGGCAGTCCCCCATGGTGGGTGACATGCCATTCAGACCTCTCTTATGTGGGGAATTTTATTGGGGAAAGGGAAGGGAGGAGGAGGAAGGGAAGGGAGAGGAGGAAGGGATGGGAGAGAGGGATGGGTAATGTGGGATTTACCTCTGTATGCTGTGATTACCATTAATGAATAAAAAAAAAACTGCTTTGGGGTTATTGATAGGGCAGAACTTAGGTAGGTGGGGAAAACTAAATGGAATGCTGGGAGGAAGAAGGCAGAGTTGGAGGGGATGCCATGGATCCGCTGCTGGAGATAGATGTGCTGAAACTTAGCTGGTAGGCCATGACCTCATGGTGATATACAGATTAATAGAAATGGGTTAAATTAAGATCTAAGAGTTAGCCAATAAGAAGCTAGAGCTAATGAGCCAAGCTCTAATTTAATTAATACAGTTTCTGTGTGATTATTTCAATTCTGGGTGGCCAGGATGAACAAGCGGTCTCCTCCTACAGATGGAAAATGAGGGGAGAGAAAGCAAGACAGAGACAAAGAGAGATGTAGAGAAAGAAAGAAAAAGAAGAAAAAGGCAGAAGTAGGTAGATACTGCCTGCCCTGCCTGTAGGCATGATGCAGGGGTGACACACTCTGCAAATTCCTCAAGGGGCGGGGCCAGCTGTACCTGGATGCTAACATGCAGAGTCATAGAATTCTCAGATGCCAGGTTGTTCTGCAACTCAGGATTTCCCAGTAGTAGGAGCACAAGCACTGGCAGAGCACACAGCTCCAAGCACATGTTTATACTGATAGATAGAGGGTCTACAGTATCACGTGACATGTAGGCCTATTTCAATAACCTGGCTTATATGGTGGTTGCTATTTGTTGACCAGACTGCCCTCCAGGATCAGAGGATTTATTACTCCAGCTGCTGGTAGTTTTGCCAGTGTGAAGTCCTCAGCAACTCTTCAGGAATTTTCTGAACTAAAGAGATCTCTCAATCAAAGGGTCACATTGTTTCCTCCCCACAGCCCACATGCTGTCAGATACTAATGGTAGAGAGCCCAGACCTTTCACCCCAATTTGGGAAAGCTTTGAAGGGGCTATCTGGCTTTTAGATCTATATATTCTGGTCTTCAAGATATGTTAGTAAGTACAATAATTAAAGTGTAGAACAATCTACATATATCCCTTTATGCAAAGCATATAATATATATTATATATGAGCTGATGTGTACACATATAACATCTTTCAAGAGATAGATACGTTTTATTTTTAAATAGTGATTGTCTTTATGGGAAGAGGTGGTATTTTAGAATTTCTATTGCTGTGAGACACCATGATCACTGCACTGCAACTTTTATAAAGGAAAACATTTAATTGGAGTGGCTTACAGTTAAGAGGTTCAGTCCGTTATCATCATAGTGGGACATGGCAGAGTGCAGGCAGACATGGTCCTGGAGCTGGAGCTGCAAGTCCTACATCTTGGATGTAACAGGAAGTGGTCTGTGTCACTGGGAGTAGCTTGAGCATAGAAGAACTCAAAGCCCTCCCCCAAAGTGACACACTTCCTCCAACAAGGCCACATCTCCTAATGCCATTTCCTTTGGGGACTATTTTTTTTCAAACCACCACAATTGGCAAAATTTAAATTTTAGAAATTTTTAAATATATCTCCAGAATATTTTAAAATAACTTTCATGTATTACATTGCTTTTTAAAAGTAAGTAGTTAATAATGAGTGTTTGAGAAGTGATATTATATGCCATTTATACATTTCTGATGGGAGAGCCTGGAGAGATGACTTAGCAGTTAAGAGTACAGGCTCCTCTTCCTGGAATCAGGGTTCTATTTCAAGTTTCCACAACTGTCTGTAATTCCAGTCCAAGCTGGCCTAGCACTGTCTTCTGGCCTGTATAGGCACTGCATGAATGCTATGGAAATTAGAAAAAATTAATTTGTGGAGATTTGAATGAAAATGATCTACATAGGCAAATAGGAAGTGGCCCTATTGGGAGGTGTGGTCTTGATGGAATAGGTGCGTACTTATTGGAGGAAGTGTGTCCCTGGGGGTGGGCTTTGGGGTTTCAGAAACCAAAGCCTGGCCCAGTGGCACTCTCTCTTCCTTCTGACTGCAGATCTGGATGTGGGACTCTCAGCTCCTCCAGCACTGTGTCTGCCTGTATGTTAGCATGTTTCCTGTCATGATGATATGCACTAAACCTCTGAACTGTAAGCTAGCCCCAATTAAATTTCCCTTTCTAAGAGTTGCTATGACCTTGGTGTCTCTTCACAGCAATAAAACACTAATTAAGACATAAGGTAAATATTTTTTCTCCTCTTGTGCTTTGAATCACTTATGAACTAAATTCTGAGACTTCAGACAAAGTACCATGGAGAAGAATTCATTTGTGTGTCATCATTACCTTGTAACTCCTCCAGGCCCTGTCCCACCGTCTCTGTTCTCAAGAAAAGGATATATATCTTAAGGGGTTCTGTTTAGTTTTGTATGCATGAGTGTGCTCATGCATGCGCGCCATATGTGTGTGTGTGTGTGTGTGCGCACGCGCATGTGCACACATGCTCATATGCACATACATGTGATGGAATGGAGAATATGAGAATTAGTCTTCATTGTCAACTTGACTGGATTCAGAATCACCTTGGAGACACACCTCTGGGCATATGTGAGGGTGTTTTCCCAGGGGTTTAACTGAAGGGGAAGACCCACCCTTTTGTTGGCATCACCATCCCATGAACTGGGGTACCGAAATAAATGAAAGGAAGCAAGGAGGAAGTGTGAGCAGCGGCATTCATCCGCTTCTTCCTGACGTCCCTTATACAATGGGACCAGATGCCTCACACTCCTGTCACCGGTGTCCTTCCATGATGACTATATATCCTTCACTGTTGATCCAGAGGATCTTCCCTTAAGTTGCTTCCTGTTAGGAATTTGGTCACAACTGTATAAAATGACTAACCCAGAGAGACAATTCTTTCTCCTGGTCACACTCAGTTAAGGTGGCATCATATAAAAACTGGTCTGCTTCCAGTTTCTCCGTACTTCAGAGCTGTGCTGAATCTTTGCAGGAGGGAGGGCATATGGCTGTTTCTGTCCTGATTGGGTCAGAGAACTTTCCCTGCCATTTCTGAGCTCTGTTTGGGCTGCTCTCCAGGCAGAGGGGGTTCTCTGTCCCCTGTCACCACTGTGACTTTGCTCTCAATGCTCTCAGCAGTGGTCCTGCCATCTGGTCTCAGAGTAGCCAGCTCTTTAGTCATACGATGGCAGCCCTACTATTTAGTAACTACAGTAAGGATGATTCAGGCCCCTAGGTTCAGAAATTTGGCTTCTAAGTATGATTATGAAGAAGGGCAGTGGTATGCTTGAGTGTATTTGGATATCTGGTGATACAATTGTCAGTGTAAAATTTCAGTTCCCACCTTAATGGGAAATAACAGGTAGTTTAGTCTAAGAGCCAAATATGAGTGACCCTGGTTTGAGAACACATTTAGGTTACCCCAAATTCTGTCTTCCAATGTGGAAGCAGATTCACAAAGTTTTTCTAGTAACAAAACAAAGAATGTTACAAATTAAGGTATTTATTTTATTTTATTTTTTGATTTTTCGAGACAGGGTTTCTCTGTGGCTTTGGAACCTGTGCTGGAACTAGCTCTTGTAGACCAGGCTGGGTCTCGAACTCACAAAGATCCGCCTGCCTCTGCCTCCCGAGTGCTGGGATTAAAGGCGTGCGCCACCACCACCCGGCTAGGTATTTTTTTTTTTTTAAATACATTGTTGGAAAGACCAGAAAGGAGGTTTACAGTGGGTGGAGAAATCTCAGCTATGGGCCTCAGGTGCTTTCTGATAGTATCCTTAGACTTTGGTTGGTGGAAAATAGTTTCTGTTTTGTTTGTTTTTAAAACTGTTTATCAAGATGTTCGGTCTGACACACTGGTGGGCAAGGGGTGACTTGTTAGGAGGCAGACACACTGCAATTGGGCGGTGGATCTGCAGCATCCAACCACCCCACATCCCTGGGGTTCTTTCACAAACACAGTTTCTTTTCAGGAATCCTTGTTCATCAAAACCTAAGGCTGTAAAAGCAGGCTCATTTCTTCCAACAGTTAAAGAATAAAGACAGAAAAAGTTTGAAGGTTAAGTGAAGCCCAAATTTATTCAAAGGGGATAATTTTCTTAGAGTTTAGAAGAATATTCCCAAGGCAGGCAAGCTATAAATCTCAGAGCTACTGGGAGAAATGCTGTGTGATATTTTGATCACTTTCCGACAATAAAGCTTGCTTTGAATAAGAGGGCAGAGCTAGTCACTAGCTGACCAAAATTAATTATAGAGGTTTTGAAGAACTGAAGCTAGATAGACAGGAAGTCGTAAGGCTGGGCTTAGAGAGGATCTAAGTCACTGGTGGTCTCTCTGCCACGTCTCTGGTCATTCAGGTTCTTGCTCCAATATTTGACTCCTGATTTTTTATTGATAAAGAATAATTAGATAAATACATCAGAGAAGAATGGAGAAGAGAAGGGGCAAATCCATGATGTTTGAGCTAAGGCAGCATGAAGAACTGTCGCATGGCAGCCACATGGTGGGGAGTGGAGTTTTAGAGAAAGAATAAGGAAACTCAGAGTGTCAGAAAGAGCACATTTAAGTTCTGGCAGCATCTGAAAGAAAAAGACAAAAATGAAGAAAAACCATTGAATCTTGTGGTAGCTCATAGGAACTGCACTTGGGGGCAGGAATTCTGGGAATGGAAAGTACATTATCTTATTGAAAGGATAATTAAATTATTCCGTCTATCTCTTCAGCATGGTTTGAGGGTGGTTTCTTTGCCATGTTATTGACCTGCCTATCTGGATTAACTTGTTTATGTTTTGGGTATCTTGGAATATTAGGTCCCTGAAAAGGCTAGAGATTTAATCTCTTTGACAAAAAGGAACCAGTTTTTTACCGCTGAGTAGTACTCTAACGTGTATATGTGCCACACTTTCTTCATCCATTCTTCCATTGAGTGGGATCTAGGTTGTTTCCAGGTTTGGCTATTACAAATAATACTGCTATGAATATAGTTGAAAAAATGCTTTTGTTGTATGATTGGGCATCTCTTGGGTATATTCCCAGGAGTGGTATTGCTGGATCCTGAGGTAGGTTGATCCCAGTTTCCTCAGAAACCGCCACACTGATTTCCAAAGTGGTTGCACAAGTTTGTATTCCCACCAGCAATGGAGGAGTGTTCCCCTTACTCCACATCCTCTCCAGCATAGGTTATCATTGGTGTTTTTGATTTTAGCCATTCTGACAGGTGTAAAATGGTATCTCAAAGTTGTTTTGATTTGCATTTCCCTGATCGCTAAGGAAATTGAACATGACCTTAAGTATCTTTTGACCATTTGAACTTCTGTTGAGAATTCTCTGTCAGTTCAGTACCCCATTTTTTTAAAATTAGGTTATTCAGAATTTTAATGTCTAGTTTTTTGAGTTCTTTATATATTTTGGAGATCAGACCTTTGTTTGATGTGGGGTTGGTGAAAATATTCTCCCATTTAGTAGGTTGCCTTTTTTCTTAATTACTGTGTCCTTTGCTTTACAGAAGCTTCTCAGTTTCAGGAGGTCCCATTTAATTTTGCATGCAAACGGATGGAAATAAAAAACACTATCCTGAGTGAGATAACCCAGACCCAAAAATATGAATATACTATGTACTCACTCATTAGTGGATTCTAGCCATAAACAAAGGACATTGAGCCTATAGTTTGCAATCCTAGAGAAGTTAAATAATAAGGTGAACCCAAAGAAAAACATATATAGGTATTCCTGGAAACTGGAAGCAGACAAAATGGCCAGGCAAAAGTTGGGACCATGGGGGTGGGAGTGGGGCAGGGGAAAGGGGAGAGGGGAAAAGAGAAGGGAGAAGGGGAGGATTGGGGAGAGCTTGGGGGAGTGGGATGGTTGAGATGGAGGAAGGGTGGATATGGGAGCAGAGAAGAAGATATCTTAATTAAGGGAGCCATTCTAGGGTTGGCAAAAGACTTGGCTCTAGAGGAGATCCCAGTTGTCCAAGTGGATATCCCCAGCTAGATCCTTGGGCAGTAGAGGAGAGAGTGTCTGAACTGGCCTTGTCCCATAGTCACACTGATGAATATCTTGAATATCACCATAGGACCTTCATCCAGCGATGTATGGAGATAGAGACAGAGACCCACATTGGAGCACTGGACTGAGCTCTCAAGGTCCAGTTGAAGAGCAGAAGGAGGGAGAAGATAAGCAAGGAAATCAGGACTGCAAGGGGTTGGTCCACGCACTGAGACAGTGTGCCTGAACTAATGGGAACTCACCAAAGCCAGCTGGACTGGGACTGAATGAGCATGGGATCAAAACAGACTCTCTGAATGTGGCTGACAATGGGGGCTGACTGAGAAGCCAATGATAATAGCACTGGGATTTGATTTTACTGCATGTACTGGCTTTTTGTGATCTCAGTCTATTTGGATGCATACCTTCCTAAGCCTGGATGGAGGGGGGGAGGGCCTTGGACTTCCCACAGGGCAGGGTACCCTGCCCTCTCTTAGGGCTGGAGGGGGAAAGGGGAGAATTAGTGGGGAGGAAGTGGAAATTTTGAATGGTATTATTTATAAATCAATAAAAATTTCAAAAAAGGAAGGAACCAGTTTTCCCTTAGTGGGCCTCTACCGCTGCTGTACCATCACCCCCTCTGAAGAGGTAAGCTTACAATCGTTCATGTGACGAGCTGAAATTGGGTACTAGATATAACCCATTTTCACTATGAGCATCTAGAGATCCAGTTCTGATGCTGTTCGCTAGAACAGAAGAAAGTTTGTTTTATTTTTATTTATGTGTCTCTTGTGCGTGTCTATACATGAAGGCCAGGAGAGAGCATCAGAGCCCCTGGAGCTGGAGTTACAGGTGGTTGTGAGCCACCTCATGTGGTTGCTGGGAACTGAACTTGAGTGCTCTGGGAAAGCAGCTGTTTCTGCTGACAAGGAGAGGTTATTAATGTCTGAACTGGAGTTTTAGGTCCCACCCTTAATTCCTTTCCTCGGGTATAGTTCCAGGAAAGGGTACTAATATAGGGGGAGGTAAGAAACCAGAACTCCCTTCTAATGTTCCTGTCAGTGAACCAAGATCCCTGCAATTGTTGCATTTGGGGTCTCTGTCCTCTGCTGCCTGTCCAGTGTCTACTCCTGTTCTTATGTCTGGTAGCATCCCCCAAGCCATTATGCATTACTGCCCATGGTTATGTTAATATATAGACTATGATACTGCTTCTGTGGTTCCATCAAGGGAGTGGTGACTCCATTTACCTGAAGAGCCTGTCAGGACCCACACTCAGTTTACTGTTCTCTTATCCTATACCTGTAATTCACTGGAGGAATGAATTGTTCCATTGTTAAATGTTGGGGTATTCTTGGAACCCAGTTCCATGCAGTACTATTTCTAGGTTAAGTCATTACTTTCACATCTTATCCCACTCTGCTTTCCTAGAATAATAGATCTTTCTAGAAACTGCCTCACTTTCAGGAAACTTGAAGCAGGTAAATGAGCATGCATCTCCTTCATTTCACTTCAGATGCAGGAGAACACAGCAGGACAGTGTTTGGACTGGAGCAAAGAACTCTTCCTTCTGAGTGGGAACTTCCTGACTGCAGTTGGTCACATCATCCCTGATTCTCCCGCAGGACCAGGCTGGTTTTCTTTTGGTTTTGAGATTGATTCAGCCACACTAGCTTCTCTTTGATAGAATGCCTCCAGTCAGAAGACAGGATTCCTACAAATGACCTTGCTCAGCCCAGGAAGAAATGCTTGCAGATATCAACCCATCTCCCCAAGACGTCTTGCTTGAAGTAGACAGTTCAAAGGAAGAGAGAAGGAAGAACTTCCTCAGCTCCCTATACAAACATACTCTCACCCCATCCCTATAAAGAGTTGCAGCCAGCCCTCCCCCTAGCAAGGCACCCCTTATCCGGCTGCAGAGGGTTTGTTGTTTGAAAGAAATAGCCCAGCCTGTTGAGGTCAGACTTCTGTCTTTTTCTGCCCTTTGTCTCTTTACACTGCCTCAAAAATCTAACTCTTTTGCCCCTCTCCCCGCCACTTTTTCAAGACAGGGTTTCTCTGTGTATCTCTGGCTGTCCTAGAACTCTCTCTGTAGACCAGGCTAGCCTCAAACTCAGAGATCCACCTGTCTCTGCCTCCCAAGTGCTGGGATTAAAGGTGTGTACCACCACTGCCTGACTAAATCTAACATTCTTCAATCTGATTTGTGTTAGTCTCTGATTCAAGCTTTCTCAGAAATTCCCATGAATTCAGTTAAACAGACAAAACTATCCCACGCTGAGGAGATTTGTGAGGGACACATATGATTTGTAAACAATACTGTAATAGGAAGGTATTCATCTGAGAATCTGTTAATCACCACTATCACAATTTTTGAGCCAAATTTGAAGCAAGCTTTATTAAATACTGGCTAGGATGATGGACACTGGCCAGGCTGTTATCCAGGATGCCCAGAGAATGACCACAAATTGTATTAGTTTACTGCTTATAAAGGCAAAACCTACAAGGCTATGTACTTCCTGCCTTTAACCAATCGGGGTAAACATATATCCTGACATACTCCCTACCCATGCACCTCTTGCCTATCTGGATCAAGCACATCTGTGTAGTTGAGGAAATAACTTTGTTTATGGAAGTGAAAACAAGTGGCTTGTTATCTGACATGAACAACAGCCCCAGAATTCCAGGAAGTTTTCTGTCCTTGGGCAAGTGGAGCTAACAGGTGGGAGGCATTTGTGTTTTATGACTCTCTTAAGCACAATAATTTAAATTTAAAACATAAATGTAACCCTCACATTACATCCTGAATGACTTATGGAAGTAGACTTCTGGTTCCCTTGCCTGTGCATGGGTGTCTATTATGACATCATAGGCATCGAAGTCTCTGCATTTGTTTCCTTCCTAAAACTGTTCTTCCTCCCATAGGTGGTGAATGATTGGAAGCATCATCCATGCTAAGCCCCTTCCCTTGGTCCAGACTCCACCTCTGGAAGCCCGTCAAGCGCTGACCCCTCCAGGGAGGGTCAGAATCATTCCCACAGGCTATTTAGGCTCCTGCTGAAAAAAGGAACACATGGTCTCCTGGGTTTTGCGGGGGCTCCCCCCTCTCCCTCTGACCATGCTGTCCTGGCCACCCAGGAGCGCTGCATTTATTAAACATGGTCTGATTGGAATCATTGCATCGGCAGAGAGGCTCCTCTTAAGATTGTACCTAACAGTGAGCTAACCAGCGGAGGCTATGGCCCTGTGAGTAGGCTGGACTCCCAGTGACTGAGGAGGCACTGGACACCTGAGTAAAACCCATCAAGATCATCTAGTTCTTGAGGTGTTTGGGCATTGAGCAATCTGGTTATGCTTAGGATGTCGCAGCAGGTTAAAGGCTATTGAGACTTTGTCCCCATCACCACCTCTCCTAGCAGCTTTGTCACACTCCTTAGAATTTAATACTTGGGCTTTGCTGAGGCCCATTATGGCAGAGCTACTTGCCACAAATCAAAAGAATAGAACCTAGGTATGGGAGACCCAGAATTTTTCATACTATTGTCTAAGAGTGAATTTAGCTGACCGGAAGAGGAGATTTCCCACACCGCCTGAAATCTGAGTCACCTGAAGACACGCTAAGGACAGGGGAGGATTAATTATCTCCTTAATGAGATAATGCACTTTTTCCTTCCCCTTTGACTCAGTTGCACACAGAGCCCCCACTAGGGCTTTGCCATGCAGCCTGTCCATCTACTAAAAAAAGTGTGACTTTGCCTTTGTCTTCATTTCTATTTCTTTTTCTTCTGGATACTGACCAAAGTCTGAATATGCTTTCTATGATGCTCTGTGTCTTCTTACTCCTTCTCTGAAGCACCCCACCCCCTCCTTCTGCCATGCCTTTGCTTGCCAGCCTCTGTTGCAAAAGGCCCAGTCTTCTCTCTTTTCTTCCCCATCTTCCTGTTCTGGGAAGTAACTGAAGTTAATAGCTTGTTTACCCTGTTTATTTTTTTTTCCCTCCCAAATCCAAACAAAAATTTTCTTGTGCTTTCTTCTGAGTCCAGTTCTAAGTTCTTTTATTATGAAAGGAAACCTTGATTTCCAAGGTAATGAGAATAAAACTCCTGAAGAGAAACTGTGTCTGCAGGAGGCAGAGAGATCCTGGAAACGGTGTAAGTCCCTTGAAACCTCAAAGCCCACTCCCAGTGACACACCTCCTCCAACAAGGCCACCCCTCCTAATCCCTCCCATACAGTTTCACCAACTTTGGACCAAGCATTTAAATGTATGAGCCTCTGGGGCTATTCTCTCTCAAAGCACCACTGTGACATTGATGATGCAAAGTTGATTTTTAAAAGAATTCCTCCCTAGCACAAACTGTGATAATTTACTAGACGACTAGGTCCTTTTTCACATGATACTATGGACCACTTTGCCCACATGCTACATGTGGAACTGTTAACTTCTGAAGAAGGACATTCAAACAGAGTTCATGCTACATCAATTATGGAAGCCACCCCAAGTTTTGTAAGGAAGCAAACATGACCTATGAGGGACACTCTCATTAAAACCTTGTAGGTCTCCTTGGCTGGCCTAGACTTGCTATATAGACTAAGTTGGCTTTGAACTTATGATAATTCTTCTGCTATTATCCTGAGTGCTGGGATTTTCAGGCACATGCCACCTGAAATTCAGTTTTTTTTTGTGTATGTGTGTGAATTTACTAGTAATGAAACCATCACAGTAAGTCAGAGCCATAATTTGGATACCATTGGAGGGTGTTCCCCAAGTCTTCATTCACTGAAAGTTACTTTTTTACTAAAAGGCAGGAAGTTTAATTTCAGCATGGTCTTTAAAAGTGGAACTGTAAGGGCAGAAATTAGCAGTAAAGAAAGTCACTTGGATGGATCCTCCACGACTGAACTCTGACAACTTGAATGCAGTAGAGAGACCTGTGTATCCTTTGATCTCTCCTTGTCTCTCACCGTGGAATATCTGTTTCAAGTCTCTTTCAGTAAACTAGGCACTAGAGGACATGACCCTTTGGAACTGACAAGTTTTGAATACCTGCCACCTTGGATGTAATAGCTCTCCTGGGTAACCCTAAGGAAGGTGGGAGAGGAAACACAGAAAATATGGTGACCAGGTCTTAAGTAGCCTATAGGCATGGTCTTGAGCAGCCTTGGGGAGGGGCTAACTCTTGGTGGGCTTTCTGAGGGGAGGGGCCATTGTTTGGCGGGCTGAGGGGATAGAGTCTGGGGAGAAAGAAGAAGGTGAGGTTTCCACCCAATTGTCCCAGACTCTTTGGGTATATGGGTGCCAGGGGCTCATGTGAAGCTTCCACCAGAACAGGAACCATGAGATAGAATCAACCTCCCATTGTTAAAATTGGCCCAGTCCGCAATACTGTAGGGACCTTAAAGAGCTAAAACATATCCAGGATATCCGTGGCAGGGAAGGCCTGGTACCAGGGAGGACTGCCCTAGATTAAGGTTGTTTTAATAATGCCGATATCTTGTCTCTCAGTTAAATTGAATGTATATTTGTCTCATCTTTTCTGTAAACTCTACAATATTAGGGCTGGGAGAAGCTGAGAAATTTTTCTTTCTCATTGCCGGCCCAAACTGTAAGATGATAAAAAACCCATAGCCCATTCCTGTACCCTGTTTTGTCCCCACATCTTGTAAAGTGGTGGGTGATGAAGTCCAGAGTAGAAACAGTATTGTTTATTAGCAACAGAAAACAGGCAGATATAGTATTGGAATCTTGTCATTGCTTCAAAAAGAAACTCTCTTTTATATGAGTTCCCAATTCTGTCCCCAAATTTGATCTACTTTCTGACTACAAAGCTTACTTACTTTTCTTTTATGAACCTTTTGAAAGAATGAGGCAATTTGTTTCTTAAAAGCGTATATGCCTCTAGGAAAGCCTTTATGTTTCCTCACTAAAGCATTCTCTTGCCCAGGGATGGCATACCTTTCTCAGGCAAGTGGGGTCTTGGAAGAACATATAAGCGTCTTAAGATAGTTTATATAGCCTTTTCATATCTTGATGGAGGGCCTACAAGTTGCTTTTCTGTGCTCTTCATCCTAGCCACTTCCCCCTTCTCTTGAGACTCCCTTCCTTCAGGGTCTCCCTTTTTGTCCAATCTTCACATTGAGTCACCAAGGCTCCAAACCAGGACTGAGGTTTGTAAGACACTGATTAACTAACATCTGCCATTTCTCCACTCAGGAGACAGGAAACTCTCAGAATCTCTGACTCTGCTCACCAGCTTCAAAGACCCCTGTTTCCTTTCTTGTATTTTATGTGTTAGCAAGTGGCCTATTATGCATCCAGAACCAGAAACCTTAGAGCCAGCTAAATGCTTCTTTCTCTCTAGTCCACAACCAGTCGTCACCGTGTGGTCTTTGGAATTCAAGCTGTGCAAAGAAATTTCACAATTCTCTGTTTGAATGTCCTTCTTCAGAAGTTAGCAGAACTTTGCTCTTCAGACTCCTCAGGTCTTAGGGGTGAACAGAGGAGAGAGCACAGAAATCCAGTCACAGAGGGGATTACAGGCAGTAGCTCTTGTGGAGGCCACTGTCAACTTTCTACCTAGGAGGACGACATGAAGTGAGTTTCAGGTCTCAAGGAACCACTGTACAGCCACTGCCACATCAAAGCCACAGTCATGGCCCTGGCTCTAAGGCATGGCTATCAGAACCCAACACTACCAGTGTTGCTTTAGACAGGGAGTGAGATTTTTCCACTGGAAAATTATCTCAGTTCTTGGGTAAGATGGCCTAAAGTAAGGCACCCCTTCCCTTAATCACCTTCCCTGACAACGAATGAAGCATGAGTCAGAAAAGGTTCAGTGAGCTTTTGCTGAAGTTCAAGTTCGGGAACAAAGCACACCTTGAGATAAGGGCAAGAACAAAGAGCCAACCGCCCCAGCATTGGGCCGGTTGTCACTGTTATTGAAGAGTGTATGGAAACTGTTCTACCCAGAAGGATGTGAATCTGAGCATGGGAGCTGCACCCCTCCTTCTCCAGCCAAACGGGAGAAGAAATCATTAACCTCATTCTGCTACTATTGGTTTAACTTTGTAGTCAAAGGCTGTTCTGTATTTCCTGAAAACTGGGACAGGTGATTGAGATAGGAGATAATTAACTGCATTTATGACCTTAAGCTTTTCTGTTAGCTCCCTTCTCTTGGGACCAGGAGTGAACAGCTAATTGTATTTACTGTCTTCAATTTGCTCTTTAGCTCTGTGGCCAGTTTAAAGCCTTTAACCTAACAATGAAGAACTCCAGGGGCTCTTCTGCTTCATTTGCTTTTCTTCTGGTTCATTATTTTATTTTATACATATGTTTTGCCTACATGTATGTCTCTGTACCATGTGTGTGCTTATTGCCCGAGGAGGCCAGTAGAGGGTGTTAGGTCCTGTGAAGCTGGAGTTACAGATGGCTGTGATCCTCTCTGTGGTGGTGGGACCTGAATCCAGCTGAGCCCTCTCTCTGAGCCCTTCTGGTTCCTTTTTAAGGAGTCAATAGCAAGCACTTGAGGACTGCTTGAAGACAGGTTAGCGCTTGAAAGGTTCAAGCTACTCTGCGAATCGATCCCCAAACTCCTTGACTGCGCCAACAGGCCTGTGGCTGATGTATTAGTTTAATTTTTTTGTGTGTGTAGTTTCTCTACTCACAGAGGCTATCTCCTCTATGAGTCAGTAGTGAGGGTAAGGGCACGTCAGTGTTTCCCTCTGTAAACCCTGTGTGATTTCAGAAAGTCTTACCCAGGTAGGTCCAAAGTGTCATCACACATTCAAGCTGTCAGAAGTGCTAATGACATACACATAGCCCTGTTAGTAGTCAGCTCTTTTACTGAAAGCTAATAGGATTGTTCCGGCCAATCAAACTTGAATAACATGAGCTAGCTAGCCTTTCTTGAAATTAATCTCTTTTTTCTTTTCATAATTAAAAAAAAAACCCTGTTATGTCAAGCATCACATATTTTTCTTAAATACTTTGGCTTACCCTAAAATAGAATTGAATTTTTGAAAGGTCGGCTTGATAGAATTATCCAAGAAGAATTATATGTTTATTTTAATCAGTGCTCTTTTCTATGTGAAAACATTGACAGTATTGGATAGGAAGCAATTAATCACGAGTCAGAACATACTCAGAGACATTATCCTATTAAAACCTTTAAAATTGTCAGCGACATTATGAGGTTCCAATAAAGGTTTAGCAGGCACACAGTCGGGTGTATTGCATGGGTTTCTGATTTTGTTTGTATGCTGGTGTACAAGCTCGGGGCCTGGAACCAGCATTCTACCCCTGAGCTAGATTTTCAGGCCTTGATAAGTCTCTGATCTTTCACAGGCCTAGATGTGCATGCAAAGTGTTACTTATTTGAATAAAAAAAATAAAATTTATGTTCATTTAAAGCCACTGTTCTACGTTTACTGTACAAATATTGATTCTGGGTCAAGTAACATTTTTTTAAAAAGGAAATAAGAAAATAATTTATTCTAAGAAAAACATTCTGGAACATGAATTTCCATTACTCTAAATGACATGTTCTACTGTGTAAAAGGTCACTTTTAATACATCAGCAGAGGCAGCAGGTAGAAGAGCTGTGTGTGTGTGAAGGTGTCTTCCATAGGATTTAATACATCAGCAGAGGCAGCAGGTAGA
>JAQHUG010000370.1:1268991-1287040 GCA_028555095.1 Dicrostonyx torquatus | reverse complement strand
TCTGCTGCCTACTGCAGCATTTTTAATTTTATCACAACAATGGCCACACAGCTGGCAGGTCCTTCACTTTAAATGCAGAATCTTCAGAATACTTCATCACACTGTGATCAGATGCTGCATCTTCAGAGTACTTCTGGTCACACTGTGTTCAGATGCAGCATCTTCAGAATACTTCTGTCACACTGTGTTCAGATGCGGCTTCTTCAGAGTACTTCCGGTCAGACTAATCAACTTCCGGTCACACTGTGATTAGATGCGGCATCTTCAGAGTGCTTCCAGTCACACTGTGATCAGCACACATGGATTTCACTTTCTTATGACACCAGGCAGTGTCTGTCCTTGTTCTTGGTGATTGTTAAGCAAGAGAAAGCTTGCTTGCCTGAGTCAGCAGAGAGCTCACTGTATCCCCTGAGTGTGAGGATGTCTTCTCTCACAGAATTTGGCCTTGTCTAGGACACACAAGTGAATTCCGTGTGATTTTTTTCAACTTATCAACTTCTTCATTTCTCAAAGTCAAGTTGTGAGAGTGAGCGAAATATCCATACCCGGAGGCGGGTGCCTGTGTCCCAGACCTGTACTTGTGTGCAAAGGAACTATGTTCTGTAGTTTCCCTGGTGGTTTTCAGGAAGTCTTGAGACTTGATGTAGTGGTAGGAGGTGATGCTGTCCCCTTATCTTCTGGGAAGGAATTGCCAAACATTACAATGTCTTGTCTGGTAGGAGTATGGGTTATGGACCTTATGCTTTGAGCCAGACAGGTGGTAACTGTTAGGTCCAAGACAACTCTAATTCCTCCAACTCCAAGAGGCCTTACGAATATCCAGAACTGAGTTCAGCCTGGACTTTAGGAGGATTTCTGGTGGTTACTTAAAAGCCAGCGTTCCCCAGGAACTCCTGAAGCCAGTTCCTATCTGCCAAAAGGCGTCATTTCCTTTACCTTTGGCAGAAGGGACAATTGGCTCCCTGTGGTGCCTATCAGCATATCAGAGTGCATGCTGGCCTCCAGGCCCCTCAGTATCACAAGCACCTGTCACTCTTTGCAGAGTCCATGCTAGCACCCTAGCTCTCCTCACCTCTTCTGTCCTGAACTTCCAGAGCACAGATTCCCTCCCGGCCACCCAGCTACTCCGCCTTCTGATAACCCCCTGTTCTCACTGTTCCTGCCTCCTGTTAGTCTCACCATTGTTATCACTCCACCCCTGGGTCCTAAAAGACAGCTGCATGGGGGTGTGACCCACGTACGCACATGTGCAGCTACCTCCACCCCCTGCACACGTGCAAGGAATGGGCCGCCCACCATCTTCATCATCAGTGTCTGACGTACCTACGCAACCCACCCTGGTGCGCATGTGCAAGGCGACCTTTAAAAGGCAGAGGTGCCATGTTCTGCCCTCTTTCTCCTCCCGCCCCCCGCCCTCCACATTTCCCCCGGATCTGGTTCACTCTCTTCTAATAAATCTCCATGTGTGGGTACGTTTACGTGTTCCCTGTGTGTCTTGCCACCCATGCTCTCTGTTCTCTGCCTGGAGCTAGTCTCCCCTCCCTTCGGGCAGCCCTGGCCGTGTCCAGTCTGCTGGCCATGTTTCTTATGGGGTATCTGAAGAGGAATAACTCCCGAGAGGCCTGAAAAAGTCTAATGGAGTCTTTATTAACTGCCAATGGGACTGTCCCAAGCAGATTAGCAGGAACAGCCCTGATCTCCTGTTGGTTTGAGTTTTTAAGGGCAAAGCCACAGTGGTGACGCATGCAGAAAGCAAGTATTGTTCATAGAAACTGAGCGGTAACAGTTAAATGGTCAGGCAGCCAGCCTTCAGCTCACCTTTAGGTAAGTGGTGTTTGTGGTAGTGTTTGTTAGTGTTTTTCCCAGTGCAAATATTCAACGTGGTGGTCAATAGAGTTGCTGGTGCTGGTAGAGGTGGTGGTAGCAGTGGTTGCTGTGGGGATGATGAAGGTAGAGGTGTCAGAAGTGGTGGTGGTGGTGGTGGTGGTGGTGATGGTGGTTGTTAGTGGTTTTTGTACTACGGATGTTCAAGGTGGTGGTGGAATTGTGTAGAAATTTAGGGCTGGTCTAGTTTTACCTAAGATAATTTTAACACTTAGAATATTCTTAGGAATACATTCGTAAGATGGCATCACTATAGTTTAGTAGTTCATTGCAATGTTCAGTCGGCTTCTTTTTCTCTCTGTTCTGGACTCTCCCAGATCCCCTGACTGTTCTTTCTCTCATATCTACAATAAAGACCATAACTGTACACAGAATTGTCATGTTGGCAATTTCTTTTCTGTACCCTCCTTGGGACTTGGACACACATAGTGTCAGTACAGTCTTCCCGTGGGCTGAAAACTAAGGTCAGTCACATGGATAGTGTATTAATCAGTGTTTTGACAAAATATCCCAAGAAATGAACATGAAGGAGAAAATTTTGCTGTGGTTCAGTTAAATGGCCGACCGCTTTGTGTGTGCCTGTTGTGGAGAAACATCAGTGGCAGAAGGATATGACAGATCAATCGAGCTGCAGAGGGAGGAAGGGTTGTGAGGGAGGAGGGAGTGGAGGAAGGATGTGAGGGATCAGAGCTGCAGAGGGAGGAAGGGTTGTGAGGGAGGAGGGAGTGGAGGAAGGATGTGAGGGATCAGAGCTGCAGAGGGAGGAAGGATGGACCTGCCACCCGGCTAGCTTAACCCCTGAAATAACTACACAGAAATTGTATTAATTAAATTACTGTCTGGCCCATTATCTCTAGCCTATTACTGGCTAACTCTCACATCTTGACAACCCATTTCTAATAATCTGTATAACATCACGAGGTCATGGCTTACCAGGAAAAATTCTAACCAGTGTCAGTCTCGGGCAGGAGAACCATGGTGTCTGCCATACTTCCCTTCTTCCCAGCATTATGTTCTGTCTATTCTGCCCACCTAAGGGTTGCCCTATCAAAAGGCCAAGGCAGTTTCTTTATTCAACCAATAAAAGCAACACACAAACAGAAGGACCTCCTACACCAGAAGGATGTGAGGAAGGAGAGAGTGGGGGAAGGGAGGGGCACAGAGATGAATGAGAATGAGATTGGGCGCAGGCTTCAGGGAAAGAATGTTCCCTTAGGAGTATGCTTCTAGTACCTTACTCTTTCCATCTCAGCCCCATTTCCTGATAGCACATCCCATTGAGCTATGAAGCCATCAATGGATCAATCCATATTTGATGATGCTAGTCCCCTCATGATCTAATTATAACTCAATAGAGACATTAATTTCAGACCAAAGCATCAACACATGAATTTTGGGGGCACAATCCTGACATATCCAAATCATAACAGATAGTAACTATGCTTATGTGGCAGGATGCCAATAATGATTCTAGACACCAAAGATCGGGAGAGCTTCCCTGGTTGGCAACATTCTATGTGAATTTTTGTGCCTCTGTGTAAGAAAAATAATATTATCTTCACCCATGGATTGAGGACAAGAAGTTCCATGTTTGGTTGCTCTCCTGGCCTCTGCTCTGTGAAACCTTTTCTATGGCTGATTTTAATCCATACCTTTTGTCTGTTATGAGCTGTAACTGTGAGCATCATGGCTTCTAATTAGTTGATCTTTAGAAGTGAGAGTGGTTTGGGGCTCTCTATACTCACTGGTGTCAGAAGGGAAGGCCAATGCCTGGATGATTCCCCAGCTTCATTATTGGGTAGCTTTTCAAGTTCTTGGTGGCAGTCTGGCTACTCACACTATGGGACTGTGGTCCGTTATCAGAGGGTAAAGTTACCATGTGGTTTAGAACAGGCCTGGCAGAAATGAAGACATTCTAACAGAATCTGACTATCAGACTATTGAAACAGTGGACCCTGGGAATCTCATGCTGGGAGGCACCAGCCAGAGTGGGAACTTGTTTCAGGAAAGAGATTTCACAAGATTGGTAACTTGGCAGACCATCTTACAGGATGAGACTGAAGATAATGATGAGTCAATACTCTGAGGAACCACATCTTGACAGGGATTGCTTAGATGTGCATATCCTTGGCCTCTACTTAAATTCCTACCTCGTTCAGGACCCTGGAGTTGGGGAGTGAGCAGGCAATGTGGCATTCACTGGATTTCCTCGTCTTTCTTCCCAATGTGGCCACAATGAATAAACATCCATCTTCTGCTTTCCACTCCCCCCTTTTATTGAAAATAGACATTTTTCTTCCTCTCACATAATATATCCTGCGTATGTTTTCCCTCTGTTCTTTTCAGTTTCTCTCTCCTTTCCTCTGGGTCCACGAGACCTCTGTCTCATTAGAAAACCAATAGGCTTCTATAGGATGATAATGAAATATAACAAATGAAATAGAACAAGATAAAACAAACTATCATGGATAAAACAGGAGGAAAAGAGCCCCAGAGAAGACATAAGAGGCAGAGGTTGGTTCGACTGTTAACTTGACTCTTTGAACTGGCTTAATGAAAAAAGGTGGCTGGACCTAACTTGGGGAACAAATTGTGATTCCCCCTAAGTTTGAAAGCAAAAGGAAGTTGTGAGGTAGATTCCAGTGGCAGGTGGCATTTAGATTTTAGCTAATCTATCTATGGTTTCTAGCTTTAGCACCATTATTGAAGAGAAAAACTATGCTGAAACAATACATAGCCTGTCTAACATTTCTTTTGGCCACCAAGAAGTTTGTCTATCCTAGTTCATACTAGAAAGATGTAGATCAGCTGTTGTATGCCTGCATGTTGTGCACAAAACCCTGGGTTTGATGTCCAGAACTCCTTAAATAGTATGGTTCTATGTGTCTGTAGTCTCAGGAAGTGGAGTCTGAAGGATTAGAAGTTCAGGTTAGTTCTCTACTACACAGTGAGGCCCTGGGATGTGTGGGACTACGTCAGACCTTGTCAAGACAAAACAAAATGAACAAAGAAACCACCATCGCCACCACCAAAACCCCAGAACATAGCAAAGCAATCCTAGAAAACACTAAGACCAGAGGCGTAGGGTGAAAGGCTTGCCCCAGTTTGTGGGCGACTGTCGCCAGCTTCCCTGGAGTGACTCATGCACCTTTATACTGTACGGTGGAAGCATGTCTTACTTTACCTTCTGTTGCTGTGATAAAACACTGATCAAAAGCAACGTGGTGAGGGAAGAGTTTATTTCAGCTCACAGGGTATATGCAGTCCACCCTGGTCCAGGGAGGCCAGGATACACAGTAAAGGAGGACCTGGAGGAATGCTGCTTGCCTCCCTGCTCTCTCTCTCTCTCCCTCTCCTCTCCTTTTTATTCTTCTCTCATACAATACATCCTGACTGCAGTTTCCCCTCCTTCCACCCCTTCCAGTCCCCCAACCACTTCCTGTCTTTCCCAGATCCACTCCTCCTCAATTTCCTTGAGAAGGAAGCCAACCTTTCTTAAATCTGAGAATCATGAGAGAAAGATCAATTCACAAGTGTTGAACCTAATTTGAAGTAAACTTTAATTATACACTGGCCAGGATAATGGACTCTGGCCAGGATCATTACTGGGTTCCCAGAAACTGGTAATGAGTCACATTTGGTAGAGGCTTATAAAGGCAAACCCGTAAGGCCACTGTATTTCTCATCAGGTCCAGTCAGGAGCAAGCGTATATCCTGATGTATTTTCTGCCTATGTCCCTCCCACCTACATGTGATCAAGCACATCTGGTACAGTTGAATCAATCTTTTTTAGGGGAACAAGAGCACATATGTGGCTTGTTATCTTATATAAACAATAGCCTCTAGAATTTCAGGAGGTATCTGTCCTTGGGTAAAGGGCTTACAGGTTAGAAGCATATTTGTTTCATGGATCTGTTATGCACAGTAATTAAAGGTGAAAACATAATTTTAGCTTTCACACCTCCCAGGGAGATTAACCAAACATGGCATAACAAGTTACTATAAGACTAGGTACATATTATCACATGTACTCACTCATAGGTGGTTTTTAAACATAAATCAAAAAAAAGTCAGTCTACAACCATAATCACAGAGAACTTAGACAACAATGTGGACACTAAGAGAGACTTACATAGACCTAATATATATGAGAAAGTAGAAAAAGACAAGATCTCCTGAGTAAATTGGGAGCATGGGGACCTTGGGGGAGGGTTGAAGGGGGGAAGGGAGAGGCAGGGAGGGGAGCAGAGAAAAATGTAGAGCTCAATAAACATCAATTAAAAAAAAGATTAGGTACAAACCTTCCTTTAGGTGGAGGCAGCCTTGTAGGAGGAAAAGAGTCCCAAGAGTAGGTGAAAGAGAGGCACCCCTGTCCCCCAAACACCAATTTAACAACCATAACATATTTGCAGAGGATCTAGCACAGATCCATGCAGGCTCCATGACTGCCACTTCAGTCTCCATGAGGCCCTAAGAACCCTGCTTAGTTGATCCTGTGGGCCATGTTCCCCTGGTATCCTTGACCCCTCTGGCTCCTACAATTCTTCCTCCCCTTCTTCCATGGGGTTACCTAAACTCAGAGGGAAGAGACCTGATGGAGATCTCCAACTTGGGCTCTCTCTGCATCTAATGTTTGACTGTGGGTCTCTGCATCTGCTCTAATCAGATGCTGGAGGAAGCCTTTCTGATGATGGTTGAGCTAGACACTGATCTAAGAGTAAGCAGAATAGCATTCACATAATTTTAATGTTTTTTTTCTATCCTAGGACTCTGGACTGTGCAGCTTCCAGTTCCTGGTCATACAGGAAGTATTCCAACAATCCAGCCTTCTTATATAATCCAGGACCAACTGTGCAGGGGTGGCATCACTCACAATGGACTTTGCTTTTTCCACATTAATCATCAGTAATGGTGATGCCCCACAGACAAGTCCACAGGCCAATCTGATGGAGGCCACTCCTCAGTTGAAATTCTCTCTTCCCAGCTATCTTTAGTTTGTGCTGTCAAAAACTAGCCAGCAAAGCATATGTTTGGACTGATATAGGATTTAACAATTGTAGGTAGTTATCATAGTCTATAGACTGATATAATTATTCAACAACTGTAGGTAGCTATCATAGTCTAGACATCAACTAGGTCATTTTTCAGGGACAGCTAACTTAGAATATAAAAGTAGTTTTGGCAAAAAAGGGGATTGTTGTCATCGAACAAATGCTGCTGTGGTTTTGCTTTATCCCACAAAGGGTTAATGTAATAGGAGCTCAGTGTCCTTAGGGATGGGAAGTGGAGCTTAATGAAGACAATTAGATCAGGAGGCTCTCTCTTCACAGATGTGTTCCTGGTCTTTTGGAAGAGTGTTGGTTAGTTCCCTCAAAATGCGCTGTTTAAAGTTTTAGCTTTCTTAACTCACTCTGTCCCCCTCCCCCATTCTTCTACTCGTGTGTCTTTTAACATGTGCTGTTGTCCTTTCTATTTCCTGCCTTGTGGGCACACAGTCAAGAGGGCTCCAACCATCAGGTTCCATTTTATTGGCACTTATCTGTCACCAGAAGCCTCAATTTCTTCATAAAATACCTATCTTCAGGTGTTTTAGTCATAGTAATTCAAAATGAGCTAAGACAAATGATAAATGACCTCCGTAGGTAAAGGAGCCGGTGGCGGTCAAGATGTTTTCCACTGACTATGTGCCTTACCCACATCATGCATGGTAAATACTGAGGTTAATGAAGCACTTTTCATGATTCTGTAAAATCGAACACTTTTCAGATAAGTTTTATCAGCTGTTATCTGAGCTAGCCTACCCAGATGGTCTTGTAAGAGATGGGAACAAAATGAGGGTGATTCAGAGACGAGCGACAACAGGAAAATCAAGGGAAGTGTCCTAGTGGAGCCGACACTTTTAGCTGATGGTTGATAGGTAGATGAATAAAGCTGACACTGAAACAAAAGATTAGTGCCGTGCAGTAAGAAGCTGGGGTTGGGGCTGGAGAGATGGCTCAGCGGTTAAAAGCATTGACTGCTCTTCCAGAGGACCCGGGTTCAATTCCCAGCACCCACATGGCAGCTCCCAACTGTCTGAAAATCCAGATCCAGGGGATCTGACACCTTCACACCAATGCACATAAAATAAAGTTAAGTAAACCATAAAAAAAAAAGAAGCTGGGGTTGACCCGTGGGAAAGCCTGGTGCTTCCCCAGTATTAAAGTTGCTTCATCAACTCTGCTCCCTTTGCTCCTAGCTAGAGAATGTTAGAAGCATGAAGAACAGCGACGATGAGACACCAGAACTTGAATCGTGTGTGGTAATGGCCTCCCAGGCTCCGATGGCCCGAGTCTTCTGACTTCAGTGTATTGGTACACATAATGGCAGAGTGAAGGAAAGACTTCTGGGGGACCTTGGCAAGGTGCCCAATGTACCATCATTCCAAAGCCTGTTGGTGAAGTCCTCACAGGGCCGCAAAGACACTGGGAGGGTGGGGGCACGCAGTGGCTCACAGGACTGTGGTGGAAATCTGGATGAGATCTGGAAGGTCTGGAAGGACTTATGTGTCTCCTCTACCTGAATGTTTTATCGGGGTGGGTATTGTTACACATGAGGACCACTTTTTTCCTGAGTACTGGAATCAGGCCCGTGTTGGTTGGCTATGCTAAAGTGTTCTGCTCAAGCCCACACTACTTAATTTGAAACAGTATAGGATACAGGATATCCAGTGCACAAGAAGAAATCAATGGTGTGTTAGAAGCAGAGCACTGATGTCGATAATTCTTTGTCAAGAGCCCAGCCACAGTGACCTGTGAACAAAGGGAGAGCCTGCATAGAGTAACGGAGAACTGAGGCTTGAATAAAGTGGTGCCGCCTACAACAGCCGTGGTCCAGTATCGTCCACAGTGCAGAGTATGGCGGGGAAATGACAGCGGTGTTCGGATTGGCCCAGCACTACTTTTCTACCTTGATCTTGGAAAGCAGCTAGTTGCAGTCTGTCTTCATGCGGGAAGACTTCTAATTTGTGTTTACTGGATAGTGCTGCTTGAATTCACCAGCTGCTGTCATAATATGGTCAGAGGAGATGGGGTTTAAGTTTTTGGTGTAATTGTATGCATTAATGCTTGGCTGTGAGATGCCCTCCCTGACTCCGGAGGAGTTGGAGGCTTGATCTTCAGCTGACACTACTGACAGGTGACTATTATGGGGCCACTGTAGCTGAAGGGTTATGAGGATGTGGGACCTAGTTTGAGGAGTCAGGTCACCGGGGTGTGACTTTAAAGGGTATGTTTTGTCCCCTGCCTCATGTTCGGTTCCTTCTTCCCAGGCCACAGTGAACTGAATGATCATTTCAGTTCTGTGCCTAAGCTCTATGTCACCACACACCCCATGGTGATGGGGCTAAGCCACCATGCACTGAAATCCCTGAAATCACGAACCAAAACAAATCCTTCCTCCTCTAAGTTGATTTTCTTAGATATTTTCTCACAGCATTAAGAAACTAACACAGTGCTTTTTTTGTTTGTTTGTTTTTTGAGACAGGGTTTCTCTAACTTTGGAGCCTGTCCTGGAACTAGCTCTTGTAGACCAGGCTGGCCTCGAACTCACAGAGATCCACCTGCCTCTGCCTCCCGAGTGCTGGGATTAAAGGTGTGCGCCACCACTTCCTGGCTGCACCTTTTTTTTTTTTTTTAAAGACAGACTTTCACGTAGTCTAGAGTGGCCTTGAACTACTGTGTACAGAATATTATAATGATAACATCGTGATAATATCTCAAAGCAGCAAACAAGTGAGAACTGACCTAAATGTAGGAGCAACACAGATTACCAACAGAGGGTGGTTGATAAACCCAGGACAATTCCAGAACACGCCCAAAGAGTGGAATTCTCAGTATAATGTGGAGAAGAGTCACCTATGACATTACACAGGCAACTGAAGCAATTAATATTTGCATTTTAAACAAACAAACAAATTATTGGCTGCTTTGTCTGGTTTTTAAAGGATGCCTATTTTGCATTGGAAATATCACCAGCACTTGTCTTCAAATAAGAGTCTATTTGAATGGGTACACAAAGAAAATCAGGATGTGTTGGACTCAGAAAAAAAAAAAGAAATCTCTCTTGATTCTTTTGGGCTATTTGAACTATACTCATGATTTCGGAAGTGTCTGTAAGTCTTAGTTAAGTAGACTAGAGATTATTGCAAAAATTTATGGGTGCCACCCAAAGGTGACTAGTGGGTTTTGTACCAGAACATTCTGGGATGGTATGATAAGGCACAGTACTTGAGAATCATCAAAATGAGGACATTACTGCTACTAGGTGTGGTTGAGGAGAAGGTTTTTATTGTAGATATGAGGGAGAGAAAGACAGAGGCATCTGGAAGAGTCCAGAGCAGAGAAAGTAGTGGATTGAACATGGCCAGGAGACGAGAATGGGCTAAAGGGGGAGGGGTGAGAGGGAGAGAGGAAGAGAAGAAAAAGGAATGAGGAGAGGGAGAAGAACCAAGAGGACAGAATCTGCATGGCCAAGACAACTGAATTATATAGGAATTAGGAGCTAGGGGATGGGAAGAGAAGCTCAGTGCTTGGAGAGGTGTAGGGTATTGAGAGGGATTGAGAAATGTTGATAGAAGCCAGGGCACTGTAATAGGTACTTGGATCCTTAGAGAGTCTGACTTTACCAGTGTCTGCTTTGGGATTTTAATAAACACCTCAGTTAGTTATTTGTCCTGAGTTCCTTTGGTCATTAATGGGTGCAGTCTCTGTCACTGAAGGACATAGAATCTCTTGCAAACTGAAATGCTCAGTCTTGGGTTATTTTGGAGAAACACTCCCATAAAGAAGGCAGTGCTCAGAAGAATACAAGAATAAAATAAAAATATTTGTTCAGGGACATGTTATTGGATTAATGCAAAGAGGTACATTGTATTCCCAAACAAATAGCTTCTTTCTTCTAGTACTGAGTTGGGGTCACTTGAGAAGCGATTGGCTCCTACTGTCACACGCATATTCTGCTTAATAAAAAGCTGTTGGTTCATGGATAGCATCCCAAAGTGGATGGGCAGCAGCTTCTCTAGCAAGTGGAAAGGCTCTGACAGGAGAAGCACGGTGGTCAGTTTAGTGGTCTAGGTTGCGTGCTGTTTTTGTTGCAATGATGGGCTAGTTGAACCACAGTGAAAGCCCCTTGGTGGTGTTGTGATAAAGCACTCAGACCAAAAGCAGTGTAGAGGAGGGAAGGACTTATTTGGTGCACACACCCAGATCACAATCTTACCTTTCAGAGAATTCATGGCAGGAACCCAAATAGGAACTGATGCAGAGCCCAAGGAGGAATGCTGCTTAGTGGCTTACTCACTGATGGTTATGCACAGCTAGCTTTCTTATACAGCTCAGGTACTGCCTGGAGTGAGCTGGGTTCACCCATATTGATTAGTGAGCACCACCACCCCACACAGACATGTGAACAGGCCAATCTGAAGGAGGAATCCTTCAACTGAGGTTCCCTCTTCTCAGAAGACTCTAAGTTGTGACAATAAAAACTAACCAGGACACTTGGTTTGGGTTTTGCCTGTTTCATGGACCATGGCCAATGAATGACCTTAGTATATATTCAGGTAAGTGTGCAGTAGACTGTAGGCACATTAAAATAGGGCATGTTGATGTCCACCAAAGAAATTCCCTTCTAGGATTAGAAGACAGTTGGGATTGGCAAGAATATGTGGATGTTTTTGAGGTTCCTATGTAGGTCCTTGAAATGAATGGAATGTAAATATTTCATCAGTGCAAAACATTAAAGCTAGATACATTTTTTAGGATTTGAGCATCAACAAGAACTGTTCTATCTGCCAATAAAGGGGACAAAACTTACAGCCATGGGCAGATTCTCAGGGGGAAGGGTTTTCACATTCAGCCACTGCAAGTTTTTCTCCTTATTACCTTAATTATGTTCTTTTTTTGCTACATCACCTTAACTTTCTTTATTGTTTGCTACAGCCACTCACGAGCTAGAGTACAACTGAAAGTTCTAGAGGCAAGGTTGAACACTACGCAAGACCCTGCAACAGTAATTTCAAGCTTTTAACCCAGAGTTTCTAAGGTTCTGATGGAGTTGGCTCTGTCTCACTTCATCTAGTAGACTTAGGGTTGACAATGGGGGCAGCTGTCTTGCCTAGTGGTAACAATAGCTGACTAGTCCTTTGCCTGTGGAGCTCTACCTCATATGCATTGATGAGTGGTGAGACATTAATACAGTGTACTTTTTTCTTTTTAATGCAGCATTTCCTGTAGTCTAGGCTGGCCTTGAACTTGCTGTGCACATAATATTATGATGATATTATGGAAATATTTTAAAGCAGAGAAAACGTGAGAACTGGCCTAAATGTAGGAGTGAGTCCTTTGAATGATTCCTTAAGAGTTAACACATTTTCAGTGTGAAATGAGTCCTTAAATGGGCAGTGTCCACATGTAGATTCCATGAAGAGCTATTTATTACCTCACTGTGTGTCTTTTTGTGGGAAATATTTACCAAGATTTCCCTCCTTTTGACTGCATTAGCAATCTTTTAAGCTGAATGACTTCCTTTGGACATTAAAACCTTATTGGATGTGTGGTTTGTAAAATACTGTCTCCTTTTTGGTGATTTGCTAATGAAGTTTGTATGGAAGATTCCCCTGTAGCCATATATTGCTTTATTCTCCAGAATGCTGCCTTTGGGAAGAGTGTGAAACCTTTAGGACATGGGGCCAAGTAAGGGTCTTTGAGTTACTGGGAACATGTTCATGAGGACCCCTGCCCTTTCCCCTGTTTTTAGTTTTCCAGCTGTGGGATGATTTATTTTGCTTTGTTTTGTTCTGGCATGATAAACTCAAATCAGTGGGGACAACAGACCATCAACCAAACCTTCAAAACTGTGAGCTGAGCCTTTTCTCTGTATAGGTTGATTAACGAGGTATTTTTATAGTCACAGAAAGCTCAAAAGTTGCTTTTCCATTTTGTTGACATTTTCTTTGCTATATAGCAACAATTTTTAGTTTGATATGATTCCACCAATTTTGTTTTTACTTATAGAAGAAACCCCAACCATTGCATTTCCTAACACCAGGGGCTAGCATTACTAAATCTCTCTAAATTAAAAAAAAAAGGTTTGTTTTTTTTTGTTTTGTTTTTTACAGGATCTCATGTAGCTAAGAATGACCTTGAATTTTTGGTCCTACTGCCTCTACTTCCCAAGTGCTAGAATTCCAGGCAGGTGTCTTAGGGTTTTATTGCTGTGAAGAGACACCATGACCACAACAACTCTTATAAAGGAAAACATTTAACTGTGGGTGGCTTAAAGTTTCAGAAGTTTAGTCCATTATTGTCACAGTGGGACATGGCAGCATGCAGACAGACATGGTGCTAGAGAAGGAGCTGAGAGTTCTACACACTGATCTGTAGGCAACAGGAAGTGAACTGTGTACCACACTGGACTCAGCTTGAGCATATGAGATCCCAAAGCCCTTCCCCACAGTGACACACCTCCTCCAACAAGGCCACACCTCCTAATAGTGCCACTCCCTATAGGCCAAGCATTCAAACACAGGAGTTCATGGGGATGTACCTATTCAAACCACCACAGCAGGCATGTGTCACCACTCCCACCCAGCTCAGACATTATTTAAATGCTTGTTAGAATTCTCTTGTGTAGTCAGTAGCTTCTGGACTTTGATTTTTTTGGGAAAGTGTTGACTCCAGTTCATTCATATCACCCATTATTGTCTGATTAGGTTTTCTGTTTCTTCATAATTCATCAAGAGTAGTAGGCTGTATGATTCTAGAAACTTATTTCTTCTAGATTATCCAGCATTAGAAAACTCACAAACACATGAAAGTTAGATGACACACTCCTGAACAACCAATGGATTAAAGAAATTAAATGGAAATAAAAAAAATCTTGAGATCAACAGAAGTGAAAAAAGATACCTAAACTTACAGGATATAGCAAAGTGTTTATGAGAGGAATTTTGTACCTACAAATGCTTTTGTGATAAGAAAAAAAAATGTCACATAAGCAACTTATACCTCAAGGAAATAGGAAAGAGCTAGCTAAGCCCATAGTTAACAGAAGAAAATAAATCAAAATGATTAGGGAAGAAAGAAATAAAAAGTAGAAAACAGCAGAAAAGATCAGTTTTACCGTGAGTTTTGTTTTTTAACCAAACTGATAGTACCTTAGCTAGACTAAGAATTAGAAAATTTCTTCCAATCTAAATCTCCCTTGGATCCTTGGTGGTTTATATTACATGTATGCTCAATTTTACCATGTAATAATCAAATACATTCCATGCTGAGCTACCTCAGAAGGCCAGACAATCGCTATATCTACTCACTGTCCCTAAGTCCCTGGTCCCAGAAGAACCTGTTCCCTCAAGTCTTAGGAGCTCTGCTTATGGGTACAAGTGGAGGCTCGCTTGAAAAAGTCCCTGCTCAGTGCTAATAGGCTGGCGAAGGGCCTCCCCGGGCCTCTGAGCCTCCCTGGGTTGTTGTTATCGTCACCCCTGCCATCTCTTCCTTTAACTGTTTTGTTCTGACTTTGTGGGAGATATGGCCTCTGGCGGTTGCAGTCTCTGCCCCACTTCTGCCGTGTTTCCTGGGCTTTAGGTGCAGTAGGGTTGCAGTTATATTCTTTGGGACTGAATGCCACACTCTGCATTTTGGTGAGTTGTAGTTTTATGTTATGGTCTCCATTGTTGCAAAGAGGAATCTTCTTGATGAGGGGTGAGGACTATACTGTGTGTAAGGATACATATTTAGAACGTAGTAAGAGAAAGTCTCACCAACATGACTGCCTAAGCGTGAGATGAACAAGAACAACACCAACGGACGTGCCAAAGTGAACAGGAAAGCCCATGAAACCTCGATCCGACGCACAGAACTGCAGGCAACTAGGGGAACCTGAGGTCAGGAGACGTAGTTTTCCCCAGGGAAGCGCACACCTATCGGTTACCAAATGGGCATCTCAGAAAATACACATACAAGTAGTATTACACAGATTGCATTTAGGAATATATGTGTACATAAACATATATCTAAGAGTATGTAATAGCTAAAAAGGAAAGGGAGAAATGATACAACTGTATTACAATTTCAAAAAAATAAAATAATTAAAATTCTTTGTTCTGCTTATAAGTTGCAGTTCCCTCAGTTATTCCCCCCCACCACCCCATCACTCCTTGAAGAACATCACTTAAATTCTCAAGCTGCAAACAAAAGGGAAGATAGCCCTTCCCCAGCAGCCACAAAGGAACAGATTGATAAATCTGACTGTGTAAAAATTTAAAACTTCTGTTTGGCAAAAGACAAGACAGACTGTGAAAATGTAGCTGCGGAACATATGATAGAACGGCTAATTGCCTTGATTTGCGAAACAACCCATGCAAACGAATGAGGAAGTAAAAGAGCTCCGAGGAAGCAGGCAAGCTATCAGAGAGCACAGTTCGCAGGAGGAACACAAATGGCCCGCAAAATGATGGAAGTACACCAGTCTCACTCTTATTTAAGGACATCAGTCAGATAAAAATCTCTCAATTTTTATATTGCCTGTAAAAAAATAAATAAGAAAGCTTTTTAAGCCCCAATGCCCTACAAAAGCATGGGGAAATACATCCTTTGAGAGCTTCTTGGTGATTGGACAATCTCTGTTGCATATTGAAACAAATGCAATGCTTGTTCTTTTTGACACTTTTGACATAGAAATTTTACTACTTAGGATTTGTGAATAATGCTATTATTTCCCATCAGTTTATGTGCAAGAATATTGATAGAGATATTGCTTGCTAGCAAACTATGTAAAGATTTATTTTACTTTTACTTATATATGTGTGTGTACCCACAGGTGCCTGCAGAGGCCAGAAGAGCGCATCAGCTGGAGCTGGAGGCAGATGTGAGCATCATGACAGGGAGCTGGGAACTGGCGTCTGTTCCCCTGAAAGAGCAGCAAGTGCTCTTAACCACTGAGCCTTCTCTCCAGTCCCAGCAGGAAACAATTTAAAAAGCACATTGTTTGCTAGAAGACATCTTGAAAAGCAAACAAAGATTTATTAGTAACAAAACTTAATTGGAGTAAATAAAAATTCAGTATCTGCTTAAAGGAGAGATAGGTTTGTGGAAAGGGAGATGTCCAAAGTATATTATAAATCAAAGAGAACAATGTATAGAACAGTGTGACGGAAGTAAACACTGCATGTACACACAAACCCCACCATTTCCTAGACAATGTGCTAGAGAGAAAACCCATGGAAGAAGAGTGATTCAATATTCATTTTAAACTTTCTTCTCTTACCATTTTCTTCTTCTTTTGGATGTATGGGATCAAGTTACACACAGTCTTCAATTTAGAGCACCCTCCCCATTGGTATAAATGGCCTCAACTCCATTCCCCTCTTACTTAAAGAAGTTTTATTATTTCTTTGAGGACTTCACCTGCATGTTGATCATACCCATCCCAGTGCTTCCTGCCTCTACACCTTCCCTAACCACCCAATTTTGTGTTCTCTCTCTTTTCTTTTCTTCTTCTTCTTCTTCTTCTTCTTCTTCTTCTTCTTCTTCTTCTTCTTCTTCTTCTTCTTCTTCTTCTTCTTCTTCTTCTTCTTCTTCTTCTTNGTTTCTCTGTGGCTTTGGAGCCTGCACTGAAACTTGCTCTTGTAGACCAGGCTGGTCTCGAACTCACAAAAACCTGCCTGCCTCTGTCGAGTGCTGGGATTAAAGGCGTGCGCCACCACCACCCGGCATCTCTCTCTCTCTCTCTCTCTCTAAAAAGGCTCATGAAGACCTAATTTGTGCTGCCCAAATACTCTTGCATGCAAGGACTTCCTTTAGAAATATATTCATGTCCCACATGTCAGATATTAAGCCACAACATCTACCATTACCTTATGACTTTTGTCTTGAGTCTTCTCTTTCTAGAGCAATGGTTCTCAACCTGTGGGTGCAACCCTTTTGGGGTTGCATATCAAATATCCTGCATATCAGATGTTTACATAACAATTCATAACAGTAGAAAAATTACAGCTATGAAGTAGCAATGAAATGAAATGGCGGGAGTTCACTACAATATGAGGAACTGTATTAAAGGGTCACAGTATTGGGCAGGTTGAGAACCACTGTCCAGAACTTTCTTTGCATACTTTGGTAGACAGATATCCAATTTATTTTTTTTTCTCTAGTGAAACAGTTTCCCAGAGTTATTTCTAACCAATGGATTCTTCTGCTATTAAATTATGCTGCAATACTTATTGTATATTAAATTATAATATATACACAGGAATGGTCTCTAAGTTCTTTATTTTATAATATTTACACACTATTTAATTTTTATCATAAGAACACAGAGAAAGATGCATAAGATATGAGGGCACCACTTAATTTAAAATAACCACTCTGGGGTCTAGAGAGACGGTTCAGTGGTTAAGAGCATTCTGCTTTTGTGGAGAACCTGTGTCTGACTCTCAGCCCTCACTGGGGGCCTGACAACCATCTGTCACTATAGTTCCAGGGGATCTTACACCCTCTTCTGGCCTCCCAGATGCCTACACACACATGGTTGCTAAGAGAAATCCATGTGCATTTGTTTAAGGGGTATCAAGGATTTATTAAGCTTCATGCAGCCACAGATATAAAAATTAATCTTAAAAATATATAATCATCTCATCACTATCGCCTAGGTTAAGAAATCATACACAACACAGCCAGTTACCCAGAAACCTCTGTGTTCTGGGCTCATAGGCCTAAAATCCACTATATATATATATACACATAGGCCTAAAATCCACTATATATATATATAAAAATATATATATATTTCCACTATAGTTAGCGTAACCACTCTTCCAAAACAGCTGTACCTTGTCAATTATGACAATTATTTCTTACTTAAAATGCTCTATTAAATATATATCAATGAGTCCTTTATTTTAATTTAGCCTGTTTTTCACTTTATTTAGAGAGATTGCATAGTGTGACTCCTTTTAAGTCTGACTCTCTTTATTCAATATTATTTGTCATTGTTTTTAATTTTTAGGATAGTTCTCTGTGGTAAAGTTCAACCAATCAGTTCCACTCTAACACATATACTATGGTATATACTCAGTCTGTATCTCTCTCCCCACCCATCCACTCATCCTATCAGTTCCACTCTAACACAT